>OX336365.1:44363785-44847175 GCA_946902895.1 Fragum fragum
GTACGGTTTTCACCTTATACATCTATAAAAATTGTCTTAAATGAAATCGTTCCGTAATACAATGTAACTGGTACTTATTTAGTATTAGTTCAATTTTTTTCAATCATTTTCCATAATAGATACGAAGGATTATTTTGCTCGTGTAAGCGTGATTGAAAACGTCGTATTTACGAGATATTTTGCGTTTATGAGACTTTGTTCAAGTAACAAAGTGTTTTTAAAACATTTTACTACGACTTGTTTTGCGTTTGTACGACTTTTTCACGTAATAAAGTGTTTCCTTTTATTTGCATTTTTCTCGTTTTCTTAATTCCCGTTAGTGTGGCATTTTTCTCGTAATCGTGTTTAAAAATGTCGTACAAACAATATTAGTCGACCTTTTTCTCGTAATAATGTGTTTATTATTTACGTAACTCCATGTTTACATTTTTTTATATTGATCCTTGTTGCTTGCATAATTTTGTGTACGAGAAATTAATGTTTATTAAATGAGGAAAACCGGTATGTTTACAGAAAGGGGATATTGTTATATACGTATAAATATTTCTAGTTAAATATATACATTCCAGACAGACAAAATCCGACACGTAAGGGAAAAAATCTATAACTGAAAGAGTCAAATACGGTTCCGTATAGAGTAGTATTAAATGACGTCATTTTCATTCTGTCGATGACGTCACAATGCGAATAAACATAAGTTTCAGTGTAAGATCGATTTCTAATTCATTGAGTGTACAACAAAAGCTTTATTTTCACGAGTGGCGAAGCCACGAGTGAAAATATAGCTTTGTTGTTCACGAAATGAAATATCAAACGATCTTACTCGAAAAACAAACGATTGTTCTATTATTTTAATGCAAAAATTAGACAAAATGCGAAACATTTATGACAAATTTTCTTAAAGCGCGCCATTTTGCACGTGACTGCCATGCAACACTTATGATGACGTCACTTATTTTGCTCTGCTTAGATAACGTCAGATATGGTGAAATAAACGAAAGCAGGCCATAAATTTTGATAATTTTCACTGGATTGGCTGTGAATTTATCAAATGATAATCTACCGTATTTCTCGATTATACTCCTGAAAGCATTAAAGAAGAAGGGAATTCCTTGCAGTTATACTTATGTTTTTTCATTATTTTATCGAATTTATTTGATAATGAAAAATATGTATATAATAGATGGAATATCATATTACTATTGCGATACACCACCTTGTATTTCGAGGGTCCAACGCAACGTTGTAACTCATTTTTTTTTTAATTTTACAGGAAGAAGTAAAAAAGGTCTCTTCTTTCCATGATCATTTAAAAGAAAATAAATTTGTTCTCAAACTACAGAGAATATTTTATTTTTGTGCATATTAATTGAATTTCTTTAAAATAATTGAAATTGAAAAAAGTTTTTTACTAAAATATGACTTACAACAGTTTTCCATTTTGAATATCAATTTTTATGCAACACTGTTGCAACTCAAATTACAACGCTTTTCGAACTGATATGATAATACATTTCATTAAAAAATGGTATGCAAAACTGGTGTAAGTTGTTTTCAAAGCAATTAAATCAATTTACATAGAAAATGATCCAATATGGATATTTCTTTTAATTTAAATACAGAATTTTTTTCACTGTATTAATATACAGGACAATAATAGTAGCTTTTAAATGGTAAAGAGTGACTAAAAATGATAACCTTTTTAATTTCAGTAACTTTATTTAAAAAGTTAAAACTGTCATAATACAATGCTGTTATTGAATAATTCAACATCCTTTCCCTTTTAACTTGACACATCAATAATTCATCATTTGGATTTATGTAAAAACTAATACCTCTCAAACACTATTATGTACCACAAGGGACAGCCCAGCTAACATATTCATACCACCTAAGTTAGTATAAACAACTTTCTCCACAAAACTCCATAGTTAAAGGATTAGAAAAATATTGTGGCAAGGGAAAAAACATACAGAATCGGCACAGGCACTTTTCCCACAAAGTTGTCAGGCTATCCATGTTTTGCAGTTATGAGCAGAAAAAGTTCAAAATAGCCAGTTGTTACAAGAAATTCTTTTTTTTCCAACAATATTTCTCAATTATAGAATCACAAAGATGTAAAAACCAGGGATTGAAAAGGGAAAGGTTTCAGTAATTATAACTCTTATGGGATTGAAAAACTGTTGCTAACTGTAAAATTAAAACTCAGTTAAAACAAGCAAACAAATTCAATAAAAGAAGTATGGACTTTTTCAACAACAAAGTAATAAGGGTCTTTTTGGCAAAAAAATATGCAAACAAGGGACAAGTATTTTTTTCATATTTCTATTATGGAATGAAAACATTGTAGGAAAAGGAGGAAATTGATTGTTATAAGCAATTTCTCATTTCCTGACAATGTTTTTAGAAACCTTAAACCCTTTTCATGCTGAAATATAAATCCTCTACAGATTCTATCAAGATCAAAAGGCTGAAAGTACCAATTGTAGTTTTATTTTCATGTGAGAACTTATCTTACAATGATTCTTGCTTAGAAGAGACAATCAGGTGGTTAGACTAAAATCAGACTGCACATATGTGCAGGCTGATCTTTGTCTATACCTCCTACCAAAGCAGGAATATTAAGAATTCAGCATGAAAAGGGTTATTTTAGACCAAGAAAACCCCACTTCTATAAGGCTACTGAATGGTTAAATTAAATCTATTTAAAACAAGAGTGCTATTGTCACAATATACGCCGCCACTTTGCTACTGTTTCAGGAAAATAATTATAGACACTACTTTTTTTGACAGAACCAATTTCAAAACATTTGCAGACTACCTTTTTAAATTGTCAAGTTCAAACTGTTCGTTATGATTGATAAATTGAATGAAACATCCACTCAAAAACCCTGATACTAAGTGTCAAGGGACATAACTCTTGCAAAAATTAATGAACCATGCAATCTTTGATCGATGTACATCTAGAAATTATGGTGATGACATTGACCAAGTTTCATTAAAGTCAAGACAAAAAGTTAGGAGGAGTTGCGTTCACAAGGCTGCAATTTCAATAAGCCTCAGATATTAAGTTTTAAGGGGGCATATTCAGGTAAAAATTAATGATCCATAAAATCCTTACTTCATGCACATCTACCAATTTAGGTTATAACATCCACCAAGTTTCATTTAGATCTAGCAAGAAACTAAGGAGGAGTCCTTTGCATAAGTAAAGTAAATCTGCAAATTTGTCTTTGCTAATTGGAATTTCATCATGTCGCAACTGTTTTAGTTGTAGAAGATTTTGAATGGGGGGGTTCTGATCTTAACCTTTAGAAAAAAGTCAACTTAAACCTCTTCACCATTGTGCATTGTCTTGTAACAGAAAACAATTTGGTTTTTCTGATGTAAGCTAAAGCAATTTTATACTTTTCCAGACAACTTTTTGAGTCTCAGTATTAATTTCAAAGTTCTTAATATTACTTGCAATAGATTTGAAATCAAAGAAGTCTTTAAGAGACATTTCTTTTTCATTGTATGGATTCTCACGCCTTGCCATTCGGATTATGCTCGCCCATGGTGCGGTTGAAGATACTTTAATGTTCTTGCTGACTCAATTGTTGCATGCACAGAGTCGTCTCATTCTGAGTATGTCCTTTCTCCAAGTATTGGTGAATAATGGACTCTAAGTTATATTTTGCCATGCAATACCAGTACATTGTCAATAAGAATTAATTTTTATTCTTGGCTGAACAGTTGTCACTGTAAAAAATAAGATCTTTCTTCCCTTGCAAAGCATGTTGCTGTATAAAGTTTAGGACACATAATGCCATCTCACATGCTCCTCTTCCAGAAATACTTTCATTCCACACATAGCAAATAAAATGCATTTTTGTTTGATAAATCATTATGGAGAAGTTAAAAGTGTTGAGGCTTCTCTTATAGAATAAGCAGCTTACAAAACTCTTAGGGGTTAATAAAATAAAACAAGTACACATGACAGACAAATCATTTTTACACATTAACTTATTTTTCTATTTAGTTACTCTTACTAGTAAACAGAAAGTCCGAAAGCTTGCCAATGAAAGATACCAAGTTGTCAATACTATTACATGCGGTCAGTGTAGCAAAGCCATCTGCAACTGACATGCCATCACTGTTATGGCTGTGAGGGTCAACATGATAAATTTGTCCATAGTTTATGATGGCAATGGTGTATGATGGCACATTTTTCCCAATTGTTAAAATGCATCTTGATACATCATTACATAAAACTGCTGATAATGCTTTCTTCACCGAAAAAATTGCGCAAAACCAACTTTAGTTTTAAGCGCTCCATGTAATGGTTCTTCTACATTAACTTTGAAATTGTTTACAACTTATAATCACTTGACCAATAACTATATGGCAGTTTAGCTGTTTCATAAAGTTTATCACCTCCATTAAGAATTTCATTCCAAGTATCTTTGGTCCACTGGGATGGCTGACAGTCTAAAGACCTAGCCAGAGCATACACAGAATTTGCCACACATTGTCTGCCTCTATTATGAAACTTGGGGCTTCCTTGATGCCCGAGGCTTGTAGCCACATCATATTGAACAATCTGTGAAAGAAGTTCAAAATTTGAAATTAGAACCTTTTTGAATAATTTGACGTAAAAAATACTAGTAGATCCACCAGTGATTGAATGTATAATTATGAATATTAAACTACTTGTAATAGACACTTTTCCACACAGTCCTGAATTTCAACAACCCTGGAAAAAAATGTAGTAAAAAGAGATAATGTTGGTTAACCAGCATTTTTTTTAATTTTCAAGAGATTTCTACTCTTTCAGATAGAAATACATTCAGTCTTTTTTTGATGTGTTGTCTGCAACAGTTACAACTTTCAGTTTTGATGAGTCTAAAATATTGCTATGTGTTTATGGGTTAATACAAAATTTCTATGCAGTTCTTAACTATTACAAATAGGTTTGAAAGTCTATGATTTGAAATGAAATCAATGGCATTAACATTTTTATACAGAAACCAACCTCTGAAATGAAGTAAACCCTTATACTTAAAAATGAAAAGCTGTGTCAAAACACTTAATAGTTGATTGAATGGAAAATTGACAATCATAGACCTTTTCACGCTCTCACTGCGCATGCGTCAAACCAAATATCATTAAATGCGATATCTACCCGAGACTTTGTCACGTGACCGATTGCGGGGAGTCGATATATTATCACTATATAATCCTATATAAATTGGCTATTATGAACACGAAAATATAAAGAAAAAAAAAAAAAATAAAAATTTAGGTGAAAAAAGAATTTCAATCTGTGAGCAGACATATGCAGGCAAATTTTAGCGATTATTTTTGATGATATTGTAACAGGATTAGTGTGCATACACGCAATTAGATTCGCAGGCCTTGTCTGAAATATGCTAAGATACACAGGTGCGAGCGGTCTTAACTCGTGATCATAGAAATCTCTACCAGGAGACGGTCAGAACAGCAATGCCACGAAGCTATACATATACTTATGTATATATCTAGCAATAGGAATGGACGCACGAATTGAGCGATCACGTATGTCTATTATAGGTCGAGATCCTTCCTGTGAGCGGACTGAACGGGAGTTTGCCAAAGATCATAGGTTCAAATGATAAACAGGCTTAATGTAGCTTAAAATGAACTTATTTAATTAAGTATCGACAAGTATATATTGAATTGTTGAAAGTGTCAATAAATGTCAATAAATTATTTACATTTTTGCCTGTCCGTCCTAGACTGTTTTCTTGGTCCTGATCCTCAAATGTCCTTGTCCTGTCCTGACGATGTGATTTAATAAAAATACGTTATAAACAAAAGATAAATTAATTTTGAAGTAAACTAAAGAGTCGGAGATTTTGAAGTTGTTTTGCCAAAGTTCCAGTTCGAAAAGCTGCTGTTCCATGAACGCATCCTCTTTTTATAATCTCGCGCCTCTATACACTTCATCATCCATATAAGTTATCAGGCATTGAGTGACCAATCACAACAAAGGCTCCTTCAGAGTCTATGTGAATATCGTCCAATGGTTCCGCTTTCGGAAAAATCCGAAAGATGTACAGGTTCGCCGTACAAAATGTAGTCCATGTTCGGATTTCCGAAATGCCCTTTCGGAATAACAAAAGTTAATATTATTACTGGAAAGCTAGACCAGATATAATCTAGACACTCGTAAATACCTTACTTAAGTCATTTTGACCAGTCTTAATGTATAAGGGAGGGTAATTCTACCTTAAGAGGTAAATCTCATGAGAAACAAGTAGTCCCAAATCACCGACCGCCTTTCCAAACAAAATCTTAGAATGATTTCCGAACAAGAGCCGATTTAAAGTGAATGATTGTGAGAACTAATGCATACAAGTAAGTAATCAATTCCGGGATTAAAGAATATTGTATAGAATGCATTTCATGGGCTTGTCATACACATGAAGTGGATAATACACAATTGTTATGGGTTTTCACGACCTGTCAATATCGAAGTCAACAATTCGAGGTCCTCCTATTACCAGATAAGAACGATATGAAAATACATGATAATTACTGCTAAAGCCAAGAAAAGCTCTTGAAACATGTATATGATGATCACAAAATCATTTTACATGTTTTATGACTACAATACATTTGGTCATAGGTGTACCTTAACATTACAATATTATCTTGAGTTTGCATCCAAATTGAGTTTAAAATGGCCTGGTATCTAGGCTATATGAACTATAACGTACCTCGAATTTTGAAATAATCATCTTTTCGTACAATGATATTTCCAATGCAATAAAATTTTTGAAAAATATTTTTTAGTACCCACCACTCCTCACATACATACAAGAACCGAAAAAATATAGAGTTAAAGTTCAACACTCGGACAATCACTGAATGGCAACTTTGAATAATTATAACAGAAAACAAATTACGATAAGTTATTGTTACTGGAAATCAATGGTTTGGTAATATTTACAACTATCGACACTGCACAAAAGAAATCAGCCTTCAGCCACATTTGCGAATATGCGTAACTCCTGGGCATGTCAATTGTGGCAAATCCCATCCTGCGCATGGCATGCCTCACCATACGAACAAGTGACAATAATTCTGATTGACATAATTGGCTAGATGAATATGTTTAATTTTTAGTGCATTTAAATACTATTTACCACATTTTTGAAGATACTGATAAATGTTGCTTTAGATATGCAATAAAAGTGGCCTTTGTTGATACCAAAAGTCTTTATCAAAAAGCATATTTCTCTTTTTTAAAAAAAGTTTCCTTGTTACAAAGAATATGCGCTTAAACTTAGCTATTATGAAAATAAAGAACACAGCAAACATGTTTTTTTAAACATTTGTTTATTTTCTGTGTGTTCACCAATGTAGATCTCTCTCTCTCTCTCCCTCTCTTTCTCTCTCTCTCTCTCTCTCTCTCTCTCTTTCTTCACTGCTAAAGCAAAGAAAAGCTCTTGAAACATGTATATGATGATCACAGAATCATTATACATGTTTTATGACTACAATACATTTGGTCATAGGTGTACCTTCACATTACACTTCCCCCTCCCTTATTAAATAATCCTCCTGGATTATATACTTCATAAGGAAAATAAAAACAACAACAATGAATGATTTCAATGTCAATGTTTAAACATGGTACATTGTAAAAGTATTTAAGTTAAACCCCTACTTTAAAAAAATCACATTCTTAAGTAAACTTCAAAAACAGCACTTAAAGAACACCCATTATGGTTAAAAATCTGAATACACTTGTTAAATTTTTAGTTTTAAATTGCCACTATCTAAGGTTTTAGTAATGTGATCAGTGTCCGTCCATCTGTCTGCTTTTTCTATGCTTTTTATAATGCTCCATGCAGTCCTGCTGTCACATATTTCTCCCTTTGCCACCTTGGCCAAATACGACAGGTTGTATTGTCTTATCTTGGCCTCTACCTTATCCGCTTCGTTTTCCTCCTCTTGTGGCCTTTTCTCTCCATCCAGGGCGAATAATGCATATTTATCGAGGAGAGTCCTTCTCGAGACAGCCGGAAATTCTAACATTTTACTCCTATTTTCGAACACAAGAGCTATGTATTCCCGAGCCATAAGTTTCTGGTCGGCACTTAAGGACTTCCAATTTGATGGAGGCCACACCATATGAGTGTTTGTACTAGAACAGTCCAAGCGGATAACAGTATTCCATTCCCTTTTGGCAGGAGGGCAGATGGGCATAGCCCCCTTTCTCAGTATATCGAGTGCTCTTGCGCGAAGGGAATCAGCTTCCAAATCGGGCTTATTAACAGTGGTGTGTGAGCTCGAACTTGATGCACTAGAACATGAGGAACTTGTTTCACTCATTAAGTCTGTAATTGTCCCTTCAATTAAAGCTTCCTCCCTTGTTACAGGTTCGGGTTCCTCTGTACGTTTTCGATCTTCAAGCTCCTCTTCTACATCTCTGTACTCTCCACCATTACTCTTTTCTCTGTCCAAAGCAACTGCCTCCTCCATCCCCTTACTCCCAACTTGCCCTCTTTTATCTGTTGATCCCAGCGACTCCTCAATCTTCTCGCCTTCCATTTCCTCCGAATCCTTATCCTTCCTATCCCTCTCTCTTGTACCACTTCCCCTTTCCTGTTCATGTACTGTCGTTAAATCCTCTCTCGCTGTTGACTTGCCCATTCCTTTCGCTTTATTACTTATTTCCACTTCTTCATCGATTTCTCCACTTTCCAATTCATTGTCATCTCTGTATGTATCCAACCCATCAACTCTCTCTGAACTAATCCTGCTCTGTTTTGCTGTTCTATCCTCCCTACAGTCAACTTCCTTCCTTTTCTTTGCCCTTTCATGCCCTGTAAGTCCTATCCCTATTTCGATTACCCTCGCAGCATCAATATCCTTGTCCTCCCTCCTCTTTGAACACATCTCTCCTCTCTTTTCCGAACTTCTTTCCCTTTTCCCTTCTGAACTCGTCATCTCTCTCCTCTCTTTACTTGGTCTGTTTCTCCTCACTGAATTCCGTTCCTCCTTTGAACCACTCCTATCATTTGTCCTCCCATTTTTCATTTCAGCTAGTTTCAAGCCTTCTTTCCATCCTGTATTCCAACTTTCGATTCTATCTTTCCTGTCTTCGAATTCCTCTGCCCAGTCCCTTATAGCCTTTCGTACGTTATACGCTGCATCACTCTCATATGCCTGTACCGACTCTGCAATTTTAGCGTAGGCATTAGGATAAATGGCATAGTAGAACCCATTTGCCCTACTCAAACGGTCCTTAGGGAGATTAACGTCCTTGTGCGATTTGCTCACATGAATTTCTAAATCACTGATTCTGGTGAATGTCCTCTTCTTCTTTCTGCACCATGGGCATAGAACAGTGAGGCACCTATGCTCAGCAGAAATTAAGTCTTTCACAAGAGCCGTCCTCGTAGGGAACATCCCCTCGCAGAGCCAGCAGTTCTCCCCAGAAATAGAAATTAAGAAAAAAATCTTGTACTATTAGCAGATAACTTGTTTAGACTCCCTGAAAAGTAAATGTAATGTTCTATGTTCAAAGGAAATGGATTCATACTACTGTACTTAGGTCCTTCTCGTTTTTGAAATGTCCGTCCACAGGAAATCTCTATCACATATCTAACTTGCATATGCAGGCGTATGTAAGTAAAAACTAATACTGTTTATATTTATTACTGTTTATTTATTTCTATACATACTAATACTTCTACAAACGTTTACATTAGTTCGTCCACACACCACCTTTTACACTTGTTAAGTTTGTTTACATTTACTAAGTTTGTTTACACTTGTTATGTTTGTTTCACTTTGTTTACACCTGTAAAGTTTAATAACAACATTAAATCATATTTCAACTTTAACACTTTATAACATAGAACTCAAAACAAAACGTCACTCTTAAAGTGTTTTTGTGAAATATCCTCTATTTCTAATTTGCCTGAGTCCAACTAGGAATCCTTGATCCTCTATATGGATGAAACCGATCAATATGGTATGCTCTTGGTCTACCCTTTGGGGACTGTTTCACCATACAGACAAGGTCATCCAGCACCTTTGTT
The DNA here is from genome assembly GCA_946902895.1 of Fragum fragum. Classification (NCBI taxonomy): domain Eukaryota; kingdom Metazoa; phylum Mollusca; class Bivalvia; order Cardiida; family Cardiidae; genus Fragum; species Fragum fragum. The sequence goes on from OX336365.1 coordinate 44,373,862, forward strand.
ATGACAAAGGGACCTTTCCATTTGTTCACCAATTTTGAGCATACTCCAACTTTACGTGTAGCATCATGCAACCAGACTAGTTGTCCTTGTGAATAACTCCTATTTTTGGAGGCACTGTCATAGTATTTCTTTTGATATTTTGCAGCAGCTTTGATATTTGCCCTAGCAACATCATGACATCTTTTCAGATTATCCTTAAGATCCATGACATAGGCTTCACAATCCCGGACTTCATTTTCTGCCCTAGGGCGCCCAACAACGGCTTGCATAGGCAGAGTGATTTCATGTCCAAACACCATCTTATTTGGGCTTACTTTAGAGCTACTGTGAGGCGAAGATCTATATGCCATCGTGACCTGTTGCAAGCAGGAATCCCAATTATCTTGCTTTGATTGGCAGAAAGATTTCAGCATAGAAATGAGAGTTCGGTTAAACCGCTCCACAAGCCCATTAGCTTGAGGTCGCATGGAAGTAGCATGAGTTTTCTCAATTTCCATGAGCTCACATAAGTTTTGCATTAGTTTTGATTCAAAGCATCTACCTTGGTCAGAATAGATTTGCAATGGCACTCCAAACCTGCAAATGAAAGTATCAACAAATGCCTTTGCAACTGTTCTACTCTCCATGTCAGGTATCGCAATACATTATGTCCATTTTGTGAACCAATCAGCTATCACAAGTATGTACTTATTTCCCATGTTACTCAGGGGAAGAGGTCCTAATATATCCATCATTACCCTCTCCATAGGTTCACCAACTAGATACTGCCCAAGTGGTGCCTTATTAGATTCTCGCGACAGTTTTCTTGCAGTGCAATTATCACACTGTTTGCAATATCTTTTCACTCTATCTGTCATTCCAGGCCAGTAGAATCCCTGTCTTATTCTACTCAATGTTTTCTTTACCCCAAGATGCCCACTACTAGGTATATCATGATGATACCTAATGACTTCTGCCTGCCTATCAGCAGGAGTCACAAGTTGATATAGAAGGCCCCCATTGTTACTTTCAAATTTCCTGTATAGCAAGCCACCCTTAATTTCCATACGATCCCATTGACGCCAAAGAGTTTTCAGCTGTGAAGAAGCAGCTGAAATTTCAGTCCAGTTTTGTTGTGACTTCCCTTCTTCCAAAGCGACCTTTATTGGACCTATATTAGCATCATTAAGCTGGCTGACAGATATTTGCAAAGGATCCCAACCATTCAAGAGAACCTGGTTACTAGTCATTTCGGATGCCTTTTCCTTTCCTTGACTCCTTGTCACAACCATTATTCTTTCTTCAGATATTTCCTCAATTTCATTGTCTAATTCAATTTCATCTTGGAGTCTTTGCTGGTGTTTGCAAGATTTACATGGCATCCTAGATAAGGCGTCAGCATTGGAATGACTTTTGCCTCCCCTATGGATCACTTCTAGTTTATATGTGTTAAGCTCCTGTAACCAACGCGCCACCTGGCCTGTAGGGGATTTAAGAGTCCGCATCCAGCTTACTGCTGCATTGTCTGTACGTAAAAGTACTTCCTGTCCATATAAGTATGTATGGAAATGTTTCAGTGCTGTAACAACAGCAAGTAGTTCCTTTCTGGTAATGCAATAGGCCCTTTCGTGGACGTTCATGGATTTACTCATCTAAGCAATGACTCTTTCTTTGTCATCCTGTATTTGAGAAAGAACAGCTCCAACCGCACTGTCCGATGCGTCTGTGTCTAAGATAAATTTTGATCCTAATTCCGGATAGGCCAAAACTGGTGTTGTTGTCAAAGCTTCTTTTAAAGCTTCAAATGAACTTTGACAATCTTCAGTCCATTTGAAAGGACTCTTCTTCTCACAAAGTTTGTGCAATGGTCTAGCAATATCAGAAAACCCTTTTACAAATTTTCTGTAGTATGATGCAAGACCAAGGAAGCTACGTACTTCCTTATTATTCCTTGGTATTGGCCTATTTTGAACTGCCTTTACCTTCTCTGGATCAGTTTCAACCCCATTTTCAGAAACAATATGTCCAAGAAAGGAGGCTGACTTTTGGAAAAATAAACATTTCGATGGTTTCAGCTTAAGATTAGCTTCTCTCAAACGTATAAAGACATTTTCAATGCGTTTTAGACACTCGTCTACTGTTTTCCCGGGAGTGATGATATCGTCCATGTAAAGTAGCGACTCAGCCCACTGTATGCCACGTAAAACATCTTCCATTAACCTTTCGAAGGTTGAAGGAGCATTAACAAGCCCAAATGGCATGACCCGGAAATGATATAATCCTTGTCTTGTTGAGAATGCTGTCTTTAGCTTGTCCTGTTCGTCCATCTCTATTTGCCAGAACCCAGAATTCAAGTCCATACAATTGAACCACTTGGAACCTGATAGGGCATCAAAACAATCATCAACTCGCGGAATAGGGTATGCATCCTTAACAGTTACTTCGTTCAGTCGACGGTAACCAATACAGAATCTTGTGGATCCATCCTTCTTCGCCACCAACACAATTGGTGAAGACCATGGGCTATTCGATGGCTCTATGATCCCTTTATCCATCATCTTCTTGATTTCTTGCTGCTCAATTTCACGCTTACCATATGGTTGCCTCCTTACAGGCTGGCGAATTGGATTTGCTGTGCCTGTATTGATTGTATGTTTAACCCGATTTGTGCATCCTACATCATCTGAAGATTTAGCAAAAACATCCTGGTACTTATTTAGCAGTCTTGCGAACTTTTCTCTATCGTTTGCATCAAGGTTCCCTACACTGTTTTCAAACATCTCCTGTAAATGGTCTGGGACACATGATTCTTTAGTAGTATTTGAGTCAACATATGCATATCTTGTAGATGCTGCACACTTCTCACTTTAAGCTGAGTGTGATGGTACATCTTCAATGATTGGATAGCAACACCCTACTCTTTGACCCTCTTCTAATCTAATTGCTTTGTCCGTGTAATTCATCAAAGCTACAAATGAATTGTCTTTTTGTGTGTCTATCAATCCACTTAGTATTTTGACACTATTATCCTTTCCTGTTTCAGGATCATCGACAAAGGCTACAGCTGGGAGAATCTTATGATTAGGTACATGAACTGGAACCAACATACAGCTTCCAGATGGAACATCTACCTCCTCTTTGACCTCCACCATACAGACTGCTCCTGTTTCTTCCCCAGAATAGCAGAATAAAATGTTTCCATCTTTAGTGTGCAGTTCCAAAGATTCCATGTTCCACATTTTCACATTCCCCCTAATAAAATCCTGGCCTAGTATCCCAGGCAGAGACATGTCACATACTATTATGGTGGCTTCAGTTACATAGTTTCCCAATGTTATTTTTGTTGTAAAGTTGCCATACACTTTGATATTAGTACCATCAACGCCTTGAATATTTAGATCACTTTTGTAAATTGGTAAGTTGCTTTCAGCCGCCAACTTATCGTATGTCTCTTTAGAAATAAGTGTAGCTGTTGCACCGCTGTCCAACAAAAATGGTATCTTTGTGTTATTTATACTTCCCAGAATGTATAAACCGTTATCCCATTTATTAGGCTTTCTACCAATTTGCCCAATACGTGGACTAAGTCCTAAAGTGTTCCTAAAGTGTTATTTAATGGCCCATCACTATAGCTAGGTCGCGTTTTGTCAGTGTCCGTCATCCCCCGACCTAGTGGGACGACGGTTTTCCGTTTTCCTGGTTCTTTGGGGCTTTCTTTATCTGAATGTCATTGTGGGGACATTGACGATACATGTGATCTTTTGATCCACATGTAAAACACTTTCGGTCACCTCGTTTGTCATTGGACTTAAGTTTATTAAGCCTCTTTTCGATCTGTGTGATAGAATTCATCACAGCCTGAAGATCTGTGCTATCATTTGATTTAGAACATAACCCCTCTTTACTTGTTGCTACTCCCCGTATAAGAGCAGATCCAGTACTTGTTTTAGATCTCCCTAGCACATTCTCGTAGCGTTCTACAACTTCCACAGCTTCCCCGATAGTCCTACAGCCCTTATCCATAAGTCTGCATCTCATCTCAGGCGAAAAGCTCTTGCAAAAGTGCTCTAGCGCTAACATCTCCTGTGCTTCCGATCCCAAAGACACATATGCTTTCTGTGCATACAGCCTTATCTCATCTCCAAAGGTGGCCACTGATTCTTCCTTTCCACGAGTCCGACTCTGAATCTTTGATAACCATCTCGTTGCTTGCCGGGAGCTTCCAAACCTCTGTTCCAATCGTGTAGTCAATATTTCATAAGAACGTCTTTCATGTGGCGGCAGGGAGCTATAATGTAACCTTGCCTGGTGCTTTGAAGATGTGGCCAGGTACAACAGCTTCTCTTTTTCAGACCAGCATGCCAAGTCTGCACAGTCCTCAAAATACGATATATACTGTTCCCAGTCCTCCTCACCTGTAAAAGGGTCTGGCTTGACGTTATGCGCACGACGCCTACTCCTCCGGTCAGATGACACGTAATTGTGATCGCCATCATCTCCCCGTAAATCGTTTACGTGATCGTCATGTTGTCGGTTCATGTTGAAATTAATCTCGGAATCTGAGTCTTGTTGGTCGGCCATTTTATAAGGTAGTATTTGAGCTTTTTCCTTTCAAAATTAAATCTCCGTCAGGTTTTTTTTTATAGGCCTTCCAAAATTACAAGCTCTCAGAATTTGTCCGAGTGAATTTCTTTATAAAACGCTAAAGTGCCAAACTTAACTATACTACTAGCTATTTCGTTGTTTATATATAACTTATTTCCTTTTCGGAAATACAAATACCTAAATGTTCGGATCCGACTATGTAGTTACGTGTTTTCAACGGTGTACGGATCCGACAGTCAACAACGTTCGGATCCGAATATCCCGCGAGTTTTGGGTCCTTTTCTTCAGATCCGAATAACGATATTTCCGACGTTCGGATCCGTCAGCGCTCGGATCCGAAAATGATGGTATGTGTACGGAATTATGTACGGATCCAAAAGTACTTGCTGTGTTTGGACCAGATGCGCTAATGTACGGATCCGAATACTTTCGGATCCAAATATCCTTTAAATGTGCTCGGATCCGAAAATGATGGTATGTGTACGGAATTATGTACGGATCCAAAAGTACTTGCTGTGTTTGGACCAGATGAGCTAATGTACGGATCCGAATACGTTCGGATCAAAATATCCTTTAAATGTGCTCGGATCCGAAAGTCCGACGCCGTTCGGTCCCAAATTGTACGGATTCCTAAATTTTAGACAGAAAAGTTACAATATGTTTAATGGTCCAAATCCCCCGAATTCTGTTGTCTGTGCGGATCCGAAAATCCCGTTCCCGTAGTTTCTGCGAACTTACTTTTGATCCCTTAAGTTCAGAATTAAGCTGATCCGAAATCCGTGCTGAGGCCAACTGCTTCCGATTTTTCTTTTCTGCTGTCCAAAAATCCAAATGCTTCCAAGGCGGTGCGGTCCGTGATGCTAAAAGTATATCAACATCTGCACTTCTGACACCATTTTGTAACAGGATTAGTGTGCATACACGCAATTAGATTCGCAGGCCTTGTCTGAAATATGCTAAGATACACGGGTGCGAGCGGTCTTAACTCGTGATCATAGAAATCTCTACCAGGAGACGGTCAGAACAGCAATGCCACGAAGCTATACATATACTTATGTATATATCTAGCAATAGGAATGGACGCACGGATTGAGCGATCACGTATGTCTATTATAGGTCGAGATCCTTCCTGTGAGCGGACTGAACGGGAGTTTGCCAAAGATCATAGGTTCAAATGATAAACAGGCTTAATGTAGCTTAAAATGAACTTATTTAATTAAGTATCGACAAGTAAAGACAATTCACATGAAATTGTCAAAAGCAAAATTAATTTTACTTTGAAATATTGAATTGTTGAAAGTGTCAATAAATGTCAATAAATTATTTACATTTTTGCCTGTCCGTCCTAGACTGTTTTCTTGGTCCTGATCCTCAAATGTCCTTGTCCTGTCCTGACGATGTGATTTAATAAAAATACGTTATAAACAAAAGATAAATTAATTTTGAAGTAAACTAAAGAGTCGGAGATTTTGAAGTTGTTTTGCCAAAGTTCCAGTTCGAAAAGCTGCTGTTCCATGAACGCATCCTCTTTTTATAATCTCGCGCCTCTATACACTTCATCATCCATATAAGTTATCAGGCATTGAGTGACCAATCACAACAAAGGCTCCTTCAGAGTCTATGTGAATATCGTCCAATGGTTCCGCTTTCGGAAAAATCCGAAAGATGTACAGGTTCGCCGTACAAAATGTAGTCCATGTTCGGATTTCCGAAATGCCCTTTCGGAATAACAAAAGTTAATATTATTACTGGAAAGCTAGACCAGATATAATCTAGACACTCGTAAATACCTTACTTAAGTCATTTTGACCAGTCTTAATGTATAAGGGAGGGTAATTCTACCTTAAGAGGTAAATCTCATGAGAAACAAGTAGTCCCAAATCACCGACCGCCTTTCCAAACAAAATCTTAGAATGATTTCCGAACAAGAGCCGATTTAAAGTGAATGATTGTGAGAACTAATGCATACAAGTAAGTAATCAATTCCGGGATTAAAGAATATTGTATAGAATGCATTTCATGGGCTTGTCATACACATGAAGTGGATAATACACAATTGTTATGGGTTTTCACGACCTGTCAATATCGAAGTCAACAATTCGAGGTCCTCCTATTACCAGATAAGAACGATATGAAAATACATGATAATTACTGCTAAAGCCAAGAAAAGCTCTTGAAACATGTATATGATGATCACAAAATCATTTTACATGTTTTATGACTACAATACATTTGGTCATAGGTGTACCTTAACATTACAATATTATCTTGAGTTTGCATCCAAATTGAGTTTAAAATGGCCTGGTATCTAGGCTATATGAACTATAACGTACCTCGAATTTTGAAATAATCATCTTTTCGTACAATGATATTTCCAATGCAATAAAATTTTTGAAAAATATTTTTTAGTACCCACCACTCCTCACATACATACAAGAACCGAAAAAATATAGAGTTAAAGTTCAACACTCGGACAATCACTGAATGGCAACTTTGAATAATTATAACAGAAAACAAATTACGATAAGTTATTGTTACTGGAAATCAATGGTTTGGTAATATTTACAACTATCGACACTGCACAAAAGAAATCAGCCTTCAGCCACATTTGCGAATATGCGTAACTCCTGGGCATGTCAATTGTGGCAAATCCCATCCTGCGCATGGCATGCCTCACCATACGAACAAGTGACAATAATTCTGATTGACATAATTGGCTAGATGAATATGTTTAATTTTTAGTGCATTTAAATACTATTTACCACATTTTTGAAGATACTGATAAATGTTGCTTTAGATATGCAATAAAAGTGGCCTTTGTTGATACCAAAAGTCTTTATCAAAAAGCATATTTCTCTTTTTTAAAAAAAGTTTCCTTGTTACAAAGAATATGCGCTTAAACTTAGCTATTATGAAAATAAAGAACACAGCAAACATGTTTTTTTAAACATTTGTTTATTTTCTGTGTGTTCACCAATGTAGATCTCTCTCTCTCTCTCCCTCTCTTTCTCTCTCTCTCTCTCTCTCTCTCTCTCTTTCTTCACTGCTAAAGCAAAGAAAAGCTCTTGAAACATGTATATGATGATCACAGAATCATTATACATGTTTTATGACTACAATACATTTGGTCATAGGTGTACCTTCACATTACACTTCCCCCTCCCTTATTAAATAATCCTCCTGGATTATATACTTCATAAGGAAAATAAAAACAACAACAATGAATGATTTCAATGTCAATGTTTAAACATGGTACATTGTAAAAGTATTTAAGTTAAACCCCTACTTTAAAAAAATCACATTCTTAAGTAAACTTCAAAAACAGCACTTAAAGAACACCCATTATGGTTAAAAATCTGAATACACTTGTTAAATTTTTAGTTTTAAATTGCCACTATCTAAGGTTTTAGTAATGTGATCAGTGTCCGTCCATCTGTCTGCTTTTTCTATGCTTTTTATAATGCTCCATGCAGTCCTGCTGTCACATATTTCTCCCTTTGCCACCTTGGCCAAATACGACAGGTTGTATTGTCTTATCTTGGCCTCTACCTTATCCGCTTCGTTTTCCTCCTCTTGTGGCCTTTTCTCTCCATCCAGGGCGAATAATGCATATTTATCGAGGAGAGTCCTTCTCGAGACAGCCGGAAATTCTAACATTTTACTCCTATTTTCGAACACAAGAGCTATGTATTCCCGAGCCATAAGTTTCTGGTCGGCACTTAAGGACTTCCAATTTGATGGAGGCCACACCATATGAGTGTTTGTACTAGAACAGTCCAAGCGGATAACAGTATTCCATTCCCTTTTGGCAGGAGGGCAGATGGGCATAGCCCCCTTTCTCAGTATATCGAGTGCTCTTGCGCGAAGGGAATCAGCTTCCAAATCGGGCTTATTAACAGTGGTGTGTGAGCTCGAACTTGATGCACTAGAACATGAGGAACTTGTTTCACTCATTAAGTCTGTAATTGTCCCTTCAATTAAAGCTTCCTCCCTTGTTACAGGTTCGGGTTCCTCTGTACGTTTTCGATCTTCAAGCTCCTCTTCTACATCTCTGTACTCTCCACCATTACTCTTTTCTCTGTCCAAAGCAACTGCCTCCTCCATCCCCTTACTCCCAACTTGCCCTCTTTTATCTGTTGATCCCAGCGACTCCTCAATCTTCTCGCCTTCCATTTCCTCCGAATCCTTATCCTTCCTATCCCTCTCTCTTGTACCACTTCCCCTTTCCTGTTCATGTACTGTCGTTAAATCCTCTCTCGCTGTTGACTTGCCCATTCCTTTCGCTTTATTACTTATTTCCACTTCTTCATCGATTTCTCCACTTTCCAATTCATTGTCATCTCTGTATGTATCCAACCCATCAACTCTCTCTGAACTAATCCTGCTCTGTTTTGCTGTTCTATCCTCCCTACAGTCAACTTCCTTCCTTTTCTTTGCCCTTTCATGCCCTGTAAGTCCTATCCCTATTTCGATTACCCTCGCAGCATCAATATCCTTGTCCTCCCTCCTCTTTGAACACATCTCTCCTCTCTTTTCCGAACTTCTTTCCCTTTTCCCTTCTGAACTCGTCATCTCTCTCCTCTCTTTACTTGGTCTGTTTCTCCTCACTGAATTCCGTTCCTCCTTTGAACCACTCCTATCATTTGTCCTCCCATTTTTCATTTCAGCTAGTTTCAAGCCTTCTTTCCATCCTGTATTCCAACTTTCGATTCTATCTTTCCTGTCTTCGAATTCCTCTGCCCAGTCCCTTATAGCCTTTCGTACGTTATACGCTGCATCACTCTCATATGCCTGTACCGACTCTGCAATTTTAGCGTAGGCATTAGGATAAATGGCATAGTAGAACCCATTTGCCCTACTCAAACGGTCCTTAGGGAGATTAACGTCCTTGTGCGATTTGCTCACATGAATTTCTAAATCACTGATTCTGGTGAATGTCCTCTTCTTCTTTCTGCACCATGGGCATAGAACAGTGAGGCACCTATGCTCAGCAGAAATTAAGTCTTTCACAAGAGCCGTCCTCGTAGGGAACATCCCCTCGCAGAGCCAGCAGTTCTCCCCAGAAATAGAAATTAAGAAAAAAATCTTGTACTATTAGCAGATAACTTGTTTAGACTCCCTGAAAAGTAAATGTAATGTTCTATGTTCAAAGGAAATGGATTCATACTACTGTACTTAGGTCCTTCTCGTTTTTGAAATGTCCGTCCACAGGAAATCTCTATCACATATCTAACTTGCATATGCAGGCGTATGTAAGTAAAAACTAAAACTGTTTATATTTATTACTGTTTATTTATTTCTATACATACTAATACTTCTACAAACGTTTACATTAGTTCGTCCACACACCACCTTTTACACTTGTTAAGTTTGTTTACATTTACTAAGTTTGTTTACACTTGTTATGTTTGTTTCACTTTGTTTACACCTGTAAAGTTTAATAACAACATTAAATCATATTTCAACTTTAACACTTTATAACATAGAACTCAAAACAAAACGTCACTCTTAAAGTGTTTTTGTGAAATATCCTCTATTTCTAATTTGCCTGAGTCCAACTAGGAATCCTTGATCCTCTATATGGATGAAACCGATCAATATGGTATGCTCTTGGTCTACCCTTTGGGGACTGTTTCACCATACAGACAAGGTCATCCAGCACCTTTGTTATGACAAAGGGACCTTTCCATTTGTTCACCAATTTTGAGCATACTCCAACTTTACGTGTAGCATCATGCAACCAGACTAGTTGTCCTTGTGAATAACTCCTATTTTTGGAGGCACTGTCATAGTATTTCTTTTGATATTTTGCAGCAGCTTTGATATTTGCCCTAGCAACATCATGACATCTTTTCAGATTATCCTTAAGATCCATGACATAGGCTTCACAATCCCGGACTTCATTTTCTGCCCTAGGGCGCCCAACAACGGCTTGCATAGGCAGAGTGATTTCATGTCCAAACACCATCTTATTTGGGCTTACTTTAGAGCTACTGTGAGGCGAAGATCTATATGCCATCGTGACCTGTTGCAAGCAGGAATCCCAATTATCTTGCTTTGATTGGCAGAAAGATTTCAGCATAGAAATGAGAGTTCGGTTAAACCGCTCCACAAGCCCATTAGCTTGAGGTCGCATGGAAGTAGCATGAGTTTTCTCAATTTCCATGAGCTCACATAAGTTTTGCATTAGTTTTGATTCAAAGCATCTACCTTGGTCAGAATAGATTTGCAATGGCACTCCAAACCTGCAAATGAAAGTATCAACAAATGCCTTTGCAACTGTTCTACTCTCCATGTCAGGTATCGCAATACATTCTGTCCATTTTGTGAACCAATCAGCTATCACAAGTATGTACTTATTTCCCATGTTACTCAGGGGAAGAGGTCCTAATATATCCATCATTACCCTCTCCATAGGTTCACCAACTAGATACTGCCCAAGTGGTGCCTTATTAGATTCTCGCGACAGTTTTCTTGCAGTGCAATTATCACACTGTTTGCAATATCTTTTCACTCTATCTGTCATTCCAGGCCAGTAGAATCCCTGTCTTATTCTACTCAATGTTTTCTTTACCCCAAGATGCCCACTACTAGGTATATCATGATGATACCTAATGACTTCTGCCTGCCTATCAGCAGGAGTCACAAGTTGATATAGAAGGCCCCCATTGTTACTTTCAAATTTCCTGTATAGCAAGCCACCCTTAATTTCCATACGATCCCATTGACGCCAAAGAGTTTTCAGCTGTGAAGAAGCAGCTGAAATTTCAGTCCAGTTTTGTTGTGACTTCCCTTCTTCCAAAGCGACCTTTATTGGACCTATATTAGCATCATTAAGCTGGCTGACAGATATTTGCAAAGGATCCCAACCATTCAAGAGAACCTGGTTACTAGTCATTTCGGATGCCTTTTCCTTTCCTTGACTCCTTGTCACAACCATTATTCTTTCTTCAGATATTTCCTCAATTTCATTGTCTAATTCAATTTCATCTTGGAGTCTTTGCTGGTGTTTGCAAGATTTACATGGCATCCTAGATAAGGCGTCAGCATTGGAATGACTTTTGCCTCCCCTATGGATCACTTCTAGTTTATATGTGTTAAGCTCCTGTAACCAACGCGCCACCTGGCCTGTAGGGGATTTAAGAGTCCGCATCCAGCTTACTGCTGCATTGTCTGTACGTAAAAGTACTTCCTGTCCATATAAGTATGTATGGAAATGTTTCAGTGCTGTAACAACAGCAAGTAGTTCCTTTCTGGTAATGCAATAGGCCCTTTCGTGGACGTTCATGGATTTACTCATCTAAGCAATGACTCTTTCTTTGTCATCCTGTATTTGAGAAAGAACAGCTCCAACCGCACTGTCCGATGCGTCTGTGTCTAAGATAAATTTTGATCCTAATTCCGGATAGGCCAAAACTGGTGTTGTTGTCAAAGCTTCTTTTAAAGCTTCAAATGAACTTTGACAATCTTCAGTCCATTTGAAAGGACTCTTCTTCTCACAAAGTTTGTGCAATGGTCTAGCAATATCAGAAAACCCTTTTACAAATTTTCTGTAGTATGATGCAAGACCAAGGAAGCTACGTACTTCCTTATTATTCCTTGGTATTGGCCTATTTTGAACTGCCTTTACCTTCTCTGGATCAGTTTCAACCCCATTTTCAGAAACAATATGTCCAAGAAAGGAGGCTGACTTTTGGAAAAATAAACATTTCGATGGTTTCAGCTTAAGATTAGCTTCTCTCAAACGTATAAAGACATTTTCAATGCGTTTTAGACACTCGTCTACTGTTTTCCCGGGAGTGATGATATCGTCCATGTAAAGTAGCGACTCAGCCCACTGTATGCCACGTAAAACATCTTCCATTAACCTTTCGAAGGTTGAAGGAGCATTAACAAGCCCAAATGGCATGACCCGGAAATGATATAATCCTTGTCTTGTTGAGAATGCTGTCTTTAGCTTGTCCTGTTCGTCCATCTCTATTTGCCAGAACCCAGAATTCAAGTCCATACAATTGAACCACTTGGAACCTGATAGGGCATCAAAACAATCATCAACTCGCGGAATAGGGTATGCATCCTTAACAGTTACTTCGTTCAGTCGACGGTAACCAATACAGAATCTTGTGGATCCATCCTTCTTCGCCACCAACACAATTGGTGAAGACCATGGGCTATTCGATGGCTCTATGATCCCTTTATCCATCATCTTCTTGATTTCTTGCTGCTCAATTTCACGCTTACCATATGGTTGCCTCCTTACAGGCTGGCGAATTGGATTTGCTGTGCCTGTATTGATTGTATGTTTAACCCGATTTGTGCATCCTACATCATCTGAAGATTTAGCAAAAACATCCTGGTACTTATTTAGCAGTCTTGCGAACTTTTCTCTATCGTTTGCATCAAGGTTCCCTACACTGTTTTCAAACATCTCCTGTAAATGGTCTGGGACACATGATTCTTTAGTAGTATTTGAGTCAACATATGCATATCTTGTAGATGCTGCACACTTCTCACTTTAAGCTGAGTGTGATGGTACATCTTCAATGATTGGATAGCAACACCCTACTCTTTGACCCTCTTCTAATCTAATTGCTTTGTCCGTGTAATTCATCAAAGCTACAAATGAATTGTCTTTTTGTGTGTCTATCAATCCACTTAGTATTTTGACACTATTATCCTTTCCTGTTTCAGGATCATCGACAAAGGCTACAGCTGGGAGAATCTTATGATTAGGTACATGAACTGGAACCAACATACAGCTTCCAGATAGAACATCTACCTCCTCTTTGACCTCCACCATACAGACTGCTCCTGTTTCTTCCCCAGAATAGCAGAATAAAATGTTTCCATCTTTAGTGTGCAGTTCCAAAGATTCCATGTTCCGCATTTTCACATTCCCCCTAATAAAATCCTGGCCTAGTATCCCAGGCAGAGACATGTCACATACTATTATGGTGGCTTCAGTTACATAGTTTCCCAATGTTATTTTTGTTGTAAAGTTGCCATACACTTTGATATTAGTACCATCAACGCCTTGAATATTTAGATCACTTTTGTAAATTGGTAAGTTGCCTTCAGCCGCCAACTTATCGTATGTCTCTTTAGAAATAAGTGTAGCTGTTGCACCGCTGTCCAACAAAAATGGTATCTTTGTGTTATTTATACTTCCCAGAATGTATAAACCGTTATCCCATTTATTAGGCTTTCTACCAATTTGCCCAATACGTGGACTAAGTCCTAAAGTGTTCCTAAAGTGTTATTTAATGGCCCATCACTATAGCTAGGTCGCGTTTTGTCAGTGTCCGTCATCCCCCGACCTAGTGGGACGACGGTTTTCCGTTTTCCTGGTTCTTTGGGGCTTTCTTTATCTGAATGTCATTGTGGGGACATTGACGATACATGTGATCTTTTGATCCACATGTAAAACACTTTCGGTCACCTCGTTTGTCATTGGACTTAAGTTTATTAAGCCTCTTTTCGATCTGTGTGATAGAATTCATCACAGCCTGAAGATCTGTGCTATCATTTGATTTAGAACATAACCCCTCTTTACTTGTTGCTACTCCCCGTATAAGAGCAGATCCAGTACTTGTTTTAGATCTCCCTAGCACATTCTCGTAGCGTTCTACAACTTCCACAGCTTCCCCGATAGTCCTACAGCCCTTATCCATAAGTCTGCATCTCATCTCAGGCGAAAAGCTCTTGCAAAAGTGCTCTAGCGCTAACATCTCCTGTGCTTCCGATCCCAAAGACACATATGCTTTCTGTGCATACAGCCTTATCTCATCTCCAAAGGTAGCCACTGATTCTTCCTTTCCACGAGTCCGACTCTGAATCTTTGATAACCATCTCGTTGCTTGCCGGGAGCTTCCAAACCTCTGTTCCAATCGTGTAGTCAATATGTCATAAGAACGTCTTTCATGTGGCGGCAGGGAGCTATAATGTAACCTTGCCTGGTGCTTTGAAGATGTGGCCAGGTACAACAGCTTCTCTTTTTCAGACCAGCATGCCAAGTCTGCACAGTCCTCAAAATACGATATATACTGTTCCCAGTCCTCCTCACCTGTAAAAGGGTCTGGCTTGACGTTATGCGCACGACGCCTACTCCTCCGGTCAGATGACACGTAATTGTGATCGCCATCATCTCCCCGTAAATCGTTTACGTGATCGTCATGTTGTCGGTTCATGTTGAAATTAATCTCGGAATCTGAGTCTTGTTGGTCGGCCATTTTATTAGGTAGTATTTGAGCTTTTTCCTTTCAAAATTAAATCTCCGTCAGGTTTTTTTTTATAGGCCTTCCAAAATTACAAGCTCTCAGAATTTGTCCGAGTGAATTTCTTTATAAAACGCTAAAGTGCCAAACTTAACTATACTACTAGCTATTTCGTTGTTTATATATAACTTATTTCCTTTTCGGAAATACAAATACCTAAATGTTCGGATCCGACTATGTAGTTACGTGTTTTCAACGGTGTACGGATCCGACAGTCAACAACGTTCGGATCCGAATATCCCGCGAGTTTTGGGTCCTTTTCTTCAGATCCGAATAACGATATTTCCGACGTTCGGATCCGTCAGCGCTCGGATCCGAAAATGATGGTATGTGTACGGAATTATGTACGGATCCAAAAGTACTTGCTGTGTTTGGACCAGATGCGCTAATGTACGGATCCGAATACGTTCGGATCCAAATATCCTTTAAATGTGCTCGGATCCGAAAATGATGGTATGTGTACGGAATTATGTACGGATCCAAAAGTACTTGCTGTGTTTGGACCAGATGAGCTAATGTACGGATCCGAATACGTTCGGATCAAAATATCCTTTAAATGTGCTCGGATCCGAAAGTCCGACGCCGTTCGGTCCCAAATTGTACGGATTCCTAAATTTTAGACAGAAAAGTTACAATATGTTTAATGGTCCAAATCCCCCGAATTCTGTTGTCTGTGCGGATCCGAAAATCCCGTTCCCGTAGTTTCTGCGAACTTACTTTTGATCCCTTAAGTTCAGAATTAAGCTGATCCGAAATCCGTGCTGAGGCCAACTGCTTCCGATTTTTCTTTTCTGCTGTCCAAAAATCCAAATGCTTCCAAGGCGGTGCGGTCCGTGATGCTAAAAGTATATCAACATCTGCACTTCTGACACCATTTTGTAACAGGATTAGTGTGCATACACGCAATTAGATTCGCAGGCCTTGTCTGAAATATGCTAAGATACACGGGTGCGAGCGGTCTTAACTCGTGATCATAGAAATCTCTACCAGGAGACGGTCAGAACAGCAATGCCACGAAGCTATACATATACTTATGTATATATCTAGCAATAGGAATGGACGCACGGATTGAGCGATCACGTATGTCTATTATAGGTCGAGATCCTTCCTGTGAGCGGACTGAACGGGAGTTTGCCAAAGATCATAGGTTCAAATGATAAACAGGCTTAATGTAGCTTAAAATGAACTTATTTAATTAAGTATCGACAAGTAAAGACAATTCACATGAAATTGTCAAAAGCAAAATTAATTTTACTTTGAAATATTGAATTGTTGAAAGTGTCAATAAATGTCAATAAATTATTTACATTTTTGCCTGTCCGTCCTAGACTGTTTTCTTGGTCCTGATCCTCAAATGTCCTTGTCCTGTCCTGACGATGTGATTTAATAAAAATACGTTATAAACAAAAGATAAATTAATTTTGAAGTAAACTAAAGAGTCGGAGATTTTGAAGTTGTTTTGCCAAAGTTCCAGTTCGAAAAGCTGCTGTTCCATGAACGCATCCTCTTTTTATAATCTCGCGCCTCTATACACTTCATCATCCATATAAGTTATCAGACATTGAGTGACCAATCACAACAAAGGCTCCTTCAGAGTCTATGTGAATATCGTCCAATGGTTCCGCTTTCGGAAAAATCCGAAAGATGTACAGGTTCGCCGTACAAAATGTAGTCCATGTTCGGATTTCCGAAATGCCCTTTCGGAATAACAAAAGTTAATATTATTACTGGAAAGCTAGACCAGATATAATCTAGACACTCGTAAATACCTTACTTAAGTCATTTTGACCAGTCTTAATGTATAAAAGAGGGTAATTCTACCTTAAGGAGTAAATCTCATGAGAAACAAGTAGTCCCAAATCACCGACCGCCTTTCCAAACAAAATCTTAGAATGATTTCCGAACAAGAGCCGATTTAAAGTGAATGATTGTGAGAACTAATGCATACAAGTAAGTAATCAATTCCGGGATTAAAGAATATTGTATAGAATGCATTTCATGGGCTTGTCATACACATGAAGTGGATAATACACAATTGTTATGGGTTTTCACGACCTGTCAATATCGAAGTCAACAATGTGAGGTCCTCCTATTACCAGATAAGAACGATATGAAAATACATGATAATTACTGCTAAAGCCAAGAAAAGCTCTTGAAACATGTATATGATGATCACAAAATCATTTTACATGTTTTATGACTACAATACATTTGGTCATAGGTGTACCTTAACATTACAATATTATCTTGAGTTTGCATCCAAATTGAGTTTAAAATGGCCTGGTATCTAGGCTATATGAACTATAACGTACCTCGAATTTTGAAATAATCATCTTTTCGTACAATGATATTTCCAATGCAATAAAATTTTTGAAAAATATTTTTTAGCACCCACCACTCCTCACATACATACAAGAACCGAAAAAATATAGAGTTAAAGTTCAACACTCGGACAATCACTGAATGGTAACTTTGAATAATTATAACAGAAAACAAATTACGATAAGTTATTGTTACTGGAAATCAATGGTTTGGTAATATTTACAACTATCGACACTGCACAAAAGAAATCAGCCTTCAGCCACATTTGCGAATATGCGTAACTCCTGGGCATGTCAATTGTGGCAAATCCCATCCTGCGCATGGCATGCCTCACCATACGAACAAGTGACAATAATTCTGATTGACATAATTGGCTAGATGAATATGTTTAATTTTTAGTGCATTTAAATACTATTTACCACATTTTTGAAGATACTGATAAATGTTGCTTTAGATATGCAATAAAAGTGGCCTTTGTTGATACCAAAAGTATTTATCAAAAAGCATATTTTTCTTTTTTAAAAAAGTTTCCTTGTTACAAAGAATATGCGCTTAAACTTAGATCTTATGAAAATAAAGAACACAGCAAACATGTTTTTTTAAACATTTGTTTATTTTCTGTGTGTTCACCAATGTAGATCTCTCTCTCTCTCTCTCTCTCTCTCTCTCTCTCTCTCTCTCTCTCTCTCTTTCTCTCTCTCTCTCTCTCTCTCTCTCTCTCTCTCTCTCTGGATACTTCAAACCGTAAAGTGGGGACGATACACCAGAACCTGCTATCCTGGGACACCATTAACGAATACATAAACCTTTGACTCTCTCTGCGTTTTCGAAAAGCAAATATGCGCTGCTTATGTCTCACACCTTAATATTCTGTTATCATTTATCTTAGCAACAATTGAGGTGAGGACGGTAGAGTAGGGACAAAAGAAAGAAATATTTAGTAGGGACATGTCCCAACATTTTTTCCGTAAAAAAGAGAGAACAATTATCAAACTGGGGACAAAAAGAAAGGACTGTATGTGGACATGTCCCAATGAGATCAGGGTATAACTACGGATTATTTGATCAGGTAGATACACACTCTTTCAATCTCCAAAAAGTCCTCACTGCGGTTCTGAGTTAATTTTAGATAACGTGAGTATTAATCCAACGGCATGATAAACAGCGGTAAACACCATACAAACAAATTTTAAATAGAGAGGATCACTTAAGCCTTTGACTCATATGCACTTATAAAATCCTTAAAATTACGTTACTAATGTTTGACTGTAAATAATGATTTTCATAAATAATTAATACATGACACAGATGACATGTCTGTAAAGATAGAAAGAAAACATTATATTCGAACTAGGGTAAAAAAAAAAGAGACATTATGGAAAAACTTATGTTTCCACAATGTCTTGCTAAAAACAAATCATAGTATTCAAACTGGGTACAAAAAGAGAGGACCGTGTGGGCACATGTCCCAACATACAATTGTTATTCTCATTGAGATACTAAAGAACTGGGGACAAAAGGGGCCATGTCCCCACAATGACTGACTAAAATGAGATCATAGTATTCAAACTGGGGACAAAAAGAGAGGTCCGTGGGCACATGTCCCAACATACAATTGTTATTCTCATTGAGATACTAAAGAACTGGGGACAAAAGGAACCATGTCCCCACAATGACTGACTAAAATGAGATCATAGTATTCAAACTGGGGACAAAAAGAGAGGTCCGTGTGGGCACATGTCCCAACATACAATTGTTATTCTCATTGAGATACTACAGAACTGGGGACAAAAGGGGCCATGTCCCTAAATAACTGACTAAAATGAGATCATAGTATTCAAACTGGGGTCAAAAAGAGAGGACCGTGGGCACATGTCCCAACATACAATTGTTATTTTCATTGAGATACTAAAGAACTGGGGACAAAAGGAACCATGTCCCAACATTGTCTGACTAAAAAGAGATCATAGTATTCAAACCTGGGACAAAAAAGAGACGAACGTGTGGGCGCATGTCCTAATATACAATTGTTATTTTCATTGAGATACTAAAGAACTGCGGACAAAAGGAACCATGTTAACACAATGTCCGACTAAAAAGAGATCATAGTATTCAAACTTGGGACAAAAAGAGAGGCCCGTTTTGGCACATGTCCCAACATACAATTGTTATACTCATTGAGATACTAAAGACTTGGGGACAAAAGGAACCATGTCCCCACAATGTCTGACTAAAAAGAGATAGTATTCAAACTGGGGTCAAAAAGAGAGGACCGTGTTGGCACATGTCCCAACATGCAATTGTTTTTCTCATTGAGATACTAAAGAACTGGGACAAAAGGGGCCACGTCCCCACAATGACTGACTAAAAAGAGATCATAGTATTCAAACTGGGGTCAAAAAGAGAGGACCGTGTGGGCACATGTCCCAACATACAATTGTTATTCTCATTGAGATATTTAAGAACTAGGGACAAGGCTGATCCTGATCCTTGTTGTTCTCGAGAGACATAAAAGAACTTTTTTCCAGATCCGGCTAATTATGATGTACCTTTGTGCGGGTTTATCACTATCCATACTGCTCTCAGAGTTGATAAAGCAATTTTACAGTTTAATATGGATCCTGATCAGTCTGTTGGTTGTCTTAAATGTCGTAAGATACCTTATTTCAGATCCCAGCTCAACTCATTTGCATTCACATTTGGCATCACGATTATGTAGCTATGTGGCCGAAATCGGTTGAAAGACAATGAGAATCAACATTTTCTTCACTTTGTCGCAATGTCTTCTAATTATTTTCTTTGGGAAATCAAATCCAAGGGTTATATTGAAAGCCATGGAACACCATATTATGACAAAAACTTTCCCAAAACAGGCAAATAAACAGCCACTTTGGCCCTTATTCTTTTATTTTTTAGTAAACTGAATGGAAAATCTCAAACGCTGGAATCTCCCATAAAGATTTCAGAGTTGGATATTATCAAATCATTTCACCCTTTCCAAATCTTTACCTAGTCCGTTCCTATACGATAAGTAACTATTATTGAAATTTAACCATTTAACGTGACCGCATGAGTTTTTGTTGTATACGGTCGAAATGTCGTAACATTATTGAACGTGTCCTACGATTTGATTGTTTTATGCGGCTCAAATTTTGTACACGAATTATAGTGGGAAAACATTGAGGCAAAAAGAAGCAAATTCTGATAAGCAACAATTTCTTCATGTGTCCCAAAATTTTGTTCTAGATCTATATTGTGTTCAAATCCCTTCTGGAAAAGCACCCATTTGTTGTTTGCAGCAGCTCAAATTGGAACGGTCCAATTATTTGCCGTTTGAAAAAAGGTAAAAACAAGTGACATCTTCAGTCTGCTTGATGAATCGTCGGTGTAATTACAAAACCTTGCAACTGCAGCTTGATTACATCTGTAGTTAAGAGGTTTTGCAATAATACAGACAATATCTGATTGGCCATGTTGATTTTTTGACATCCATGAGTAATATGAACTAATTTCACAAATACAGGACATAGAAAGAACAAAGTCCAAGTTTTTTTTCAACAGAAACTTTCTTTGTTTTTTCAACAACAGCACAGGTGGTCATGTACAGAATTTTATTTACTGACAAGCAAAAGAAACGCCTCATTCCTATTAAATGTTTGATTTTTCAGTTTATCCGATTTAGAATTATAAAAAACTTATTTCCATCTGTAAATTTGATTATCTGTTTTGAAAAATGATGGTAAAGAAATTATGAAATTGTTACAGTTTAGGGAAAAAAAGCACATTTAAACAGAGCGATATCAGAATTTACATTTAAAAATTGGTAGCGCATGGTTCAAACTTTACTTGCGACAACTACAGTTACAATTAAACGCCTTATTTTGCGACCACTTCATTTAGAAACGCATGTATGACAACCAGGCGTTACACAAGGTCTATCCGACTTTGGCCGATTGGCTTATGCTCCTGTAACTCAAGTCGTCGAACAAGATACATTATTGTGCAATGCAAGACGTCAAGACCTCCAACGGCTTATTTTTGAGTTTCTCACATTCCAAAATTGACACACTATTCATTTCCAGTTTGGTTGAAATTGGCCCAATGGTTACTGAGGAGAAGATGTTTAACGATTTCTAATTAAAAAACTGCCCCACCCTGCCACGCCCATATTTGGCCATAAATCTTAATTCCGCAAACAGCTTTTAAAAAGGGTCACCAAAGGATCATTCATGCCAAGTTTGGTTGAAATCCGCACAATTGTTACTGAGGAGAAGATGTTTAATATATCAAAGTCAAAAACTGACACACCCTTCCACGCCCATATTTGGGCATAAATCAAAATTCCATGGAACAACTTTTGAAAAGGGTCACCAAAGGAACATTCATGCAAAGTTTGGTTGAAATCCGCCAAATGGTTACTGAGAAGAAGATGTTTAAAGATTTCAAAGTCAAAAATTGCCCCTGCCTGCAATGCCCATATTTTGGCATAAATCAATATTCCGCAAACAACTTTTAAAAAGGGTCACCCAAGGAACATTCATGCCAAGTTTGGTTGAAATTGGCCCAATAGTTACGGAGGAGAAGATGTTTAAAGATTTCAAAGTCAAAAACTGCCACGCCCATATTTGGGCGTGAATCAAAATTCCAGGAGCAACTTTTGAAAATGGTCACCCAAGGAACATTCATACCAAGTTTAATTGAAATTGGCCCAATGATTACTGAGGAGAGGATGTTTAAAGATTTCAAAGTCAAAAAGTGCCACGCCCTGCCACACCCATATTTGGGGGTAAATCAAAATTCCAGCATAACTTTTGAGAAGGGTCACCCAAGGAAAATTCCTACCAAGTTTTGTTGAAATCCACCCAGTGGTTACTGAGGAGAAGATGTTTAAAGAATTGTTGACGCCTTCCGACGCACAACGGACAAAAGGTGATACCAAAAGCTCACCTTGAGCATGTTGTGCTCAGGTGAGCTAAAAATGGCCGTACTACGAGCTCCCCATTTAGAATTTATCCTTCTATACGGATGATTCATTTGAAAATTTTTAGAAACCATGTTATGCATATCCCCTAACACATGTGACTTTGTAAAATGTGACCTATTTCATTTCGTGGAATACATACACTAAGCGCGCGTAGAAAACGTGACCAGTCACCGGAAATGGACATCTTAATTGTTTATATACAGTAAACATTTCACTAATATTGTAACTGGCATTTATGGAAATAACTACAAATTTCATTGGAGCTTTTCTTTTGTCTGTCAGTACATATATGTGACCCATCACGTGAAAGAGAACCATCTTGGAAGTGCGTAAAGTGTCGACCTTGTCAGTCTACATGATCTGCGCAAACTGACCATGGTCAAAATATTTTGCAAATGAAATTTGTTCCAAGTCTAGAATGGCTATTCTACCTTCCTATGTAATAATTTCCCAAATCGGCCTCCTGCTTGACCTATGCTGCATCCAATCTGTTTCCAAATATATTTTTTACTGAGTTCCCAGATGGCCCCTTTTTCAGTGACGGGTCACATAATGTAATATTAATCGATCAAATTTAGTAATATTTACAACTAGAGGCCTTTGCATATGCTGTGCATACTTATTGGAATAGTTTTCTAAAGATGACCATTCCAGTGACTACCCACAGCATAGGGTTCGGATTGGGATAACAGTTAATTGTTTGAATGAATGGCTTTACCCCCTCTTATCTGTGATTCTGGGTATTATTAACACAAACAGCAGAATGAAAGACAGGTTCTATGTAAAAGCTGCTGCAGAGAACGAAATGGATATTAATAATATAGGATTTGTGTAACACAAGGAAAGAACGTTGAAAGTATTGTTTAACCCATTACTTCATAGACCAATTTTGATGCACAAGTGGAATTTAAATAAATTCACATGTTTGGAATCAAGAGGGCCATGATGGGCCTTCATCATTCACCTGAGCTAAATGAAACAAGATGTGTTCGTTAAACACAAATGCCCCCGAAAAGGCAGCAACTTAACACAGCAACTTAATGCAGCAACTTAACGCCAGACAGACGGACAGACAGACAGACAGACAGACAGACACGAGTAAAACAATATGCCCCCAATCTTTCGATACCAGGGCATAAAAATACATTTAGCTTTGTCATCTTTATGCTTTGATTAAAACAACCCTGCATGGTGATAAATTAACTATCTACACTACATGTCATATAGGTGTTATTGTCATTATCATTTTCAGTATATAATCGGGTAAGTTTTCACACATGATAATTGAGAAACTTTGAAGCAAAAGCAGAAAATGCTGATAAGCAATTTCTTTTGCATTAATATTTTCTATGTACAATATACACAAATTGTATCCTTATGTATTTCCATTTTGTATTTTTCAGCCACTTTCGAATTAGACAAACTTAAATTTTGTCGTTGGGGAAACTTCGCTTACTTCATTGTAGTTCAACTATGCTGGATATATAGTTAATAAAAATACTGACTTGCCAAGGGAAGAATTATTTACAGAGCATCTATGAACATACAAGTGTCCCATAAAAGGGACACCTAAAAACAATGCAGATCCAGATCAGACGCAACAGTAGGTGGCATCTGATCTGGATCTAGATCTACATTTGTTTTATAAAATTTAGGGACTTTTATGAAATATTATAGAAATATTATCAACCAATCATCCCTAAAATTGGAAATGGATGTGTCAAAAGAAATTAAGTAGAACAGAACAAGCACATGTCATATTCTGATGCAATACAGGAGTCCCCCAATGGATTTAAAGAAATCTTTTTAGGAGATATGTTCTAGACAAAAATGTAAAGGTAAAAACAACAAAGGGCAATAACTCAAAAAATAGGCAAGGTAGAGTAATGGTTCTTATACATGACACTTCTCCTCATCGAGATCTATAAGTGTATAAAGTTTGACATTGCGAGCATTCATGTTTAAGGAGATATGGATGTGTATAAAGTTTTAAGTTGCTAGCAGTAATGGTTAAGGAGATTTGTTTGTTTGAATTGGGTTTACACCGCTTTCAACAATCTCTCAGTTATATCCCGTCAGCTGGAGCACCTAATAACGGATTCCTGGTATTTCTCACACCAGTACCACCATCACATCCTTTCCTAGCCTCAAGCTGCTATCCCACATAGGTCTACAATTATAGACCCATTGGTGGGAGACAAATAGTCGGAAAAGATGAGTGCCGCCGTCGGGGATCGAACCAGGGACCTCTAGATTGACAGTCTGACGCGCTATCAACTGCGCTATGACGGAGGCATGGTTAAGGAGATAAGGTCCAGACAAAAATTGAAAGGTAAAAACAACAAAGGGCAATAACTCAAAAAGTAGGCAAAGTAGAGTAATGGTTCTTGTTCATGACACTTCTACTCATTGTCATCTATAAGTGTATAAAGTTTGAATTTGCTAGCACTTATGGTTAAGGAGATATGGTCTGGACAAAAGTGTGACGGATAGACAGACAGACGGAACAGCGCAATCCTAGTCTCTAAAACTGGTAACCAGTGGGGGACCTATAAATGGGTTTAATTTAACCTTAATTTTTGGTTGACTAATTCTAGTTACTTAAGACGGAAAAAAACAGAAAATATTGAAACATTAAACTGATGGCAAGTGGAGCTAAAAACAAGGAATTAGCACATAATTCCTTGAAGAGCAATTCAAACTAAAATACTTATCCTTTCCATGACAACGAAATTTTAGAGTGGTCCAATTGGAAAGGAGTTGTAGAAGACAAGAGGACCATGATGGTCCTAAATCCCTCCCCTGAGTATAATGGTTCATGGCTTTATGATATAAACAAAATAGCAAAGCTCTCTGTCTAATTATTTTGTAGAAGAAGTTTAAGAATTTCTCTTTTAATCCTAAGTATATTGACTTAGCCTAATGGCTTAGGAGAAGGTTTTCAAAGATATCATTATTTATTCTAACTAAAATTAGGGATTGCACAGAAAAGGGCTAATTTTTTTAAGTCATTTGGTAGAGGGTCGATGGCTGATGATATGTACCAAATATCAAAGCTCCAGGCTTTATGGTTTGGGAGAAGAAGATTTTCAAAGATTTCCTTCTTTATTCCTTTGTAAAATCAGGGATTGCACAGAAAATGGCTAATTTTCAGAATACAATAATCCTTTGAAGTACTTTGGTAGAGGGTCAATAGATAATGATTTGTACGAAATATCAAAGCTCTAGGCCTAATGGTTTGAGAAAAAAAGATTTTTAAAGTTTTCCTTCTTTTATTCTATGTAAAATTAGGGATAGCCCAGAAAAGGGCTAATTTTCAGAATACGGTAATTTTTTGAAGTATTTTTGTATAGGGTCAATAGATGATGATTTGTACCAAATATCAAAGTTCTAGGCCTAATGATTTGGGAGAAGAATATTTTTTAAGATTTCCTTCTTTTATTCTATGTAAAATCAGGGATCGCCCAGGTAAGGGCTAATTTTCAGAATGTGGTAAATCTTTGAGTATTTTGGTAGAGGATCAATAGATGATGATTTGTACCAAATATCAAAGATCTAGGCCTTATGGTTTGGGAGAAGAAGATTTTAAAGTTTTCCTTCTTTTATTCTATGTAAAATCAGGGATCGCCCAGAAAAGGGCTAATTTTCATGATTGATACGATAATTCTTTGAAGTATTTTGGTAGGGGGTCAATAGATGATGGTGTATACCAAATATCAAAACTCTAGGCCTTATGGTTTTGGAGAAGAAGATTTTTAAAGTTTTCCTTATTTATTTCTATGTTAAATCAGCGATCATCTAGAAAAGGGCTAATTTTCAGAATACGGTAAATCTTCGAAGTATTTTGGTAGAGGGTCAAAAGATGATGATTTGTACCAATTATCAAAGCTCTAGGCCTTATGGTTTGGGAGGAGAAGATGTTTAAAGATTTCCTTCTTTTATTCTATGTTAAATCAGGGATCGCCCAGAAAAAGGCCAATTTTTAGAATACGGTAATTCTCTGAAGTATTTTGGTAGAGGGTTAATAGATGATGATGTATACCAAATATCAAAGCTCTAGGCCTTATGGTTTGGGAGAAGAAGATTTTTAAAGATTACCTTCATTATTTCTATGTAAAATCAGGGATTGCCAAGAAGCGGGTTAATTTTCAGAATATGGTAATTCTTTGTAGTATTTTTGAAGAGGGTCAATAGATGATGATTTGTACCAAATATCAAAGCTCTAGGCCTTATGGTTTGGGACAAGAAGATTTTTAAAGATAACCTTTATTTCTATGTATCACATAGAAAAGAGCTAATTTTCAGAATATGGTAATTCTTTGAAGTATTTTGGAAGAGGGTCAATAGATGATGATGTATACCAAATATCAAAGCTCTAAGCCTTATGGTTTGGGAGAAGAAGATTTTTAAAGTTTTCCTTCTTTCTTTCTATGTAAAATCAGGGATAGCCCAGAAAAGGGCTAATTTTCAGAATACGTTAATTCTTTGAAGTATTTTGGTAGAGGGTCAAAAGATGATGATATATACCAAATATCAAAGCTCTAGGCCTTACCGTTTGGGAGGAGAAGATTTTTTAATTTTTTTCACTCCGTTGCCATGGCAACCAGAGTTCTTCATGGATTTCAATTCTTTGAAGAATTTTGAAAGAGCTTGACCTAAGGACCATTTCTATGAAGTTTTGTTGAAATTCCATGGTTAGTTTAGGAGGAGAAGATTTTTTTGTAATTGTGAACGGATGGACAGATGGATGGACGGACGGACGATGACCGATCTCAATAGCTCCCTCAGAGCACTTCGTGCTCAGGAGAGCTAAAAAAATAAATCATTTCAAAGAAAATATCTATGTTGTAGCCAAGAAAATATTGAGGTGAAAGAAGTGCTGGTCACCAGCACTTTCTTTTCCCTCAATGTTTTCTCAAGGCATTTCTATTAGAGATGTCTAAAACAGATCTTGTTTGGGAGAGGGTTAAGCAATCAAGATCTAATGGTGAACAATATTAGTAGTACAAAATGCTATTTGGCAATGAAACTAAATAAAAGCTATACAATGTAATAGAAAGCATAGAACATGTATTTGGGACTTCATGTAATCTAGATTATTTGGTCTAAACACCAAAAGTTTTTGTGACATGATGACACGAGTTGCATAAAATAAAGGCTACTTGGCAATGAAATTGAAATACTAGTATACTAAATCATAATTATTGCCAATAACAGTAAGCCATGTTAAGAACTTGTCAATCCTTTCCTATGAGGTCATGTCAAAATCTTTACATATGCACGCCCCTACACGATTTCCAACCATATCGTAATAAACAAGAGCCATCATAGACGGATTATGCTCCCTGATAAATGCTTGTCACAAACAAGTATTAAAAAGAATTCTAAACGCATATTCCCTTCAAGTTTGGTTGATTTTTTAAAGAATTTTCTTACTATTTCGGAGCAAACGTAAAGCTAACAAACATTGAGCCCCCTTTTTCCATGACATACACTAATTTCAAATAGTTTATGGTCAAGGACATCTGGTTTGCTACTCAAATATGAAATTGCATTAAATTCTGACCATTAGAGTAGGAGATTAGAAACTGTATTTTACCCTAAGTCCCCTTTTCCCGCTACGAGGCCTAAAAAAAAGGCAGGAAAAGTGCATGGGCACAATATCATAAGGAGTACACATGGTAATTTTCATTTGATTTGGCCCAAGGGTTATGGAACAATCGCTCTGGACGGAATGACGGACGGACAGACAGACAAAGCGGCGGCTATATGCTCTTCCTTCGAGGAGCATAATGACAACACTGAAAAAGGCCTGCTTGCGGCGTCAACATCATTTTGAGAGTTGTCTTAGTATAACGGCTATATCATGGAATCTTGTTTCCGCCATCCACTTTTCGACTTTTCTGGTTATCAATTTTGCTTGAAAAATGGAAGTTAATGCGCCTAACTTCCACTTTTCTACCAAGATCGGTAGACCAAAAAGTCGAAAAGTGGAGCTTTTTGGTTTGACAATTGTCAACAAAAATACCACTTTACGACCTCACATTTAACTAGAACGTTAAAGGAGCAAACAAAGTAGCAAAGTCCATTAAAATCACTACCAAATATGCATTCTGCAAAATTCAAAAATCTAATTTATAGTCTTTCTTTTTATTTTTGACTGGGCTATAGCCCACACCTGATGTTTAATTTTTGTCCACTGTAGGTGCTTCAAATTGGCAACACGCTTTTGAAGAGCCACAACTTCTTCTTTCTTGGGTGGTTTTTTGTGTCTTGTTGCAGCAGACACTAATGGCTGAAGGGCCAACTTTTCCATCTCGGTCCATACCTTTTTTGATGTTGCTGAAAAATAATTTTGATCACTTTTACCCCTTGCTCTGGAGAACCATTAATTTTGATGCCTGTATAGAAGATGGATTTTATACAAGAGGACCATGGTGGTCCTTAATCGCTCACCTAAGTTGCTCGGGCAGGGCCCTAAATGGGCTAAAATGGCAATCATTTTAACAATAATTGTACAGGACTATCAAGTGATGAAACATGCAAAATTTCAAATCTCTAGCCTTTTATTTAGCTTGAGATGATTTTTTCAGATTTCCTTCTATATTCTTTGTAAAATAGGGTGTGTCTTGGTGGGGCCCTAAATGGGCTCCGATAACAATTTTTTAAACAATATTTGTTATGGACTATCAACTGATAATAAATGCAAAATTTCAAATCACTAGGCCTTTTAGTTTAGCTTGTGATGATTTTTTAAGATTTACTTCTTTATTCTTTGTAAAATAGGGTGTATCCAGGCGGGTCCTAAATGGGCTCCGATAGCAATTTTTTAAACAATATTTGTAGAGGACCATCAAGTGATAATAAATGCAAAATTTCACATCACTAGGCCTTTTAGTTTAGCTTGTGATGATTTTTTAAGATTTCCTTCTATATTCTTTGTAAAATGGGGTGTGTCAGGGCGGGGCCCTAAATGGGCTCTGATAGCAATTTTTAAATAATATTCGTAGAGGATCATCAAGTGATGAAACATGCAAAGTTTCAAATCACAAGGCCTTTTTTTTAGCTTGAGATGATCATTTAAAGATTTCCTTCATTATTCTTTGTAAAATAGGGTGTGTCTAGATGGGGTCTTAAATGGGCTCTGATAGCAATTATTTTTAGAATATTCATAGAGGACCATCAATTGATAAAACATGCAAAATTTCAAACCAATAGGCCTTTTAGTTTAGCTTGAGATGATTTTTTAAGATTTACTTCTTTATTCTTTGTAAAATGGGGTGTGTCCAGGTGGGGCCCTAAATGGGCTCTGATAGCAATTATTTTTCTAATATTTGTAGAGGACCATCAAGTAATGAAACATTCAAAATATCAAATCTCTAGGCCTTGTGGTTTCCCACAAGAAGAATTTTAAAGATTTTCCTTTGACTTTTCTAAGTTGCTTAGACACAGTGTTAAGTTTTTTATTAGTACAGTATATATAGATGATAAAACATGTATATCTTAATTTAATACTTAGAAAATAGCCAATGTCCAGGCTAAAGTTTTTGCAAACCTTAATAACTGAAAACAAAGTGGATCCAGGTTTATGGTCCTTGCTACAAGGGTATACCGTATAGGGAGTGATGGTGAGCAATCATTGCAAGTTTGAATGAAATATCTTTGATAGTGTTGAAGTTATTAAGGTTTGAAATAACTTAACCTGGATACTGGGTATTTTCTAATTATAAAAGGGGCATAACTGAAAATATAGCGAAACTAGGTTAATAGGCATTACTAGAAAGGTAGAAGGGGTGAAGGTAAATAAGTATTCAAAGTTTGGATGAAATACCTTTGATAGTATTGAAGTTATCCTTCATATTTGCTATTTCCTAAGTGTGAAAGGGGCATAATTGAAATAACTCAAAATATAGTGAAACTATAATTATAGTCCTTGGTAGTAGGGTAGAGGGAGTGATGGTGAATAAGTATTCCAAGTTTGAATGAAATTCTGTTGATGGTATTGAAGTTATTAATGTTTGAAAAAACTTGCACCTTGATTTTGGCCATTTTCTAAGTATAAAAGGGGCATAAGTCCAAATATAGTGGAGCCAGGGTCATGGGCCTTGCTAGTAAGGTAGAGGTTGTGATGGTGAATAAGTATTCCAAGTTTGGGTTGAATCCCTTTGATAGTATGGAAGTCATTGATGTTTGAAAAAACTTTAACCTGGATTTTGGCTATTTTCTAAGTATAAAAGGGACATAACTCCAACTATAGTGGAGCCAGGGTCATGGGCCTGGCTAGTAAAGTAGAGGGTAAGATGGTGAATAAGTATTCCAAGTTTGGGTTGAATCCCTTTAATAGTATGGAAGTAATTGATGTTTGAAAAAACTTTAACCTTGGATGCAACGCCGACACCGACAACTGGGTGACAGTATAAGCTCTCATTTTCTTCAAAAAGTCAAGCTAAAAATGAAGTTCAAATATGACAAAAATGCTCCAATTTCCATTAATTGAACTAGTCCTACAATTAGTCCTACAATTAGTCATTTAACGGCATACTTTTGAGCATCTATTATGTTTATACACTGAATCCTCTTAATTGCAAATTTCAATTACAAAATATATACTCACAAATCTTTCTTCGTTTAATGGCCTTTATTTCACCACAGCTCGAGTCAGAATCGGATCCTGCTGCTTCTGGTTGGATAAAATAAATGAAAGAATCAACAGAGTTATGACCTTAACCTTAATTCGACTTTATCCAGAACTATAAGCCAAAGACTATGGTGGTCCTTTAAGAGATTGTGTTGTCATTTTGACCTTTTTGTTAAGAAAAATAAAAGTACCTTAGCAGAATTTGAATATTCATCAGCCCACAGCTCTTGACAGAAATTCCAAATCAAGGTACAGTCCATTTTGGATATTACGGCAAATGTTTACAAAATTTGCATATGTAAACAAATGTTATAAAATGTTAACGATACATAATCAAACCTAAAACCACTGCAATTTTGCATGAATTAGTTTGAATCTTACAGGTGTCTCACACCTGAAAGATTCGAACCAATGCATACAAAATGCTTCAAAGGGGCATAACTCAGACAAAAACCATTGAATCAAAAAATCCTTACTTCATGTACATCTACTAATCAAGGTGATATAATTTACCAAGTTTCATAAAGATCAGGCCAGAAACTTAGGAGGAGTTGCGCTCATGAGAAAAGTGGATGTACCGACTACTTACTTACGGACGGACAGACAGAGAAGATGACGCCAAAATACTTCCGCCTCCGGCAGCGTATAAAAATTGATGCTTATCAAATTTTGATTAGTACTACATATAATTGAAAACAAAATTCATAAATTATCTCTAAAATTTATCAATTAATGTCCTCAAATAATAAACAATAGAATGAAGTATCAAAGTGTTAGTCTTGAAATAAACTTTTTACATCTATAATTATTAGTTTTAAGTTCCATTTATCTCTTTCTGTAATTGTAAGATTATGACTATTAGTACAGTTTTAGTTGTGTGTTTGACCACCTCCTAGGTGTTACCCACTGGATACACACTGCTATGTACAAGTTATCATAAACTTGTCATGTCTGTTTTAAAAGGCTAATAGGCTAATATTTCCTAAAAAAAACAAGGTGCCAAACTGTCACAAGATACGCCCGTCACACTGTTTAATATTAACTGGGGATTTGAATAGAACAGGTTATTTTGAATAAATATTTTTTGTCAAACAAAGTATGAAAAACAACAAAAGGCAATAACTCAAAAAATAGGCTAGGTAGAGTTAAGGTTCTTCACACTGCACTCCCACTTGGTGAGCTCTATCCATCCATGAAATTTCATGATTCTAGCTATTATACTTTTAGAGATATATTCCGGACAAGATTCAAGTATGAAAAACAACAAAGGGCAATAACTAAAAAAATAGGCCAGGTAGAGTTATGGTTCTTGTGCCCTGCATTCCTACTTGGTGAGCTATATCCATCCATGAAATTTCATGATTCTAGCTATTATACTTTTAGAGATATACTCTGGACAAGATTCAAGTCTGAAAAACAACAAAGGGCAATAACTCAAAAAATAGGCCAGGTAGAGTTATGGTTTTTGTACACTGCACTTCCACTTGGTGAGTTCTATCCATCCATAAAATTTCATGATTCTAGCTATTATACTTTTAGAGATATACTCCGGACAAGATTCAAGCATGAAAAACAACAAAGGGCAATAACTCAAAAAATATGCTAGGTAGAGTTATGGTTCTTGAAAACTGCACTCCCACTTGGTGAGCTCTATCCATCCATGAAATTTCATGATTCTAGCTATTATACTTTTAGAGATATACTCCGGACAAGATTCAAGTATGAAAAACAACAAAGGGCAATAACTAAAAAAATAGGCCAGGTAGAGTTATGGTTCTTGTACACTGCACTCCCACTCGGTGAGCTCTATCCATCCATGAAATTTCATGATTCTAGCTATTATACTTTTAGAGATATATTCCGGACAAGATTCAAGAATGAAAAACAACAAAGGGCAATAACTCAAAAAATAGGCCAGGTAGAGTTATGGTTCTTGTGCACTGCACCCCCCCTTCGTGAGATCTATACACCCATGGTGTTTCATTATCCTAGCTATAATACTTTTAGAGATATACTTTGGACAAGATTCAAGTATGAAAAACAACAAAGGGCAATAACTCAAAAAATATGCCAGGTAGAGTTGTGGTTCTTGTACACTGCACTCCCCCTTGGTGAGCTCTATCCATCCATGAAATTTCATGATTCTAGCTATTATACTTTTAGAGATATACTCCGGACAAGATTCAAGTATGAAAAACAACAAAGGGCAATAACTCAAAAAATAGACCAGGTAGAGTTATGGTTCTTGTGCACTGCACTCACCCTTGGTGAGATCTATACACCCATGAAGTTTCATGATCCTAGCTATAATACTTTCAGAGATATACTCCGGACAAGATTCAAGTATAAAAACTAACAAAGGGCAATAACTCAAAAAATAAGCCAGGTAGAGTTATGGTTATTGTGCACTGCACTCCGTATTGATGAGAAGAATATAACTGCCAAGTTTAAAGTCAATCGGACTTACGGTGACAGAGTTATGCCCCGGACAAAGAAGTGGACACCGCCGGACAACCGGACGCCCGGACGCCCGGACGACCGGACGCCCGGACGCCCGGACGACCGGACGCCCGGACGACCGGACGCCCGGACATCACGGGTGATCCCATAATACGTCCCGTCTTCGACGGGCGTATAAAAAGGGAGTAAATACCTTTAGTGTTGTAGCTGGGATCCTTGACTTCGTCATCAAGATCAATATTGTCAGTGTCATCATTAAAGGTATATAGTTTTCTCTTACGCAGTCCTAGAATATAACAAGAGTTGCCGGTTTCTCCGCAGAAAATTTTGAAGCTGTAGTATCAAACAAGATGTGTTTGTGAAACACTATGCCCCCTAAACAGGAATTTTTTAGAAACAGGTGATATTTATTCTTTTGTTTCCTTTGTTTTAGGGAAAAGGGTTAATATTTTGACCTTGACCTTGATGAAATGACCCTCCCCAGTTGCACCTTGTTGAGACCTATCTACATACCAAATATTAGCATTGTAACTTAATAAGGGATGAAGTTATAGGAAAATGTTTAGTTGGCAGGTTAAGTTTTTGAGTAACGTTTTAGGGAAAAGGGTTAAAATTTTGACCTTGACCTTGATGAAATGACCTTCCCCAGTTGTGCATTGTTGAGACCTATCTACATACCAAATATTAGCATGTAACTTAATTAGGGATGAAGTTAAAGGAAAATGTTAAGTTGGCAGGTTAAGTTTTTGAGTAACGTTTTAGGGAAAAGGGTTAAAATTTTGACCTTGAACTTGATGAAATGACCTTCCTCAGTTGTGCCTTGTTGAAACCTA
This sequence comes from Fragum fragum, assembly GCA_946902895.1. Taxonomy (NCBI): domain Eukaryota; kingdom Metazoa; phylum Mollusca; class Bivalvia; order Cardiida; family Cardiidae; genus Fragum; species Fragum fragum. The sequence goes on from OX336365.1 coordinate 44,407,957, forward strand.
TCTACATACCAAATATTAGCATTGTAACTTAATCAGGGTTGAAGTTATAGGAAAATGTTTAATTGGCAGTTTAAGTTTTGCAGACAGACAGACCGACAGACGGACAGACAGACGGACACCGGTTAAACAATATGCCCCCGATCTATCGATGCGGGGGCATAAAAACTCATACACATAGGGTTTGATCAAATATATGTATGAAAATATTATGGGAAAAGAGCAATTTCTTCCTTTCCCATAGTGTTTTCATACACAATTATAAAAAAATGCTCTATTGAACAGTTTTTGACATGATATACCTCACAAGAGGCCCAAAAGGGCCCGTATTGCTCCACTGGCTGTATTTCAATCAATGGGGGCAGTGCAAATATAGATGTTTATGGGGAAGTCTGATAAGCCCCGCCCTGCAGCTGCCATGCCAACATCTATGGACCTATCAAAATTTAATGTACACTTGAAGTAAAGGGTCACCCATGGAACATTTCTGCAAAGTTTGGTCTTAATTGGCCAAATGGTTGATTGGGATTTTTGAAGAATTATTTTGTGATTTCTCTGAGTCTGATATGCCCGCTTTATGGAGCAACAAGGGGATATAACCATATGGCTTGTACAAATCTATGGGGATGCTTCATGCCGAAATTGGTTGAAATCCGTCCAATGATTTTCATGAAAAAAATGAAAATGTAAAAAAAAAAAAAAACATGATTCATCCCCCTCCAGCACAGCCACTTTAACAGATTTTTTTCTTTGTACAAATTTTGTAGCCCTTGTCCCAAAGGTTCTAAACACAAAATGTGAACCCAATCCCACAGCCGGTTCATGACAAAAAGATTTTTTAACCTGTACCAAATTTACCCATTTTGATCCCTTTTTTGGTGCCTCATTGGAGAGATAACACTATGACTTGTACAAATCTGAAGCCCCTTCCCATTGGGATGCTTCCCGCCAAGTTTGGTTGAAATCTGTCTAATGGTTCTTAAGAAGAAGTCGAAAATGTATAAAGTTAACGCACCACAGACATTGCATGACGCTAAGGAAACACGGTCGCAATAGATCACCTGTAACCTTCAGTCAGGTGACCTAAAAACAAACAAGATGTGTTTGTGAAACACAAATGCCCCCGAAATGGCAACTTAACCCCGTACAGACAGATGGATACAAGTAAAACAATATGCCCCCTGATTTTTCGATACAGGGGCATAAAAACAATCTAATGATAGGAATATTTTGTCATTTTATTGCCTACCTTCATTTTTTGAAACAGGAACATCATTTGTAGCATCCACAGGAACTTCCATCTCCTCTCCATCTGGAAGGTCTGTCCACAAATTAGAAGAAAAAAGTATTTCTTAAAATGTACCTTATTTGAATAGAAGCATTACAACAATCTGTGAGGAAGTCATTAAACAAAACAAACAAGGTGCCAAATTGTCACAAGATACGCCTGTCACACTGCTTAATATTAACTGGAGGTTTGAATAGAACTGAGGTTATTTTGAATGAATATTTTTTCTCAAACAAAGTATGGAAAACAACAAAGGACAATAACTCAATTATACGCTAGGTAGAGTTATGGTTCTTGTACACTGTACTCCCCCTTGGTGAGATCTATCCATCCATGAAGTTTCATGTTTCTAGCTATTTTACTTTTAGAGATATACTCCGGACAAGATTCAAGTATGAAAAACAACAAAAGGGAATAACTCAAAAAAAAGGCTAGGTAGAGTTATGGTTCTTGTACACTGCACTCCCATTTGGTGAGCTCTATCAATCCATGAAATTTCATGATTCTAGCTATTATACTTTTAGAGATTTACTCCGGACAAGATTCAAGTATGAAAAACAACAAAGGGCAATAACTCAAAAAATAGGCTAGGTAGAGTTATGGTTCTTGTACACTGCACTCCCATTTGGTGAGCTCTGTCCATCCATGAAATTTCATTATTCTAGCTATTATACTTTTAGAGATAAACTCCAGACAAGATTCAAGTATGAAAAACAAAGGGCAATAACTAAAAATAGGCCAGGTAGAGTTATGGTTCTTGTGCACTGCACTCCCCCTTGGTGAGATCTATCCATCCATGGAATTTCATTATTGTAGCTATTATACTTTTAGAGATATACTCCCAACAAGATTCAAGTATGAAAAACAACAAAGGGCAATAACTAAAAAATTAGGCCAGGTAGAGTTATGGTTCTTGTGCACTGCACTCCCCCTTGGTGAAATCTATACACCCATAAAGTTTCATGATCCTAGCTATAATACCTTTAGGGATATACTCCGGACAAGATTCAAGTATGAAAAACAACAAAGGGCAATAACTCAAAAAATAGGCCAGGTAGAGTTATGGTTCTTGTACACTGCACTCCCACTTGGTGAGCTCTATCCATCCATGGAATTTCATTATTCTAGCTATTATACTTTTAGAGATATACTCCCAACAAGATTCAAGTATGAAAAACAACAAAGGGCAATAACTCAAATAAATTTGCTAGGTAGAGTTATGGTTCTTGTACACTGCACTCCCATTTGGTGAGCTCTATCCATCCATGAAATTTCATGATTCTAGCTATTATACTTTTAGAGATATACTCCGGACAAGATTAAAGTATGAAAAACAACAAAGGGCAATAACTCAAAAAATAGGCCAGGTAGAGTTATGGTTCTTGTGCACTGCACTCCCCCTTGGTGAGATCTATACACCCATGAAGTATCATGATCCTAGCTATAATACTTTTAGAGATATACTCCGGACAAGATTCAAGTATGTAAAAACAACAAAGGGCAATAAGTCAAAAAATAGGCCAGGTAGAGTTATGGTTATTGAGCACTGCACTCCGTATTGATGAGAAGAATATAACTGCCAAGTTTAAAGTCAATCAGACTTACGGTGACAGAGTTATGCTCCGGACAAAGAAGTGGACACCACCCGGACAACCGGACGCCCGGACACCACGGGTGATCCCATAATACGTCCCGTCTTCGACGGGCGTATAAAAAAAGCTAATGAAACAGTTGTAGAAGACTGGTAATACTCCTAGAATATGAATTCATATAATTTGATTGATTTGATCAATTTTCGAAAGGAAGGATCCTTGTGATGGTCCAATCATTCTGACCATGTTTTAGGACAATCGGATAACAAGAGGCCTAAGAGGGCCAGTATCGCCAGTAACCCTGACCCTATTTTACAAGATTTGAGCCCCTGACCGAGTTATTGACATAACTTTACCCAATTTCTACTTCATCAGAGATTTCCTCACAACAAACATTCCAAACAATTTTCACAAAGGAAATCACATAAGCTCACCTCGAGCATGTTGTGCCCAGGTTAGGTAAAAACAATCTAATTTGTCATTTTATTGCCTACCTTCAATTCCTGAAACTGGAACATCATTTGTAGCTTCAACAGGAACTTCCATCTCCCCATCTGGTAGGTCTGTCCACAAATTAGAAGAAAAAGTATTTCTTAAAATTTCAGGACCAAATCAAGTAAGGGTCCACCTAACGCATATCCATGCCAAGTTTCATTGAAATTGGCCAAAATGAGTTGGAAGAAGATTTTAAGATTTAAAAGGAAAAAACAAAAACAAGAGCTGTCACTGTAAGATGACAATGCCCTCGACACTGCTTTGATAGTCAAAAGGTCAAGTTCATCCAGGGGTCAAGGTCATCAAAGTATATGCCTACAAAAAGGTAATGTCCCAAGGAATGTTGTACTAAAATATGAAGTGAATATGTTAAGTAATAAGGAAGTTATGGCCAATGTTAAAGTTTTTGGACGGAATGACGGACAGACAAGGCAAGAAACTATATGCCTCCCTATCCGGGGCATAAAAACAAGATGTTTGTGTAACACAAATGCCCCCGCAATAGCAGCAACTTAACACAGCAACTTAATTCCGGACAGACAGACAGACGGACACGAGTAATACAATATGCCCCAAATCTTTCGATACGGGGCCATAAAAACACCCTGCCATGCCAATATTTACAACAAATTAAGTAAAGGGTCACCAAATGAAAATTCATGCCAAGTTTTGTTGGGATTGCCCCGGTGGTTTGGGAGATTTTTAAAGATTTTAAAATCAAAATAAGCCCCAAACTGTCACACCCATATTTTGGGGCCAATCAAAAAAATGATTTAAGAAATTAGTCATACAAGGATCATCCATGTCTAGTTTCATTGAAATCTGCCCTATGGTTTGGGAGGAGAATATTTCTAAAGATTTTAAAGAGAAAATCGTACAACGAAACTTGACATGGTTAAGAAATAAAATGCTAGCATTATTACCATTCAAATCTAGGTCATCAAGTGACAACCAAGAGAACTGACAAGCATTTCCACTTTCGACTGCTAGGAGGAGTTTGGAAATTTTAGCCAATTCGATAACATCGTCCTGAAGTCGATAAAATTTTCGGTGGACTGATAACTCATGGCCCATGTGTCTGGCAATCTCCATAACATCTTTTTCATTCATACCAAAGACCTACAATTAGATGAAAATTTGTAAAACTACCCCTTAAATTATGTTTGCTTACAGCTTCTATCAATGAAAGCATGTGTCCGAGCCTTCCAAGTCCAATCTGACGCAAAATCAAACTCATCCAAGAACTACTTGTTTCGACCAAGTTTGGTCAAGATCGGTCAATATTTGTGGATGCTAGAGTGTTAACACCGAATTGTGGACAGACGTACGGACAGACGTACGGACGACGGACAAAAGGTGACCACAATAGCTCAAGTTCGTGCTCAGGTGAGTTAACAAGCAATACACGTGTAAAATAAGAAGTCTGTATCACTTGCCTGTCAAAGTTATTACCAATGTTAGAGCTTTTAATTTACACATATTTAACCTTAAAAATGACCTTGACTGGTGACCTTGAAATTGGTATCTTGACAAAAGCAATACACATGTTAAGTATGAAGTCTCTACCGTTTAGCAAGTTATGGCCAATGTAAAATTTTAATATTTAAACAAACCTGACCTTGAAAATGATCTTGACCTTGATTGATGACGTCTCCATTAGAATAGGATTTGGAAAACATTGAGGCAATAGAAGATATTGCCTCATTATTTTCTTCGCTATATTGTACACAAATCCAATATTTGTCAACATCAGATCTATTTTGTCGTCTTCAGAAGCTTTTTAATTAGAGCACCATCGAATTTCACTATTTGGGAAAGGGTTAAATGTCAAGGTAGTATTTCTTGGAAATGATCTATGATTTAAATCATTTACCTGTACGACAGTGGCCAAATATTTTCTCATTGTGGTGAATTTTAGATGTTCTGCATGTTGCAGGTCTGGAATTCTGTCCAACACATACCTCAAGGCTTCATTCCCTTGAATGAATGTTTTGTTTCCCTAAAAGACAACATCATTATTAGTTAAATGATTTGCTGCCAGGGTGCATGAAATTTTTCTCTCAGGTCTGCAATTAAAAAGATGTTAACTGTCTAACCTGGTTCGACTAGTTGTGCAACTTAACATATTCATGTGTGTGCAAAGTTTGGACAATTTTTATGCTTTGATTATTAACCAGCTACCACACAATGACTCCTTTTGACTCCCCACAACATAAAGACTTTGAAAAACATGTTGGAAAATGTGGCAAGCAATTTCTTCATTTCCAACATTTTCTACCAAGGAAGACTGAAAAAACGTAAAATTTCATTAACATGAAAATGGCGTCTGCAACATCTTTGAAATTGGACCAGTTTCAAATTTTGCCATTTGTTAATGGGTTAACTCTAAATTAGTTTTGTGACAGAAAAAAACATTTTTTTTATAATGGTAATCGCTTTGCTATACCTCACATGAAGCAGTTTCTCCTATTCATATTGATGTCACAAAAGCATATCAATTTTGTACTGAACACCTGTTTCATGTATTGCCCTTGACTATGTAACAGGATATGATTGGTGGATGTCTATTTTCCTAAATTTGAAGTAAAAGGTATGACTCTAAAAAAATTTGATGTGGTTCATTTGCACTGCACTTCTATTCCATGAGTTCTACTCACCTATGTATTTCTGTTACAATAATGGTAATACAGTCTCATCATTGTTAACTCTTATTGCAATCAAGATGTGCCAACAATATGCTCATATAAGGTTACTAAGAAATAGTAGTCAGATCAACCAACTGACAGATGGACATGACTCCTATATAGCCCATAGAAACTAAGTATGTTGGGGTATAAAAATTAGAGATGCCTGAAAGGCCGCAAAGCACTCACCTGACTGATATACCCTGCCCTGCCATGCAACTTTTTTTTAAGCAAATCAACAATTCACAAATATCGGAACAAGTGTTGGAAAAAGTCACTCAAAGAACATACCTGCCGAGTTTGGATGGAATTGGCCCAATGGTCGATTTTTAAAGAATTTTCTTTTAATTTCTCTAAGTCTGATAAGCCCCGCCCTACCACACCAACATTTTTGACAAATCAGATATCCATGAACAAGTTTTGAAAAGGGTCACCCAAGGAACATTCCTGCCAAATCTGGTGTGAATTGGCCCAATGGTTAGGGAGATTTTAAAGAATTACTTAACAATTTCTTTAAGTCAGTTAACGCCCATAATTTTTGATGAATCAAAAATTTCTGATCAAGCGTTGGAAAGAATTACTCAAAGAAGGTTCCTTCCAAGTTTGGATGAAATTGGCCCAATGGTTGATTTTTAATTTTTTTTTTAAATTTTGTCTAAGTCTGATAAGCCCCGTCCTGCCATGCCCTCATATTTTGACCAATCAAAACTCTCTCATTTTTGACCAATTAAAAATCCAAGAACAAGTTTTGAAAAGGGTCAAACAAGGAAATTCCTGCCAAGTTTGGTGTAAATTGGCCCAATGGTTAAAGAGAAGAAGATTTTTAAAGAATTATTCAACAACTTTTCCAAGTCAGACAAGCCCATATTTTTTAACAAATACAAATTTCGATACAATTCATTCTTATTTTTGGAAAGAGTCACTAAAAGAAATTCCTGCTGCATTTTGATAAAATTGGCCCAATGGTCTATTTTTAAAGAATTTTCTTATAATTTTGTCTAAGTCTGATAAGCCCAGCCCTGCCACGCCAACATTATTTGCAGGGTTCACGCTGGCTTTGAAAAAGTTGTCGCCATCACTTTTGCCAAACTTAAAAAGTTTGGGCCAAAATAATAAAAGTTGGGGCCACATTTACCCCAGTCCAACCCCCCCAACCCCTCTCCTTGTATACAACCATATTATCTATATTTCTTTCTTTTCAATGCTTTTCATTCAAAATTAAGAACAATGTAAAATTGTCTAGAGAGTTGTCTAATGTTTCGGTGGATTTTTTCCCTGTTCAATATTTTCTTATCGTGAGAAGGGTTAGAAGGGTAACAGAAGTACAGAAAAACAAGATGTGTTCGTGAAACACAAATGCCCCTGAAATGGCAGCTTAACACAACAACTTAACACAACTTTACATCAGACGGACAGACAAGAGTAAAACAATATGCCCCCTGATCTTTCGATACGGGGGCATAAAAACCACTTTCTAGTAACGTTACATCTCAAATGTGTTCAAGGAAAAACGAAAACGACCCACAAAAAGATCACGTTGAAAATAATGGCTGTAATTTCATAATTCTGTTTGGTTATTTACGATGTTTTACCTTCAACTCCAATTCACATAATGTTGTCAAATTATTGATCAAATGCTGCGAGTCTGACCTGTCAAATAAACTAAAATGATCAATTTGTTTGTTTGTTTGAATGGGGTTTTACGCCGCTTTCAACAATCTTTCCGTTATATCGTGGCGGCTGGAGCACCTAACAATGGAATCCTGGTATTTCTCACACCAGTACTACCATTACATCCTTTCCTAGCCTCCAGCTGCTATTCCACGTAGGTCTACGATTATCGACCCATTGGTGGTAAAATGATCAACATAACACACCTACCAGATATGTAAAGCGTTACGCCACAATGCACAGGCTGGTTAGTGGTACCCATGTGTTTTATTGAATTGTCAGTTGTGTTGTGTTGTCATATAAGGATGCAGGGGTTTTCTTACCTTTTCAAAACAGGGACCTGGGACCCATGATTTTGGGAAAAATAGCGCGTAAATCAGCCAAATTGGGAAATGTCACAACATGTTGTCTCAGGTGGATTTTAAGTACCATCTAACACATCTCAATGTCAGTGAGGTTACCGAAACTGGGTTTCAATGATAAGTATTTTAATGTTGTATTACAGCCTTAAAATACTTATCATTTAACCCATTACCACACAGTGACAATTTTTGAAGCCCTCAATTAAACAAATTTGAGTAAACCTTGTTAAGAATGGAGAAATTGCTTTTAACAAGCAATTTCTTCATTCTACAGAATGATTTCTACTGAGAAAGTGAAAAAATCAAATTTTTCTTCAACTTTGAATTGTTGTCTTCAACTTCCTTGAATTTTGATCGGTCCAAAATTTCGGGAAATGGGAATGGGTTAAACCCAGTTTGGTTATAAGGGGTTTAATAAAATTTGACCATAAATATTTGATCGGACAATTAAGCTCATTCCCAAACAATGAAGCTTTTTGACAACCCTCAAGAGGAAGGTGTGAGAAATCATTGTAAAGGTTCCTAAGACCTTTACAAAAAGATAAAGATTTTAAAATGTCTAAAACAAGAAATTGTTGTCTGCAACTTCTTTGAATTTGGATCAGTCTATCATTCAGTTGTAGACCGGGTTATACATGTAGGTTAAACCAGGGTTAAACAAGTGAAAGTGTATAACAATGTAATCTATGGTTGAAGGGAAAAAACCAATCAAAATGCAGTTACGAAATTTTGGTCCATGTATTTGTCTTTAAAATTGGTAATTAAATCATTTTAATAAGGAAAGGTTGTAACTGAAAAGTCATTTCTATCATCCTCTATATCTTTTGTCAACACGAATGCATTTTGCCAATCTCGATCGATGTCTGCTGTTACTAGTATTTGTTACAAAAAAATCAAAAGTAAAAAGAAATTCAAATTTGAGGTTCATATTTTTCGTTCAAAAAATACCCTGAAAATTTTCTGAAGATTGTGGTTTGCTGCAAATTTAAAGTTCGGCCGTTCATAAACGAAAATACGGTATCGTAGAAGGTCGGAATCAAAATAAATTGGATTTATAACATAATATTTGATTATATCCTTTATACAGTTTTATAAGATTGACCAGTACACGCGAGGAAAGTGTGTCACTGTGAGAACACAACACATTTGCCTAGACAGTCGGCCCCTTTTAAGTGAGTTGAACCTCGGATAAATTAACAGAGCGGGCAAGGAAATATGCGATTTTTTTTAGCTTAAATAATATTATATATTATCTTGGATATGATTTGATATTAAAAGTAAGTAATTAAAGCTAATTTTCTCGGAAGCTTTGAATTTTAATCCTTTAAATTTCATCTGGCTTTGTTTATAATGTACGCACGCTTACAATGGCCTAATGCGCGAGTGACACAATCTCGTTGTCTGATAGATAAACAGCGGTCAATAAACAGTATCTGTGTGGTTTGTTTTGGTTTTTTTTAGAAGTATTAGAGAAATCGGCGAGCTTAACCAATATTATACAAACTCAAATGATGGCCCCCCATTTTACCAGTTTTCGGCAGCCGGAATTGGGGGAATTTCAATCATTATTTCGGGAATTTTTACCTGAAAATTGGGAAATTTTATACGTTTTTCCGATTGGGAAAGGGTCCGGTATTCGGCCCCAAAATCGGCGTAGGAAAATCCCTGGGATGTGTTTGGACTATTAGCGTAAGTGGCAATTAAAGGTAACTGTTTGTCGTGTCGCATGCTGTAAATCAGATAATGGCGAATATAGACAAATTTACAAGCATTCACGCATAGGATAGCATTTGATAGCTATTAATTTTGGGCGATAGGCAGGAATTGTTTGGTGCCAGACACTTATGGATGGCAGTCTCCCTGGACTACTTTTTGAACAGAAATAATAACATTATCATAGCTGCCATTTCTAACTTACAAAAGTACTTACTTTGGCAAACACATAAGGATTTGACATATCCACACCACAGCTAGTCCGCATGTTAATAAGCTGAGTAACTCCTGCTTTGGTAGCAGGTGTCAATAGAACAGGAACTTTTCTGTTTTGCTTTCCCATGACCTCTACCAAGTCCATCCTTTAATAATACAAATTTTGTCCATTACCCTCTCCCAAACAAGACCTTGTTTTGACATCCCTCGTTTAAAGGGCTTGGGAAAACATTGAGGCAAAAGAAGACAAGATGTGTTTGTGAAACACTATGCCCCCGAAACGGGAATTCTTTAGAAACGGGTAAAGTGTTAAAATTTTAACCTTGACCTTGATAAAATGACCTTCCCCAGTTGCGCCTTGTTGAGACCTATCTATATACCAAATATTAACATTGTAACTTAATCAGGGTTGAAGTTATAGGAAATTGTTTAGTTGGCAGGTTAAGTTTTGCAGACAGACAGACGGACAGACAGACGAAAAGACAGACGGACACCGGTAAAACAATATGCCCCCGATCTTATCAATGCGGGGGCATAAAAATGCTGATCATCAGCATTTATTCCTTTTGCCTCAATATTTTCTATGCTATATTATACACAAATCCTATCTTTATCAACATCCATTTTCTTTCTTGCAGCAGCTTTCAAATTTGACCACCCTAAATTTGTTGTTTGGGAGATGGTTAAGACAGTAATTCAGTTATAATTCAAAACACACACTTGAATTCCTTCCATAATGATGCAACCCCAGACAGCACACTTTACTACTTTTAGAGTTGGTCTACATAACAGTACTCTATACTATTTCAGTACTTTGTCAGTATGAACAGAACCTTTGCAACGCTATGAAAGAGCATCAGCAAAGAAAATTCCCTGTAAAGTTTTATTAAAACTGGTTTAAGAGATGTCATTTAACCTATTACCAGATGACAACATTTTAGACTGGTCCGAATTGAAAGACGTGGCAGACGACAATTTCAATTGTATGGAATTTTGCATTTTTTTATCTTTCTGGGTAGAAAACATTGTGGGAAATGAAGAAATTGCTTGTCACAAGCAATTTCCTCCTTTTCCAAAATGCTTTCCAAAGCCATTATCTTGTAGGGAGTCAAAAAGAATCATTGTGTGGTAGTGTTGTGTCGATAGTCGCCAGATATTGAAAACTATCGGTTAAATTTTTCAATTTAGAACATGATGTGCTTGTGAAACACAAATGCCCCCGAAATGGCAGTAACTTAACGCAACTTCAAGCCGGACAAACAGACAGACAGACAAGAGTAAAACAATATGTACCAGATCTTTCGATACGGGGGCATAAAAATCCAAGAAGGTCCACCGACAAGGGCAAACCTAGACATCTCAATGTAGTTTGTACTCGGTGCAAAAAGATGTATGCAAACTAAGGTAAACACAGTTTTAACACGAAAATCAAACAGATTCATCAGTTTCAAATGCTAGAATAAACACTGCAAGTTTGATCAAAATTGGCCCAACGGTTTAGGAGAAGATGTATTATAGAAATTAAGGACGGACAGACAGACTGACAGACGATGGTGAGTGATAACAATAGCTCACCTTGAGCACAAGAGCTCAGGCGAGCTAATAATTTAAAGCAAAAAGAGCTTACCGTTTAGCCAGTTCTTTCTCGAAGTTACTTAATGAATTGTAGATTTCATGATTACTGCTCTTCCAGTCGGCCCTGGTTTGAAATTTATGAATTTGCATGGCTGCACACTCATTGCCCCTTCGAAAATTGAAGAGTGTTAGCTTAGTCAGCAGTATCTTTCCAAAGCTTCTCCAGTTTTCTTTTGACGGTTTGGAAGACAAGACCCGACTCTGTTCAGAAATTTGGATGTCCAAATATTTTTGTACTTTCTGTACATCTTCGGTAACAGGCAAAACCTCCTTTTTATTGAATTTTTTCTCAAGTGATGATTGATGGGCCATACTTCCAATCTTATTTGTCCAATCTTTTGAATACAAAAACATAAAATCGGATATATCCTGACGGGTCTCTCGTTTTCTTTCTGCCACTGCTCGTCCTTCACACATTTCCGCAAATTTTCTTAAAATCTGTCCAGTCTTCCTAGCTAGCTGAGGCTTCCGAAACATAAGCACACCATTTAAACTTTTTTCATCTTCAATGCCAACAAGTTCACGAACTGCTTTAACAAAGGCATCAAACAATTCAGGCTTTAGCAATGATGCTAATTCAAACACAGTGTCTAACTCAGGAACAACAGACTTTACAAGTTGCTTAATTCTTTCAAGAACTCTCATCCTATATCTAACTTCGTTCGCCCTCCGTCTTCCAAGTCTTTCAAACTCGTTTTTTCCAAAAAGGATAATTCCAGTATCTCTTTTCAGACTTTTGCCAAGCTCATCATCCTGAATAGCATCACGAACAAATAAGTGAAATTCTTCTTTTTCTTCAAAGGACAGTTGTTTCAAAGACACACCTGCTCCATTCAACAAGTGAACTCCATCTCTTATGAATCTTTTTGACTCTTTCAGCTCCGAATCTCTACTCAGTAGATTAGCACTGTCAAGTAATGGTTTAGGCATAAAGGCACAATGTCTTCCATGACGCCAAAGCTCACTTTTCACATAAAATCTTAGACAATACTTGCAAGGCAAGTAGTCTTCTGTGGTATGAATGCCTTCCATTGGTCTTTTAGCTACTATTAGGCCTTTTCCTTTCTTATCACCATTTTTCAAGAGTTCAATGTTATATAAAAAGTCTCCCTCATTTCTAACTGAATCCAACATATGCTCCCTTTCAAGCTGTGTTCTGCTCCCTCTTTTACCTTTTGCAGGTAATTGAGCTATAGCTCTTTCATCTCTGTGTACACTGCATAGATGCCGAGCAATTTTTAAGTCTAACTTCCCACAAAACAAACAAGAATGTCTTTTGGAGTAGTCTATTTTCCTGTTTCGATCATCCATACTTTTAACTGTCATCACTTTCTGCTTCCCTGAAACTGGAATGGTTTACATTGTTTATAGACGTAGCATCAACAATAATTTATTGGTCTCTTTTATTCAAATTATTCTTCATACAGGCAAAATGTGAATTAATTAAGTAAAGTTTAACCCATTCCCACACAAGCCCTCCTTTTTATGCCCCACAACAAAAAAGCCTTGGAAAACAATGTGGACATTGAAGAAATTCCTTCTAACAAGCAATTTCTTCAATGTCCACAATGTTTTCTACCCTAAAAGACAAAGAATTTAAGAATTTCATCACCTTGAAATTGTCGTCTGCATCTTCTTTCAATTTAGATCAGTCTAAAATTTTCTCATGTGGGAATGGGTTAATTTTTTGCACACAAAAAACTCAAGTGGTAAACATGTACAGTTTGTACTTGTTACCACCACTTTAAGTATATATCAAGAGTTCAATTATGTCAAAATCTATTGTATTGCCTTGAATGTTTACATCACTGTTTTTAGGAATTTGTATCCATAGTTTTTTCATTTTTTCAATTATGTCACACCATATGTATGTGAGCAAGAAAGTTTGATTTTAATATTATGTACAAATTCTAATTGGTGTACATTTGCTAGATTGGAAGAAGACAAACTTGCACTTTTTTATTGATTCTCTTATAACTGTTACTTTCTGTAAGTTTTGGGCCTATAATGACATAAACTTACTATTAGACTTTGATGAGGATGTCGAGTCAGCAACTGCTATCACAATATCATTCAGCATCTAAAACCAAATAATAACAATGTAGTGTACATACATGCAACTTGATTATATGGGTGACAGTTTTTAGTTCCAATCTAGGCACTTTGACTCTTCCACAATAACTGACTTCAGTTATGTCATTTTAGTATGATACTCTAGGACTAGGAATTGGCTGTGTTTAATAATCAATCAATGGTAAATGGCAAGACCCAGATCTATCATAATTATGATTAAGTGCACTAATACCAGAATTTTTTTAAGGTATTCTGATCCTAATGGGTTTCCAATAAACTTGGGTAAAAACCTTAACCCAAAGAAAAGAGAGCGGCCAGAATGGCCACAAAGCGCTCACCTGACTGACAAGCCCTGCCCTGCCAAGCACCTTTTTAAGCAAATCAACAATTCACAAATAAGTATTGAAAAGAATCCCCAAAGAATATTCCCTCTAAGTTTGGTTCAAATGGGCAAAATTGTTGATTCTTAAAGAATTATCTCAATATTTCTACAAGTCAGATAAGCCACACCCCATGTTCTTGCCAACAAAAAATTCATGAACTACTTGGAAATGGGTCATCCAAACAAGATTCCTGCCAAGTTTAGTTCAAATTGGCCAAATGGTTGATTGTTTATGAACTTTCTTATTATTTCTCTATTTGGATAAGGGCCGTCCTGCCACGCCCACATTTTTTTTACAAAACATTAATTTCAAAACAAGTGCGGAAAGAGTCACTGAATAAACATTACTGCCACGCTTGGTAAAAATTGGCCCATTGGTTGATTTTTAAAGAATTTTCTTATAATTTCTCAAGGTTAGAAAAGCCTCGCCCTACACATTTTCTTTGACAAATCAAAAATTTGGGATAAAGTGTTGGAAAGAGGAACATCCCTGCCAAGTTTAGTTGAAATTGGAAAATTGACAATCTAATTAAAATCTGATCTTAATAATGATACTTATCAATTAAGATCTGATAGGCATCAATCAGAGATCATCTTCAATGATCCCGGAAAATCCATTATCTTTATTCATAAACGAACCAATCAAAACACATGTTGTATATTTCTTTAGGCAGTCGTACAAGCCTCTGACCGATCCAGACTGATGGCCCAGTCATATTCTATAGAGTGTCTTGTTGATCAAGACTAGTTGTCACAGTGCAGTGCGCATGTCTCAATCGCTTTCAGAATCTTGAAAGCGTACATTTGATTGGTCAGAAGAAAGGTCATAAGAGATGACCCCTGATCGGTGCCTGTCAGATGTTACTGGAAAGTAAACATCGATGTTACTGGAAAGTAAACATCGGATTCAATCAGATTGGCAAATTGACCCACGCCCACATATTTTGACGAATCAAAAATCAGCGAACAAGTTTTGAAAAGAGTATTCCTTGTCAAGTTTGTTGTAAATTGGACCAATGGTTAAGGAGATGAAGATTTTTAAAGAATTATTTAACAATTTCTTCGATTCGGATAAGCCCCGCCCACATGTTTTCACGAATCAAAAATGGCAAGTGATCACAATAGAGCTAAAAAATAAGGAAATGAAAAGCATTTATATGCTTGAATTGTTTTAAACAACTGAATTTCGGATGTTTTAATAATATATTTTAACAACAAGAGGCCCAGTGGGCCTTAACAGTCACCTGAGTAAAAGAGCACCAAGACAAGTGATTTTGTTTGAAAGAATTAGAAAAAGGTTTGGTTGAAATCCTCTCAGTAGTTCTTGAGAAGAAGATGAAAATGTTTAAAAGTTACCAAAAATGACCCCCTTTTGGTCCCCATTTTAGGCACCCCTGACCTCCAGCCTTTTAATTTTCACAAATCTGTATAATCAGTACCCAATGATGCTTTTCACCAAGTTAGTTTGAAATTGGCTTAGTACTTCATCAGAAGAAGGTGAAAATGTGAATTTTTTAACATGATGAACTTTGACCTCTGGGTGTGGCCCCATACATGACCCCAGGGGCATGAATTTCACAATTTATAATATACCTGTCCTAGTAGTCATGCACACAAAATATTTAAGCTCTGGCATTAACGGTTTATTAGAAGAAGATTTTTAAAGAAGTACCAAAAATTACCCCTTTTTGGCCCCTATTTGGGCCCCTATGACCCCCAGAACCCCTATTTTCACAAACTTGAATTGGCATCCCCCAATGATGCTTTCTACCAAGTTTGGTTGAAATCCGCCCAGTAGTTCTTGAGAAGAAGATGAAAATCTTTAAAAGTTAACGGACGACGCACGACGACGGACAAACGATGATTGCAATAGGTCACCATGACCATTCGGTCAGGTGACCTAAAAACTTAAATGTAATTCAGTCACTAATAAAACAAGGGCAACATAAAAGTATATGTAGAAATGTGACTATGTCCATAAGATGATGCCTTAAATGTGCCATGGTTATAATTTTCAAGTATTTTTAATCAAACCCTTGTCAAGATATTGATAAATTCAGTTTAGAAGAGAACAAGATTGACCTACCGGGTAAGGAAGTATATCAGATTCTGCTCCAGAGTCTGAATCAGGTACAAAATCAGGCTGAAAATGTATAAAAAAAAAAGGCATAACAAGAGTAGTCACAAAAAGCATGTTAGATGATTCAATGTCTCGATAGTTACAGTTGAAACTTGTGTCGAAGTAGTAGGGGACGTCATTTTACCTCAAGATATCCGGATATCTGACTCATCCAATATTTTTTTCGTTTCAATTAAAATGACATTTATCAATTTTTATCCGTCATAAAGTATGTTTAAAATTGAAATACAGTAAAACAAGAGCTTTGTCCAGAGCTTTGTCCACAGGACACAGATGCCCCCACCGGTAGCTTAGATAATAACAAAGGGCAATAACTCCAAAATTATGCAAGCAAGAGTTGGGGTTCTTGTGCACTAAACTTCTCCTCAATGAGGTCTATCCACCTGTGAAGTTTAAAGTTGATAGCTATTATACTTTCAGAGATATGCCCCGGACAAAATGTAAGTCTTTAAAATAACAAAGGGCAATAACTCCAAGATTCAGCAAGCAAGAGTTGTGGTTTTTGTGAACTGCACTTCTCCTCAATGAGGTCTATCAATCTATGAAGTGTGAAGTTGATAGCTATTATACTTTCAGAGATATGCCCCGGACAATTTCGGGACGGACGCAAGGACAGACGGACAAAGTATGGACAAAGGCAAATCTATATGCCTCCCCCTACATTAAGTGGTGGGGGCATAAAAAGGAGAGGATTTAAGATTTCTGTACTGAGTGTAATGTGACAGCAATGTGATTCATTTTATTTTGATATTAAGTTCCCAAATGTTATGTAATCAATGAATTTACAAAGACAAGATGTGTTTGAAATTTATTCTTCTCAAACTTACCATTCGGTTGAGCAGGCCTTGTTGATGTTGGTCACATTCGGCTGGTCCAAAACCATTGTTATCTCTTACACCAACTAATTCTATTTGTTCGCCACCTCGACCTTCATTAAAAAAAATCATGAATATTTCGCTTTAAGTACAGAAATGAGAAAACAGAGGGCCAATAAATCCTGATTCGTTCAGTGGCATTGATATTGATGCAATGAGTGTAAAGGAACAGTGAAGTCATTCTAAAACATCCAGAAATTAAAGTACATGTACAAAATTTTTTGTAGAGATTTGTTTTAATAGGGTTTCTACATCATGTTAACATCAATGTTCATATTACAAATATATTAACCCTTTCCCAAACAAGACCTGGTTTTGACATCCCTGATATATAAGACATAATCAGCATTTTCCCCTTTTGCAGTAAGATTTTCCATGCTATAATTTACAGCTTCTATAAACAAAGTAACACTTATTTTGTCTTCTGCAGCTACCTTTGAATTGGAGCACCCTAAAATTCTGCTGTTTGGGAAAGGGTAATTGATCGTATTTATGTATAAGATTTACAATTACCTTCCACCTGTTGATGTTCAACTACTTCATATGGCTCAGGATAAACTACTTCATAAGGCTTTGTACCAAATATGTCACAAGGGTCTGTACCAACTATGTCACATGGCTCTGTACCAACTATGTCATATGGCTCTGTACCAACTATGTCACAAGGCTCTGTACCAACTATGTCACAAGGCTCTGTACCAACTATGTCACATGGCTCTGTACCACTTATGTCACAAGGCTTTGTACCGAATATGTCACAAGGCTCAGTAGCAACTATGTCACAAGGCTTTGAACCAACTATGTCACATGGCTCTGTACCAACTATGTCAGAAGGTTCTGTACCAACTATGTCACAAGGCTCTGTAGCAACTATGTCATAAGGCTCTGTACCAACTATGTCACCAGGCTCTGTACAAACTATGCCATATGGCTCTGTACCAACTATGCCACAAGGCTCTGTAGTAACTATGTCACAAGGCTCTATACCAACTATGTCACAAGGCTCTGTACCAACTATGTCAGAAGGCTCTGTACCAACTATGTCAGAAGGCTCAGTACTAACTATGTCACAAGGCTCTATAGCAACTATGTCAGGAGGCTCTATAGCAACTATGTCACAAGGCTCTGTAGCGACTATGTCAAAAGGCTCTGTACCAACTATGTCAGAAGGCTCTGTACCAGATATGTCACAAGGCTCTCTACATATTATGTCACAAGGCTCTGTAGCAACTACATCACAAGGCTCTGTACCAACTATGTCACAAGGCTCTGTAGCTACTATGTCATAAGGCTCTGTACCAACTATGTCAACAGGCTTTGTATCAACTATGCCACATGGCTCTGTACAAACTATGCCACAATGCTCTGTACCAACTATGTCACAAGGCTCTTTACCAACTATGTCAGAAGGCTCTTTACCAACTATGTCAGAAGGCTCTGTAACAACTATATCAGAAGGCTCTGTACTAACTATGTCACAAGGCTTTGTAGCAGCTTTGTAAGGAGGCTCTATAGCAACTATGTCACAAGGCTCTGTAGCGACTATGTCAAAAGGCTCTGTACCAACTATGTCACAAGGCTCTGTACCAACTATGTCACAGGGCTCTCTACCTATTATGTCACCAGGCTCTGTAGCAACTACATCACAAGGCTCTGTACCAACTTCCTCACATGGCTCTGTAGCAACTATGTCAGAAGGCTCTGTAGAAACTATGTCACAAGGCTCTGTAGCAACTATATCACATGGCTCTGTACCAGCCATGCCACAAGGCTCTGGAGCAACTATGTCACAAGGCTCTGTACCAACTATGTCACAAGGCTCTGTACCAACTATGTCACAAGGCTCTGTACCAACTATGTCACAAGGCTTTATACCAACTATGCCACGAGGCTCTGTACCAGCCATGCCACAAGGCTCTGGAGCAACTAGGTCACACGGTACTGTCCCAACTATGTCACAAGGCTCTGGATTCCTGGAACCATAGGCACATTTTGCACCTTCATCTTGTTCTGAAATTCAAGAGACAGGGTGATGATTTACAAAATACAAAAACTGTCGGCAATGAAAACAAGAGCGGCCTGAAAGACCACAAAACACTCACCTGCCCCATATGCTTGGCCCTGCCACACACCTTCTTTAAGCAAATCAACAATTCACATACAAGTACTGAAAAGAATCCCAAAGGAATATTCCCTCCAAGTTTTGTCAAAATTGGCAAAATGATTGATCCTAAAATAATGATCTCAATATTTCTCCAAGTCAGATAAGCCCCACCTAGGCATGCCTACATTTTTTAACAAATAGAAAATTTCAGGACATGCGTTGGAAAGAGTCACTCAAGGAACAATCCTGCCAAGTTTGGTTGAAAATGGCCCAATGGTTGATTTTTAATGATTGATGTTTAAGGCCTCTGTAACTGCTAAGGTCATTTGAGGGCAGCTAGAGCATCTAACCATGGATTTCTGTCGTTTCTTTATCCAGTACTACCACAATATTCTAGCCGAGCCTCTAGCTGCTCGCTCACATAGGTTAACAATTATCAAACCCTATTTGTGATTGACTTTTAAATAGTTTTCAAATGATTTCTTTAAGTCCAATAAACCATGCCCTGCCACGCCAAAATTTTATGACAAATTAAAAGGAACTTTCCAGCCAAGTTATACAATCGGCCAAATTGTTAAAGAAAAGATTTTTAAAGCATTATTTAACAATTTATTTAAGTTAGATGAGTCCTGCTCTACCATGCCTTTATTTTTTGACAATTCATAAATTTCGAAACATGTGTTGGAAAGAGTCACTCAGAGAACATTCCTGCCAAGTTTGGATGAAATTTGCCCAATGGTTAATTTTTAAAGAATTTTCTTATAATTTCTGTAAGTCTGATAAGCCCATCTTGTCACGCCCATATTTTTTTTTACTAATCGAAAATTTCGGAAAAAGTGTTGAAAAGAGTCACTCAAAGAATATTCCTGCCAAGTTTTGATGAAAATTTTCCATGGTTGATTTTTTAATAATTTTCTTATTATTTCTTAAAGTCTTCTTAAAGCCCCGCCCTGCCACACCCACATTTGTTAACGAATCATAAATCCACGAACAAGGTCTGAAGAGGATCACCCAAGGTACATTCCTGCAAAGTTTGGTCAAAATTGGTTCAACGGTTTAGGAGAAGATGTTGAAAGAAATTGTGGACTGACAGACAGATGGATCAACTTGAGCACAACGTGAGCTAACAACATCAAGATATGTCACAGAACATGTCCTCAAAACTATATAGGAAACGATTAGATTAAATAATAGGTATCTTCATATTACATACAATTGACATTCCTGAAGATCCCTATAAGGGTGAAATGGGTAGAAAAATAGTTTGAAATTTCAATTATAATAACAAGAGCTGTCCATAAGACAGTGTGCTCAACTTTTCTAAGTTGCTTAGACACGGTGTTAAGTTTTTTATTAGTACAGTATATATAGATGATAATACATGTATATCTTGGTTTAATACTTAGATAATAGCCAAAGTCAAGGTTAAAGTTTTTGCAAACCTTAATAACTGAAAACAAAGTGGATCCAGCTTAATGGTCCTTGCTAGACGGGTACAGGAAATGATGGTGAATAATTATTCCAAGTTGGAATGAAATATCCTTGACAGTGGCGTAGTTATTTATGTTTGAAAAAACTTATACCTTGATTTTGGCTATTTTCTAAGTATAAAAGGGGCATAACTCCAACTATAGTGGAGCCAGGGTCATGGGCCTTGCTAGTAAGGTAGAGGGTGTGATAGTGAATAAGTATTCCAAATTTGGGTTGAATCCCTTTGTTAGTATGAAAGTCATTGATGATTGAAAAACTTTAACCTTGATTTGGGCTATTTTCTAAGTAAAAAAGGGGCATAACTCCAACTATAGTAGAGCCAAGGTCATGGGCCTTGCTAGTAAGGTAGAGGTTGTGATGGTGAATAAGTATTCAAAGTTTGGGTTGAATCCCTTTGATAGTATGGAAGTCATTGATGTTTGAAAAAACTTGATTTTGGCTATTTTCTAAGTATAAAAGGGGCATAACTCCAACTATAGTGGAGCCAAGGTCAAGGGCCTTGCTAGTAAGGTAGAGGTTGTGATGGTGAATAAGTATTCCAAGTTTGGGTTGAATCCCTTGGATAGTATGGAAGTCATTGATGTATGAAAAAACTTAACCTTGGATGCAACGCCGACGCAGACGCCGACAGTATAAGCTCTCATTTTCTTTTAAAAGTCGAGCTGAAAATTATATTTTGAATCCAGTAGAGGAAAATTAATCAAGATGTTTAAACAGTTAATCCTTTCCCAAACGGCAAAATTTTAGGATTGTCCAATTTGAAAGCTGCTGCAGACAAAATGAATTAAATCAAATGTAGAAACTGTTTATTGTATAGCATAGAAAATATTGAGACAAAAGGAGAAAATGCTGTTTATCAGCATTTTCTTCTTTTGTCTCTATGTTTTCCCAATAGTTTTATAATAGACACGTCAAAACCAGGTCTTGTTTGGGAATGGGTTATGAGTCTTACCAATCAAAAGGTATACCAAATAGTAAAGTTTTATGTCATCAATGAGTGCACTTCACTAGATGATCTTGATCAATGACAAACTTTTTTATGCATATACAAGGCTTGAAATGAGCCAGGGTTGGCGCTGTCAATCGCCATATGCGACAAAAAATTATATCTGGCTCAAGAAATTTTCATTTAGGGAAAGTGTCTGTCCCCAAAAAATTCCTGCCTGTTGCCAAAAATAGCTATCAAAAGGCTATCGTATAATGTGAATGCTTGTAAATTTGTCTACATGTATCCCATTACCAGATTCTCAGCACATGACACAACAAACAGTTACCTTTAATTGCCACTAAACCTAATAGTACAAACACATCTTATATGACGCAACAAAAGTTATACAATTTACAAATCGATAAAATACACGGGTATAGGCATGTGCACTGTAGCGTAACGTTTTACATATATGGTAGGCGTGTTATGTTGATTATTTTAATTTGATTGACAGGTCAGACTCGAAGCATTTGACCAATAATTTTACGACATTATGTGAGATCGAGTTGAAGGTAAAACGCTGTAAATAACCTACCCCAATGATGAAGTAACGGCCATTTTGGGTACAACATTTCGGGTAGGCTTTTACAATTCGAATAATGAATCCTTGTGAATGTTTATCTTTTTATCATGAGAAATTACTTTCAGCGATCTTTTTCAAAGTCAACAATGTGTCACATAGATCTAATAGGATCTAATAGATCCTATCGTAAAAAAAACAAAAACAAACAAGATGTGTTGGTGAAACACAAATGCCCCAAAAATGGCCATTTTACTTAACACAGCAACTTAACGCAGAAACTTAACGCCAGACTGACAGACGGACGGATGGACACAAGTAAAACAATTATTATCAATATGCCCCCAATCTTTCGATACGGGGGCATAAAAATCAACCAACCAAAGATTGAAAAAATCGCAGCACTAGGATAAAGGTCTTTTCTCCAATCTCTAAATTTAATGCAATCTTTTTGCGTGGCACTTTATCTTTTCTGGAAAGGTTTCTTTTTCTATCATGTATTTGAATATTGCAAATCTCAAGATCAGAAAATATTGAAAGGTTAAAAAAAAATCTATCGGGCATCAGACCACTTTCTCAAGGATTTTACATTGTTCTTAATGGTGAATGAAAAGCATTCAAAAGAAAGAAATATTGGTTGTATTTTACTTCTTGAACGATCTAAAGGATTTTCTTTGGCATTCACCTCTTGGAAATGTGGCCCCAACTTTCATTATTTTGGCCCCAATTTTTTAAATTTGGCAAAAGTGATGGCGTCAACTTTTTCAAAGCCAGTGTGAACCCTGTGAGCAATGTACATGTGAAATACCATGGCTCTATGACTTACCAATGGCAAAAGTTAGTTTTAATTTCACAACTTTTGACCTTGAAAAATGAGCTTGACTTCAACATGTGACCTTGAAGATGTTGCCTTCAGAAAGGTCTTGTCCCAAGCAATCATGTGAATCCAAAGTTATGACCAATGTTAAAGTTTTTGATTTTTCACTAATTTGACCTTGAAATAAGACCTTGACATATGACCTATCAACAGAAAGGTATTATCCCAAGCAATCATCGTGTAAAATATGAAGGCTCTATCGCATTTTAAGAAATTGTTGATGACGGACAGACAGACTGATGAGGCGGTAAAACAAAGCCTCACCATGGCCACTTCGTCCAGGTGAGCTAAAATTTATACTTGCTTCAAGATGAATATTGCAAGTGCAAAACTTCATACGATAAGGGAGATCCCAGAAAAGTTTGCAGTCTGAGAAAAGTTCAATGCAAAATTCTGTCAATGGACAGAAAGTAGGACAATTCCAGTACACACCCAATGGGAGCCTACCGATATCCAGAGTTACCCCTGAATTAACTCCCTTGACTCCAAACTAAGTAGTTTCGGTTGAATTTTGCTCTATAGGTCAATATAGAAAAGTTATTAATTTTGATTATTTTTCCTTTTACACAGATGTTTTACTATTTTCTACTTAAACTATGAAACATTTGAAACGTCTATTTTCAAAAAGTAATTTTTAGTGAGTTATTTGCAATTTATCGATTATGCTGTACCGTCTATTTTTATTAAAAAAGAATTAACATATTATTACAGAACTTTTAATCAGACTGCTTTACTTCGAGTTTCACGAGTGTCATTGCAAACATAAAAAGCGTTGCAATATTAAACATTCATTTTGAAGTTTTTTATTGATTTTTTTATCTCAATTACTCTTTTCAAGTGATAAATAAGAGAATATATTAACAAAGTCATCTTACTTTGAAATAAATCCCATTCACATTTAAACACATCATAATGAATTTTATAAAACTGATTTCCATGTACTTCATGGTTAAGGGAAATATATTTTCACTCAGTATGCTTTTTTATCTCCGCATCTCAGAATATTGTTTGGAAAGGGATTAACAAGTAAATGTCTGCTACCAATAAAGTCGGTTTCAATTTCCCTGCAAGTTAACACAAGTTACTGTATATCATGCGGCCAACATGATAAACACTAGACACCACATATTTTTAAAAGATCTGCCTAAAATTGAAATCGTCTTGAGCAGAAAAGACAATGAGTACCCACAGCATAGAGTTTGATGAACAATTCAAGATATTTCGCATTTTGAAAAGGCAATACCTCTTCTTATCTGTAGACCTATGCGGAAATAGCCGCATCCAATAAGTAAAGAACGATAACTATCAATGGAAGTCACTCTGTATATCAGTAGGCTTCCATTCATGGATAGGGGTATAATAACTGTTTCAAAGGTTTAAGAACAAGGACTGTCAACAGGAACAAGAGGCCCAAGAGGACCTGTATCGCTCCACTGGTTTTAACATCTCGAGATTTGAAGAGATATTCCAAAGAGGAATCAATTTTGGAACATGGACAAAATGGATTTTACAAATGTTAAAATTATTGAATAATATAGTTCAGAAAACATTGAGGCAAAAGGAAAAAATGCTGATTATCAGCATTTTCTTCTCTTAGATAAATGTTTTCCCAAGGTAAATTTATCAGAGACGTCAAAACCAGGTCTTGTTTAGGAAAGGGTTAAACAAACAATGAGTCAACATGTCAGTGCCAGGTCAAAACCTAATAACTACAGCTTGAAAAAGCTGTGGTTACAAGGTTTTGGCATCTTACCGACATACAAGAGGCCCAGTGGGCCTTAACGGTCACCTGAGTAAAAGAGCATCAAGACAAGTGATTTAGGGTTTATTAGAAAAAGATTTTTTAAGAGGTACAAAAATTTACCCCTTTCTGCCCCCGACTTGGGCCCCTTTTACCCCAAGCCCCCCCAACCTCTTCACAAACTGGAATTGGCATCCCCCATGATGCTTCCGACCAAGTTTTGTTGAAATCCCCTCAGTAGTTCTTGAGAAGAAGATGAAAATGTTTAAAAGTTACCAAAAATGACCCCCTTTTGGTCCCCATTTTAGGCCCCCCCTGACCTCCAGCCTTTTAATTTTCACAATCTGTATAATCAGTACCCAATGATGCTTTTCACCAAGTTAGTTTGAAATTGGCTTAGTATTTCATCAGAAGAAGATGAAAATGTGAATTTTTTAACATGATGAACTTTGACCTCTGGGTGTGGCCCTATACATGACCCCAGGGACATGAATTTCACAATTTATAATATACCTGTCCTAGTTGTCATGCACACAGAATATTTAAGCTCTGGCATTAACGGTTTATTAGAAGAAGATTTTTAAAGAAGTACCAAAAATTACCCCTTTTTGCCCCCTATTGGGGCCAGTGTTGCATCCAGGATTTCTTCCAAGAGGGGGAGCTCCCCCACTGAATTACTGAAATGGGGGGAGTGACAAATGCTAAGGGGGGGGGGGGGGTTCAAAACCCCTAAGTAATAAGTTGATTCATTGATAAACCTTTCATAAAGATATGA
This sequence comes from Fragum fragum, assembly GCA_946902895.1. Lineage (NCBI taxonomy): Eukaryota > Metazoa > Mollusca > Bivalvia > Cardiida > Cardiidae > Fragum > Fragum fragum. The sequence continues at coordinate 44,433,576 of OX336365.1, forward strand.
AGTACACAACAAATCTAATAAGTTTTCACCACAATTCAAGATATATCACTGAAAAAATGAGACAAAAAACTAAGCTCTTGATGAATATGTTGAAACATTTCACCTACTTTTAAATACTTCAAGTCTAATCCACTCTATTCTTGTAGAGCCAACATTTCAAAAGGCTTTATCTGTCTTAGTCATATAATAAGCAGTTCTCATAGCACAAATTATTCTTTAACTGAAGTTTATCATGTATATTGGAGGTAGCTCTGACAAACTCACTTTGATGCACACTGTCCTTAGTAAATGTGGTCTGACTAAATGTTTAAATGTGTGCAAGTATTGAAATTTGTGCATCCGGCAGTAAATGGATAATTCTTACCCGAGGTTTATCACAAGACAAATAAGTCATTCCAGATTTCACTTTCTCCTCGTGTTTCGAACTCTTATAGTTTTTCAACCACGATTTCTGCAATTTTGCGTCTGAATAAAACAGAGTCCGTTTATTTTTCGCCCCGAGAGCTGACAAGATTGGCTTTCGTGGTCTTTCTTCTAGTCTGTCGATTATGATGATATAGCGCAGATATTGAGGCCCATAAAAAAGTCGGCGGTGCCTTATGTTGGTATTCAGATTGATTTAAATCAACTCTTTTTGTCAAGTTTGACATGATTGTCTTTAACAGGAAACGGAAAGAATCTTCTGCGCATGCTCCACTGTTGGGTTCCCTGACTATTTCATACACATGGATTTGAAATCGGGGACCAGTTTAATTACGATATGTGGTAATGGTTATAAATAGCGATGATCGGAGCTAATTTTATCAGTACGATATTGTCAACAGTTAATCGTCATTAGTCTTTTTCCACTTTTTTTTATACCGCCCCCTTTGGTTAATCGATTCTGCGGGAGTCAGAACATTGTTGCGCGATTACTCCCCCATCAAATTAATGAGGTTGCGGGAGTGATTAAAAAACACGGGGGAATCCCGCAATCGCGCGGCCTGGATGCAACTCTGTTGGGGCCCCTTTGACCACCAGAACCCCTATTTTCACAAACTTGAATTGGCATCCCCCAATGATGCTTTCTACCAAGTTTGGTTGAAATCCGCCCAGTAGTTCTTGAGAAGAAGATGAAAATGTTTAAAAGTTAACGGACGACGGACAACGCACGACGGAGGACGACGGACAAACGATGATTGCAATAGGTCACCATGACCATTCGGTCAGGTGACCTAAAAATGCACTGGTTCAAACTATCAACTTGCAATATCCAAGAACCTACAACATGAGGCTCAATATCAAAGTATAGTGATGATTTGAAGTATTCTGGTAGAACTGAGCAATTTTCACAATAATTTAGGCAAAATTGGGACCTTCAGAACAAAAGGAAGGATTTTACAAGATTTGACCTAGTGAACTAGTTTTTGACCCCACATGACCCTATTTTTTCATGACCTAGATATCAACAAGACAAACATTCTGACATAATTTCACAATGATTAAGCACTTACCTAGCTTCCTAGAGCAAAAACAAAATTTGACCTAGTGACCTAGCTTTTGACCCCGTTCTGACCCCGATTCCAATTCTTTGAAGTGTTTTGGAAAAAGGTGGCCAAAGGATCATTTCCATGAAATTTGGTTGAATTCTGCCTGCTTCTTTAGGAGGAGACTTTTTTTTGACAAACAAACAGGACACAGGACATTGATCGATCACAAAAGCTCACCCTCGAGCACTTCGTGCTCAGATGAGCTAATGAATCAGGCTAATGGATTGGGAGAAAATATTTTTAAGTATTTAACCCTTTCCCAAATGGCTAAATTTTAGGGTTGTCCAATTTGAAAGCTGCTGCAGATGACAAAAAGGATTTTGAAAAAGATAGAATTTGTGTATAATACAGCTAAGAAAATATTGAGGAAGAAATTATCAGCATTTTCTTCTTTTGCATCAATGTTTTCCCAAATATTTTCTGTAAGGGACGTTAAAAACCATGTCTTGTTTGGGGTTAACGGACAGATCACATACAATTCCGCATCCTCATCACAGCAAAAATTATGTTGCAAGAGTCACCTTTTTTGGCCATGATGTGGACACGGAATGGTGTATGTAACACAAATGACACCACGCCATGCCAATAGCTTGCTGGCCTTTGGCCAGTGGAGCTAAAAATCAAACATTGAAATAAGATTTTGTATGTTTGAAATGATATCAATCTAGCTCTTAACAAAGACATCATGATCATTATAATAGATTGTATTGTAAAAATCATTTAACCACAGAATGACCGGCATCATTTGCAAACTTGTTAAGATTAGTTCCTCCGACAAAATGTATGTCGGTATTTTTTCAGATAACTTGCACAAGATTAAGTACTCTAAACCAATTACCACACAGAGACTTTTTGACTCCCCACAAGATAAATGACTTTGGAAAACATTGTGGAAAATTAAGAAACTGCTTGTGACAAGCAATTTCTGCATTTCCCAAAATGTTTTCTACCCCAAAAGACCAAAATGTACATTTCCATTCATGTGAAATTGTCGTCTGCAACATGTTTTAAATTGGACTGTTCTAAAATTTTGCCGTTTGGTAACAGGTCAAGTGAGTGAAAATAACGGTTCACCTTACAAACATGAATGGTAAAATACTTCGATACCGACTCGATTTGCCTGTCATGAAATGAGACCGCCTGTGCCATTTAAATTTAGGTATGTCATTCCGCAGTCAAATAATAGGTATAATAATGTTGCTTAATTACACTATGAGGATCTTTAGTTTTTTTACTAAAACTGTGGTGGTAAGAGGAAATCCACACATTTTCAGCAGATTTTTCAAGTCTCACATCATTTCAAACATTCGGCAAAATTATCCAACAGTTATAGCTCAGAAACAGAAATTTCATAACGATATATACCTATAACTTGCTTCTGTAAACAAAATATTAAGAGAATTAAAAATAATCAAAGCCCTGAAGGGCCTGAGAGTTGCGACAACAGACAGACTGTCTGGAATTCATTACTAAACATAAACTGAAGTCTGTTGGCCCTTGACTGATCAAATGAGATTGATCAACTTAAAAGTAAATTCTGTGTGTGTATTTTAGTTTGATAAATTCTGTGTTAGTGAGTTCTATTTCTAAAGCCTAGTGTGATTGGATCTTGCATTTAGGTAATATTTTCTTACAATTGACTTCATATCACACAGGTTACTTAAAAGAATCATGGATTAATTTATCTGAGGTGATTTGCGTTTTGAAATATGAACATTTTCCCAATATTTATAGACATCAGAGAATATTTCTTTTCAGTGTTGCACGACAAGCTCTGGAAAGCAGTTTTTAAATCACCATAGCAAATTCAGAAGACAGAGTTAATTGGGTAGAAAGTAACTTCTAGTTGTATTAATCTGGTTTGTTTCTCATCAGAGGTACTTTCAGTGCTTTGATTATACAAATTATTGAACTTCAAATCTCAGCTGAAATTTTAAATGAATACTTAAATAAATAAACCTCAATCCATATTATAAAAAGTATGTACATATCATCTAGGAAAAAATTAAATAGGGTTTAGGTTGAACATTTTTGAGTACGCATGATGTGATGAAAATAATCTTTTCTCTGCTTCATATGGGTATGTAACTAAGAGATCTTCAGGTTTCTTTAGAAAATATATGCCTTAATTCGCCTGGGCTTCAAAGTTGAAAATATTTCAAACGTGTATTTCCTTATATCGCATTCAATGCAAGAAGGTTCAGTGCGAGAATGACAGAAAATAGGTTTGAAAAATTATTTTACTAAATTGGGGTAAGCCCGGGCCAGGGCGGTACAAACACAATTTTTGTACAAGACAAATCATATTTGACATGCAATCAAATTATAACCTTTAACAGGAAGCGCAGAAATTGCGGTAGACGTCTTGAGAAAACCATTACCTAATTCGGCGTTTCCATCCATCTGGTAGGTAAGTCAAATCAGCCTATCGAAGATATGACATTAATCTCAGATACAACCATCATCTCGAGGTTGAATGCTTTTACTCATCACTAAATAATCTTTATTGATTGTCACGAAATCAAACAACAACTCGTATTTAAATCAGGAATCAACATTCTCCTTTAGTATCAGGGCAGGATATAAACAAGTGCGCCCATATCACTGATACGGCATGTTTCAAGTATCGTATGTATTTATGCTCAATTTCGTTGATAATTTGTTTCATCAGAGATAACCGATGTGAGATTTGTATTGCATTTGAAGATATATTTCTAAGAAATATAAAATGACGTGAAGATACATGCTGTCCTTTCGAATTTATGGTCTTTTAATCAAAACTGACAATCTAATTATTTGTATGTATCCTGGTTATATGCGCGTAGAATGTAGTTCGCTTGTAAAATCAAAAGTTTCGAAAAAATTACGATAATTTTGTAATGAAACCTTTAAAAATGATGCGATCTTTTAAAAGAGTGTCCAAAAATTTAAAATTTGGGCTGGTAACACAGAATGAGCCTATTTAAGAAACGACAATGTCAGGGAGGTTATTTGCCCCGGGCCATCGGAGGAATAAGTGAGAGATTAAAATCGTGCAACGACAATGAGTAGCTTCAAACCTTCGGTTTGCCGCAACTCAAAAATGTAAATATATATAGAATCTCTGAACTTAAATGCTTTAAGATTCTTATCAACATAAAATTTATCAAAATTTTTGTATGCTTAAACAATCTAACATTAAATTATCCTGATAAGTTTCATTGATTATGGATAAGTTTCATTGAGTGTACATTTTACACATATAAGATTAAAGGTCTGGGTATGTTATTGCCAGATTTGGCCCATCACCAAATTATCTCAAATTTTGGATGTTCTTTAAAAAAAATCGCTAGAGATCCCAAGATAAATTTAATGTGAATATGATGCTTATAGCGAAAGTAATACTTTCTTAAAAACAACAACCAATTAGCAATTATTTTGATAATATGACGTCAATGACATACAAACATCACATTCTCAAACAGTAATATGCTACAGTTCACCTTTGACTCTCTTTCCCACGGCAATGTCTTTATTCCATAATCATAAAGAATTTCCTCTCCAACAGCTATGTCTCTGGAATGCAGAAAACAACACTTTATTACTCGTTTCACAAGTCAGTGATGTTGAAGGCTACACAGAAGTCCCTACACCTTAACATATTAATCACAGGAGAGTAATGACATCCCCACATAAATAGCTTCAAAACAGAGCAAAAAGTACCTAAGTATTCAGAAAAATTTGGTCTAACCTGTGACCATTGGAGTTCTTATCGCTTGAGGAATACAGGTTCAAACTTTGTTAAGGTTTTCGAAGACCTACATTGTGACCTAATATGATCAAAAATGAGTGTAAACTCTTGGACTTTTGCTACATACTCTAGACTTTTTAGCCCAATCATAACAATGTGCCAAATTATCACAAGATACGCCCGTCACACTTCTTGATGTCAACTGTGATTTCCCAGCTAGACAGTTTGCGAAGACTAAATTTTCCGGAAAGATTTTTTTCCAACATGTTTTACTTTTATTCTACATTTGTTAAATGCAATTTTGCTGCGCACTTACTTTTACAGAGGGGGAGATTATTTCCATTTCAGTGGGAGTTGCCACCCATGGAATTTTAAAATTGCCTGATAGGAATTAAAAAACAGCGGGATTCATACAATCACGCGCCCTGGATGCAACACTACATTTTATCCTTTTGTCTCAATGTTTTCTGGGCTATATTATTCACAAATTTACCTTTAGTAACAACAATTTTGTCTTCTGTAGCCACTTTCAAATTAGACCACCCAAAAATTTTGTTGTTTGGGAAAGGGTTAAAAGACTTAAATTACCTAAGTGAAAACAGACATAGAGAATCCTGGACTGTTCGCATTATTGCATTCCTTTCAGACCGCTTTCCATGGTTGACAAGACGTCCTAACAATGAAGTTTCTGCAGTAGCATCAATGCTATAAATAAACAAGCAAAAGTATATTTAACTAGACATAGCAAAAATAATATTTGACCTTTTGACCCCTTTTTAACCCCATTTTGTTCCTTTTTTGAACTAGGGTCAAATTCAAAGTACTTTGAAAGAGAATGACTAAAGGATCATATCTGTGAAGTTTGGTTGATTTCTGACAAATCACAGCATGGAACATATTGAGGCAAAAGGGGAAAATGCTGATCATCAGCATTTTCTTCTTTTGCTTCAATGTTTTCCCAAGCAATTTCGGATACGGACGTCAAAAACCAGGTTTTGTTTGGGAAAGGGTTAAATTGTGGACGGACGGAGACAAACGGTTTGATTTGATTTGATGGGTTTAACGCTTCTTTCAACTGCTATGGTGATATCGTGGCGAATGGAGCACCTAACCAAGGATTCCTGATATTTCTCACACAAGTACTACCATAATATCCAATCCAAGCCTCCACCTGCTCTCTCACTTAGATGATTCACATTCATTGGTGAGAAACAAATTACTTTTTGTCAATCATCAGAAAGGATACTAGCCCAGCTGGGGTTCGAACTCACGACGACTGAGAGACTCAAACGTTACCGACTGGGCTATCCGGGCTCGACAGCTCACTTTGTGCTCAGGTGAGCTAAAATAATGTGTTATACATGGAGGATTAAATTTGTCTACAACAAAAGAGCTCTGTATATTTTGCATTAATGATTTTAAAGCCCAGTCACAATTAACTAAACATGACTTCATCTATGTTGCTTTTCAAACAAAGAAGATAACCAACTTCTTAAAAAACTTGAACTTGCTTTCAACAAAATTCACAAACATTCTTTTTCACTCTATAATCACAGGGTGCCCATTCACGTACAGCAGTACGTAATTCACATACAATTACGTCCGTTCACGTACAAATCTTTCACCAAGACGTGCATGAATGTACAGAAAAATAAAAGAACGTAGAACCAAAAATACCATTACGTGTGTGTTTATTAAAATATTATTAGCGTACAAAATGAAAAACTCTACGTGCGTATTTTTTACTAAAAACCCGAAAAATTGCAAGCAAAGTAGACCAAAATCGCATCGGACGCAAGTGATTTCCCTTCCATTCAACGGGAACCATTGCTCCTTTCCAGCCTTTTTTCCCCTATATAGAGAATAGGGGAACCAGCAGCTGTAAAATGACGTATAATGCGGATCTTGATGGCCTGACCAGTTTCGCTATTTTTCAAACAAAACAAGATATTTATGTGTTTTTGGCGAGAAACTGACAATAATTTGTATAATTCGTAGAATTTGATTTTGAAATGAGTTTCTCTCGTTAGTTCCATTGTACATGTAAGTCGGGTGTGACAAAATGGAGTTGTTTATTTAACATTGTAGTTTTGTTTAAGCTACGTAATTTGCTGTCTGCAAAATGTCACAACAAAACCTATTCCATTTCTCCGCAAATGGTGATTTTTGGAGAGTAATGAGGCCAGTTGATATTTTCTGTGCCATAATTGTTTCACTACCAAAGGTTGAGCTGACATGCCTGGTATGGCCGGCCCCAAAATGCCTTCCCCACCCTTGTAATTAACCTGTTAGAGTTATTTAACCATCACTTTCATATCCCATTCAGCCCTTCCAAATCCAATAATTAAGAAAAAGCAAATTGTCAAAAGTCAGCTTTGCTATCCTTCGTTCTAAATTTTTCTGAAACTGGCAGACAACATGTGGCACTTATTTACTGATTATTAACAAAGCAGATGAAACTATAACATTGTCATTTGGTAAAGGGTTCAGTTTAGTATGGTGTACCCTTAATTCTGAAAATAAAGAGTACACTGTACCCTCAGATTTACTTTGTACCCCCATTTCAAAACCTAAGGGGTACATGTACCCCCCAAAATGAAAACCCAGTGGGCATGCTGTAATCATATTGCTAAATACTTAGAACTTACCCATACTTGATGAAAAATCTTTTTTTGTACAAGAATAGCCAAACAAAGTAACCAAACCGATTTAAACTTGCAAGTGAGAAGGAAACCATTATGAAAACGTTTAAAGCAACAAGAGCGTCTTTCAAGACTGCATAAAGAGTTATACAGCAATGTCATATGTGCCCGTTTTAGAACAAAAATGGAAAATTGATCTCCTTTGCAGCACATGCAGCCATGTGGATCGGCCATCTTTGTCCCCATAAGAACATGTCCCCATAACCAGGGTTTTACCAAGCTTTTCGAAATTAGCAGACACTAAACAGTGTTTCCACTGCTTCTTAAAATTTGGGGATAAAAACCGTTGTTTTCAGCATGCTGGTACCCCTTCTAAAAGAGACATAGAAGGCTACTTGCAAAAAATTGGGGTACAAGCTTCTATTTTGGGGTAAAAAAACCATTTGAGGGTTTTTGGAACCCCTGAGTAAAACCCTGGTGATTAAGTATCAGGGTTTTCCCAAGGCCCTTATGGCGTATCAGCCCCGATAAGCCTTCATAAATTAGGAGAGTTTGCCAATTTGCCTTCAGATTGCCGTTACGCTTAAATTTGGTCACCGATACAGCTTAATTTCCAACTGAAGAAAGGATCAAGCAAACCATTAAAATTGATTGCAGAAGCTTTGATACATTATGCTCTTCATCTATACTGTTGAATACCACGTATTACATAACATCTCTATTGATAAGACCCTTACACTCTTACTAATTGGTGATTATTGATTATTTTCTGGCGTTTCCCACTGGTACCTCGCTTTCAGTCACCAAGGATACCAATATGTAAACAATGAATTCAAAATGGCGATCCGATTTCGGAAAATTGTCACTTCTGCTGAGATTAAAAGTAAAAGATGTTGATATTTGATGTGACAACTATCAAACCAAAGCCAAAGTGGTTTAAAATTTAATTTTTTGAAGGAAAGGTTAATTTTGTCAGTCTATTTCATACATTGATCGCTGAAAACATACCCTTTTTGAGATCTTCCTTACAAGAATTTGCCTAAATAATAAAGACAGATTTGTATAGAAGCCATCCTAGTTATACTTAGCTCTTGTTTTCATCTCAGTTTGATAATTACACACATGTATCTTCTGAATTAAGTCCATTTATTTTTCATCTAAGATGGAGGGTATTATCTCAAACATTCGTACCCTGGTTTGTTCAACCCATTTTTCAATAAATTTGCTTTAAAAGTTTGATGAAAATTATTATTATACTTTTAGTAATGATCTAATGATATCTCATCCTCTCATGTTTTATTGCCCAAAAAGAAATAATACCCCCTTAAAAATCAAAGTGCTGAAAACACTTCAAGAAAAGAATGCCTTACACCAATTAGAGATTTATTTTTATAAAAAGTAATGGTTTAATAATTATTTAGAATCAGGAAAAGATAATTCACTCTATGATATCTGGAAAACAAATCCTCTTGAAAATCAAAGTGCTGAAATCACTTAAAGAAGAGAAGAGTAAAGACACTTTTTTTTTATAGAATTGATCAAGTTTTATGCTATAATTTGAGAATTAAGGTTAAGATTGGACACTGCTGATATCTAATACATTTTTTATTAACTTATTGAAATCAAAGAGCTGAAAGTACTGTTAGAAGAATAGTTATAGTGTCAGACAGTCAAAGGCTTTTGAATGGGCAAATAATGAGCATTTCAAATTTTACAGAGAGAATCTAATGGAGCTCTTTAAGATGCAAAATTTGAAAATGAAACCAGGTATTTCACACAGGAACCTTATAAATACATTTTTGAAATTACTGATAATTATTTCTATTATTTTCTGATGAGGTGCATTTTTTTTTACATTCAAATACTCCATGCTTTTTTAAAGAGTCCTCAAGGATATGATTTTTGGACAGACTTGATAAAATGGCCAAGCATGAAAAGCTAATCCTATCTAATAAACAAGAAGTTGACACTTTTCTTAACTCATTCCATTGAGACTTTTGGGTATATTCTTTCATCATCTTTCCTTTTCACATCCTTTTTTTATCAGACAATTTAGTGCCCTTTCTAACAAATAGGATAGAGAGGTAAAATAAGCTGAGTAATGTCACAATTGGTTGGTATCAAATAAGCCTCAGAGTAGATAAATCAACTTATAATAATTAAAAAGTTGAAGAATATTAATCAAGAATAACTCTAAATAAAAAAAACAAGATGTCAATAATCAAGCTATTAAGCACTTTTGATGACCTTTATGTATAGTCATACCAAGATGTTAACAGACAACACACTGCGCATATGCCACTACACCTTCAAAAATTTCTGGGGAGAACCCTGAGTATTATCTTATTAAGATGTATTTAAAAATACTCACCATAAGTTTTGTCCTTTAACTTTATAAAAAAATCTGTATCCTGACCCCCCATCTTCTTCTTCTCTTCTTTCCCCTTCCTCTGCATGTACAACCTCGCCAAGATACATTAGGAGGAATTCACCCTTTCCTCTTTCCACTGTTGTAACAACACCTCTACCTACAAGATGCACATAAAAATAAAGCATTTCCTACACTCAGCGTTCGACACTAACAGGAGTCCGGGAGTCCAAGACTCCTAAAAAGCGGCCCGGACTCGTAGAATTTCTGACCAGGCAGTCCGACAGACTCCTTTAAAATTCACCAGTAACCTTGTTAAAATGGTAGCCGATATCGTTTGACAAAAATCCTTACAATCATTCTTACTCGTCTCGTTTTTCTGCTATTGGCAATTCTTTCTGTAGTTCAAATTTTCAAGTCTAAAAATCTACCGGTGTCAACGTAAAACCACTTTAACTTATCCAATGTCACTCAAGGTAACGAACCGTTCTATTTATATTACTTGTAAATATAAAAAAACGTGTAATTATGGATCGGTTTTTGATTGGGTATAAGTTAAAAAACCAGAAGTAGATCTAGACAAGGACAAACAATCAGCAACGTAGGAGAATACGAGGGAGAGAACGTTCCAGTCGTCATGGCAGGGCTCTAGCTGCGATATCGTAGCCCTCTTTCTAATAATCTGCTGGCTAGGGCTAAGACATCCCCCTACTTTGCTCTTTCTTGCAGTGCCCGGGGTGAATCATTCCGAGCAATTTGAGGTTGATTATCGGAAGTTGTGTAAATGGTACAAACACAAGTTTAATATCAAAATGGACCTTAACCATTTATCTATCCATCTAAACAAATGTTAATCCACAAAAAGTCAGATATTTTATGCATTTAATTCTCTTTACCACACCTTCGGAAACTCCAAGTTTTTCGACCATTTTAAATCAAATGTCAACCAGTTTTGCTGTTTGACAGCGAGATCCAATCGGAATCGCTTGCTCAATTCTACGAGATCTTGGGCTTCCCGCCAAAACGATAGCAAATGAAAATCTAGGTCACCATATTTGGAAGGCGTAGTATTTTTTTTGAAAACAGGACAGTTTTGATAGAAAATAAGAAAAAAAATGTATGAAAGAAATTCAAGAGTTTATTGAATTTGATAGAAAAAAAAGATATTGACGATTCAGTATCTTTGAAGATAAAATTTTATCAATGGTAGGTTAAAAAGGATACTATGATTTTTTACGAAACCTGTTTTGACAGCATGGCAACAGTTAACAATGTGACGTAATAATAGATCACATGGCCAACCAAATGTCATGGCCGCCAAACTTAGGAAGTATTTTATGCACTGATTAGAAACCGATATTAAATGATTGATACAATTGATATTATTTTGATTTTGTTTGATTTATTAGTTTGATAGAATTTGTCCATAATATTAACGTATGAAAGGAATTGGTGTGAAGAGAGTCGCTTACCACAAAACATACAATATTTGGACTTGCAACAATGCGTAAAGAATGGTGGTGGTCATTTAGTCATATTTTCTCCATTTGCCTCAATATTTTCGAGGCTATAATGTACAACTTCCATTCACAAAATAATTTATCAGCTGTAAATCCTTTCAAATGGAGGAGACCAAAGTTTAGTTGTTTGTGAAACGGAATAGTGAACTTGTTGTACTGAAAATTCTCTAACTTTAGCTTGGTTTGTTTGTTTGTTTGAATGGGGTTTTACGCCGCTTTCAACAATCTTTCAGTTATATCGCGGCAGCTGGAGCACCTAACAATGGAATCCTGGTATTTCTCACACTAGTACTACCATTACATCCTTTCCTAGCCTCCAGCTGCTATCCCACATATGTCTACGATTATCGACCCATTAACTTAAGCTTGGATGAACTGAAGACGAGAAATAAACCAGAATCAGAATAAGGGGTTTGTAGAAACAAGAGGGCCGTAGTGGCCCTTTATCGCTCACCTAATTCAACTGTCTTGAATTTTTTGTCCCGTCTGTACAAGATTTTTCAAAGATTTGACCTTGTGACCTAGTTTTGACCCCATTTGACCCAATGTGACCTCTAGAGTCTATACAAGGTAAATGATGACAACCCTCGACGGAAGACTGACATCACACAACCCCAATAGCTCACCTTGAGCACTTAGTGCTCAGGTGAGCTAAAATGGTACAGTACCATTTACCAGTAATTCAATAAATCATAAAAATAAAACTGTATTGGATTGCAAACGATAAAAGACAAGAAGAAACAAGTGGCAAAAATTTCTTTGAAAAGTGAAAGAACTAGAAACAATAAGTGAACTAGTTCTTATACTGAATTTCATAATGATAGTGTGTTTTGTTTCCACTGCATTATACCAAAGGTTGAACATTGTTAATACTGGTATACAGTCTAAAGATATATATAATACTAGGTTATTTTTGTTTTGAACATTAATATTTGTGTGTCCCATCAATTTGATAAAATGTCCCCACTTCTTTTACACTATGGGGACATCTCTTTAATCCAAAAACCTTGGTAGATCACTGATAACAAATACATAATCATCAATAAATATCAGATAGTTAGTGACAAGATCATGCCCTTATCCCCTGTACAAACTTACCAAAAACAACCTACCATACAAATCATGGAAGCTTTGGTTCTCCATATAACCAATAGTAGCCATAAAAACGATCCCATAATCTTAAAAATGCAACCAAACTCTTATAGATTTTAAGTAAAAGCAGAATTACTAAAATTAACAAAATAAGCAAAATAATTTGCAAAACTAAATTCACAACATTCAAAGTTTCCATATTTTTTAAAAAACTTTCACTTCTGTAAACTTAAAATGGAGGAACTTCCTGTTTCTAAAGAAGCATGGGAAAAGACAATGAAATGGGGACAGATATATGGGGACATTGTCCTCACACCAACTTCACCCTTTCCCAAACAAGACCGGGCTTTGACATCCCCAATAGAAAAGGCTTGGGAAAACATTGAAGAAAGAAAATGCTAATAATCATTTTCAATGCTATATTGTACACAAATCACATCTCAGACATGGCGAAGGACAAGAATTTTTTACATAACTGGAAAATCTTGTACAGACAGGACCAAATCAAATTCTGTCAGACCAAAGAATTTTCTTATCATTTACTTAACCTCTCCCAAACAGCGAGGTTTAAAGGTGGTCAAATTTCAAAGCTGTTTACAACACATAGGTTGTTGACAAGGAAAATAATGAGGCAAAAGTAATATACGCTAATTGTTTGTGCACATGATGATTGATCTTCCTTTGTTTCAATGTTTTCCCTATCAAAAATAATAAACCTATAAGGCTATTCTATGAGGGACATAAAAACCAGGTCTTCTTCAGGAAAGGGTTAAAGAACTTTCTAGGATGCAAATGCAGCAGGTATCTTCCACTACCTTTTCAATAAAGGTAGAGGATTTGAAAACAAGAGGGCCATTGGCCCTTTAGCGCTCACCCGAGAAAATAGCTTTCTGTAAAACATTTATTTGAAAGGGTCATTGTAATGTAGAATATGATTTTGACCTGAGATGACCCAACTTTGAACTTGTCCGAGATATCATCAAAACAAAGTTTCTGATCAAATACTATATTAAAACATTTGGACGGAAAATCTGGCCTGAAATACCACATATCTTGTTTAAAGTCTCAAGAACTTTGACTTGAATATATACACAGAATTCACGAAACTTGGAAAGTGTTCACAGGACCCACCAATGGAAAATCAGGATTGAATAATTAAACTTATAGTAGAAAATAAGAAATTTTCACCAGACTGAATGATATTTTTACCAGACTGAGTTTTTGCCTGACATTGTCAGGCGGTCCTGTGAATTTCGTGAACTCTGTATAAACTATATACAGTCGTTTCACGTTAATCGGGACAGTTTGGTTTCCTATCAGGGTGTCTGAAGTAAGCCTTTTTCCAGATAAACAAGTGGCAATTTTCATTTGTTGTTGTTGTTGCTGCTATCTGGTGCGCCGCGAAAACCACAAATCCACAAAAGAAGTGATAAATAACAGTTCCTTTGTATGGACAGCAATGGTTACCGATTTTATTATTTGATTAACCATTGACTTAAAACAAAAGGATCGACGCTTTTGTCACAATGTTTCAATGGGTTCAGCATGACAACCTATTACATGTACCATTTGTATCATTTTAATGTGGTCAGCAATTAACCAATTAAATTCTGTGTTTAACATTATCAACGTCCAATGACAATGTATCAAGATGACACAAGTACCGATTGATACAGGTGTGAAATATTTTAAATCAGGCTGTTTGAATGCATGACATTATCGTTGATACTTGATTGCAAATCTATGCCAGTACGCGATTAAGGCACCCACCAGTCAGGCAGTAGGTGTTACTGAGTAACCCTTTATCTTATCAATTACTGGCGATTTGTGAATTAGATCTCGTTTTGAATTTTTACTGTTTTACTTTACTTACCCTGCTTTGTCAATATGTTTTAACGGTTAACCGGTTAGTACAATCATTATTCGGTATTTGAACATAAAACCAGTTAACCAGTTGACCGCTGCTATCCCTATTCCTTTGTAAATTAAATGACAATTTATGAAAGGAAATGATTTTCTAGTAATTTTGTGCAGCTCCTCATTAAGGCTCGGGGAGTAGTATTCTTTTAGGTTAAAATCTGTCTTAAAGCTGCTTTTTCCCAGATTTGGACCCAAAATTTGTCAAAAACAAATGAAATGTACACTTTTCAAGCTTGATATGACCTGATTAAATGATTAAGACAAACTATTGAAGCATCGACCCATTTTTTCACAATTTGATACCAAATTCATGAAGATATGTCAAAAGTAGGTCAACAGCAGTAAGACGAGCGACTTTCTTGAATGACGTCACAACATTCATGATGACATCATATTGAAATTCAAGTTTGAATCTTGTTTGAATCTTGGTCCGCGCTGCATGCGCATGCGTGACAGTGAAAAAATAAATTCAACTGCATTTGTAATGTGATTGAATTTAGGTTTGGATTCTCCCTAAATACTGCCATCTCTCTTATATTTTCGGCTCAATCTCTGTCTGAATCGCACATTATTAACCATTCTGAGGTGGTCAACACAAAAGTTTTGCATATATTTCAAAAAAAATCATATTTTGCAATTAGACCATCTGTTACTCTCCAGCTTTAAATGAATTATAAACATAATACATGTAGGTGTCGGCATGCGTAATACTATTTGTCATACTGTCTTCTAGACATACATCATAAGCTGTTTGTAAGGTATTAAAATTGTCTGCAATCAAGCGTCACCAGCGACACACTTAAATAGTTACACGTGTCAAGCAGACTTCACTAAACTTGGGAAGTGTTCACAGGACCCACCAATGGAAAATCGGATTGAATAATTAAACTTATAGTAGAAAATAAGAAATTTTCACCAGACTGAATGATTTTTTTACCAGACCGAGTTTTAACCCGACATTGTCAGGCGGTCCTGTGAATTTCGCAAACTCTGGTCAAGCAGTCAATCGCGACAATTGACGGTTTACAGCAGATAGTACATGACAGGTAGCTGTTTTATTGGGATTGCCAAACCCTTGATTAGGATTATCGAAGCATGTTTGCACAAATATTATGCATTTCGTTCCCCATTTTTTCCTTCCGATTCCATAACTAGAGTATCCAGATTAAAGAGTAAAATTCATCAATAAAAAATCCGTTTAAGAGAATTTTTCTGCATCTTGAATATTCCGGATAAATAACGTCCGTATTAACGCGACACAACTGTATAAGATTTTCTGGTAATAATTCTGGTTACTTCCTGTCTGGCATCAAACCCTTTCCCAAACAAGACCTCGTTTTGACGTCCTCAATAAAAAGACATTGGAGACTATTATGATTAAAACAAAAGAAGAAAATGCTGGACACGACAGATCCAGGATTTGTTCAAGGGGGGTTCAAATTAGAGACCAGTCCCAAGGGGAAAATACAGTCAAATCTGAGTTAGCAGCCACACCTGAACAGCAGCCAATCTGTGAACAAAGGCCAGGGGAATTCCCCCTATGCATTTTTCTTCTTTAAGTATATGGTGAACAGCAGCCAAGTGTGAAATGTAGCCAGAGGCCACACTAAATGGTCAAGTTCATTCTTTAAAAGTACTGTGTCAACAGCCAGTCTTAATTGGTTCATTTAGATTTTCACACATTTGCAGACAAGGTGTCAACGAAAAGCTGCACATTGATAACCCTTCCTTTTTATACTATACTATAATGTATTATATATTTCAAATGACTGGTGTGAGGTAACACTTTAGAATAAGCCCTTTATTTACAAATGTATAAAAAGGATTATAAATGGGATAGAGATTTTTTGTCTAGAACATTCAGTTTGGTGTTCCTTTCAATATCCATATCACTGAGATGTTGACTTATAATAATGATAAAACATCCAGTTATTTCTTGATTACTTGATATATATAAATGGGGGAATTTGTTTATCGAAGTTAAATAAAATATTGAAGTTCAACTTAAGAGTATCTAATGTAAATGCTAATTACTGTGAACAGCAGCCAATCTGTGAACAATAGCCAATTTCACCAATTCCCTTCAGTGGCTGCTGTAAACAGATTTGACTGTATGCAGTGTTCAATCTAGAGGGGGCCATGACTAAAATGACCCTGAAGCACTTTATCAACCATTCATATTTGAATATTAATGAAAAACAAGGTCAGATTAAATGGTACCGGATACTGATACTGGTATCTATCATTTGTTTATAAAGATTGCGAATTGATCATTTTTCTTGTCATTTTTGGTCTTCTGCAGTGAAATAAAGATGTAAGAAAAAGACAATTTTCCCTTTTTACGGTGGGAGGATTTAGAACGCAGCGAGGAACACAGACAGGCATTAAATTAGCTTATCTAAATGCATAGAAAATAGCTATGCAAAAACAGAATTACACTTCAAAACAAAAAGATTAACAGTTGAGTCTTGGTTTCAGACTACACCCAAACAAGTGTTTTCAGTCTTCGTAGGACGAGTACCGACCAAAGCAGGACGAGTGACTTTTGCATTGGACAAGTCCCAAATTTCGAATTTAAGGGACCCTGTAAGAATGTAATATCCGGCTAATGCAGACACAAACATTTCAATGATGATAAAATTTTTTGTTTATTCAAAAATCAAAAACTTTGAAATCTTAGAAAATAAATTGATTCTGTACTGCTGTGTGATGGGTGTGTTCACATAGATCCATAAACCAGACAGGATGAGAGAAAATGCCTTTTTAGACAAGCAACCTTTTTAGCCTAGTCCTACTTTTACAGGATGAGTAGAACAAAATAATTTTACAGAACTGAAAATAAATGCAAAGAGAATATTTTCAAACTGAGAAAAGTACTCCTAAAATTAATCTCAGAAATCAAATCTTTAGGTACCTGGAAATGGGGGGGGGTGTTAAATTCCTCAAATCATTCTTTTCGCCCAGCCTATGGCTCAGGATTTTTGGGCTGGTGGGCCATTGGCCCACCAGCTTGAAAGTCCAAAATGATCTCTGCATATCTATCCACTCAGCCAAAGAAATATCTCTACGGAATTAAATGCACTGAATATAAAAATTATATGATTTTACCTTTTTTCTCAAATAATTTGACCTCAAAACCAGGTGGATCTTCCTCCTTTCCCACCCACTCCTCTACCATCGGAGATTTTTTTCTTCTAGATCTACCTCCTGCAAAAGAAAAGTAGGTAGAAAAACCAAATTTACGCCTGATCAAGATGTGTTTGTGAAACACAAATGCCCCCGAAATGGTTATTTCACTTAACACAGCAACTTAACCAGTGTTTTTTCCGCTACTTCTGGGAAGGGTCCGGTACCTGGCAAGAGGAATGGGCACCGGTACTTTGAAATCGGTTCTACTCCCGGTACCATGATGTCCCGAGTAATTGGTATTGTTTCATTTTGAAGGAACCAGTTCCTTAATCCGATACCTGTAGTGATTTGTTACAATGCAAAATTTTATAATTCCCAGCGATTTTCAGAACTTATCATTACAAGTTGAATGCTTAAAAATTCAGGGTTCCCGCCCTCCAGCAGTTCCAAAATTCAGCATTTTTTCTCATAGTTTTGGGAACGGGTCCGAAATCAGGCAAATTGGGGAAAATGCATTGTTTTCTGCAAAATTTGGATTCATTTCTTCATTACTCTAGATGTTTTCTTTGAGTATTTTACTTCCAAAAGACAAAAGCAAGCACAAAACTTTGCTAATTGTGCTGTATATGGCTATAGGAAATAAAAATAAAGAGCCAACTACTTAAAACTCCTGGTTTTGGTATTTTTTCAACTT
The DNA here is from genome assembly GCA_946902895.1 of Fragum fragum. NCBI lineage: Eukaryota > Metazoa > Mollusca > Bivalvia > Cardiida > Cardiidae > Fragum > Fragum fragum. The sequence continues at coordinate 44,452,200 of OX336365.1, forward strand.
GATTTTGGGAAATGATGTCACTCTTTGGCATTGGGAACAGTTCCGTTTTACGGACCCATGCAAAGAAGGGAAAAAAATCACTGAAATTCCCTGACAAGAAAGTGATATTTCCCTGACATTTAGTTGACTTTTCGGGAGCTCAAACAAACCCCCCTTGGATCATTTTAACCCTTTCCCGTTTTTGAAAATTTTAGACTAGTCCGAAATGAAAGAGGTTGCAGACGACAATGAAAACCAGGGCTCTGCAGAGTGGGCGACTTAGGCGAAAAAGTCGCCTGGTTTCATAAACTTCGCCTGATTTGCTTATCAAAGCAAAGTCGAAGTCGCCTGGAATTTTGGGGATGTTGCCTGGATACGATAGGTGATAACCAAATCTGGCCCAGTGGCTATAAAAGTAGGGACAATGTGCAATTATACAACTGCCGGTCGGTAGCCCTTTGATCGTAATTCAAGCGTGTATTGATAGTCGCGAGGCCAGCAGATAATCAGAAAGAGGGGTATGTTATGGCAACTAATAGTCAAAATGCTCGCTTCATTCACACCTACACTGATTGGTTTCGGCAATGCTTTGTATACTATCGGCACCAGAAATCTGTATTTAAATTCTTTCCCTTCTTAAGTTTTGATTATTTCTGTAAATTAAGTCATCGTCAGTCTACGAGATTTGTTGCTTACTTTCACATAATGAGAATAATGGCCCACATATACGGACGCCATGTCATTTACCAGAAGTCAAAATTTTGTTAAATATTTGAAATCTATCCTGTGTTAACTTTAAACCTCTGCATGTAGACAATCTGGTTTTGTGTACTCAGCAGTAACCCTTACCCTTTATACGCTATAACTGACTTAATCACAGAGGACCTTTTTTGACCAATTAATAATGATTTTTATCCATTTATATGTTATCAGGTAAAGTGGACAGACTTCAACTCATTACCACACGATCCCCTATTTTGACATCTTGAAATGTTTTTATGGGAAACTGTGGAAAAAGGAGGAAATGATTGCAGCAAGCAATTTATCCTTTCCCCACATGTTTCTACCCTCTTTGGCACCTTCTTTCTTATTTAAGCTCACTTTGAAATGACTTATTTAGCTTCTTTCAATTTGCACCAGTCTGAATTTATTTCTTCTGGTAATGGTTTGATTAAATACATGTTGTTACAATAAAATCTTTTCTCATTTTCTGCTTCAAATAGGAACACTACTCATTTCATTCAGACCGCCTAAACACTATTTGCATTTTTTTTATATTAGCTGACTTTTTTTATCATATATGAATCTATTATAAAATATTAAAAAAAATTCAGAATCACTCTTGAATTCTTAAAAACAAAAAAAGAAAAATACAAAATATTTGTTCAAAAGAATAAGATCTTTATTGAGGTCTGAAAGGATAAGCAGAATTCAGCATGCCCACTGGGTTTTCATTTTGGGGGTACATGTACCCCTTAGGTTTTGAAATGGGGGTACAAAGAAAAATCTGAGGGTACAGTGTACCCTTTACTTTCAGAGTTAAGGGTACACCATACGGCATACGAATCTGAACCCTTTACCAAATGAAATTGTTTTAGTTATATCTACTTTTTTATAATCAGTAAATTAGTGCCACACGTCATCTGCCAGTTTCAGATAAATTTAGAGCAAAGGATAGCAAAGCCGATTTTTGACAACTCACTTTTCTTAGTAATTGGATTTGGGAAGGGCTGAATAGGATATGAGAGTGATGGCTAAACAACTCTAACTGGTGACTTACGAGGGCGGGGAAGGAATTTTGGAGCAGACCATACCAGGCATGTCAGCTCATTGTTAGCTCAAACTCTGGTATTGAAACAATTCTGGTACAAAAAATATCAACTGGCCTTATCACTGTCAAAAAGTCACCATTTGTGGAGAAATAGAGTAGGTTTTGTTGTGACTTTTAGCAGACAGCATATTACGTAGCTTAAACAAAACTAAAACGTTAAATAAACGGCTCCATTTTGTCACACCCGACTTATACATACAACGGAACTTGCGAGAGAAACTTATTTCAAAATCAAATCCTTTAGTGCGAATCATTGTCAGTTTCTCGCCCAAAACACGTAAATATCTTGCGTTTTGATTGCAAAATAGCGCAACTTTGGACTTATTTCAAAACAAACTGGTCAGGCCATCAAGATCCGCATTATACGAACTTTTCAAACTGCTGGTTCCCCTAATCTCTATGTAGAAAACAGGCCAGAAAGAAGCGATGGTTTCCGTCGAATGAAAGGATGATCACTTGCTCCCGATGCGATTTTGTCTTCTTTGCTTGCAATCTTTTGGGTTTTTCGGGAAAAATACGCACATAGAGTTTCTCGTTTTGTACACTAATAATTTTAAATGCACACACACGTAATGGCATTTTTGTTTCTACGTTCATTTATTTTTCTGTATGTTCATGCACGTCTTGGTGAAAGATTTGTATGTGAACCAACGTAATTGTACGTGAATTACGTACTGCAATATGTGAATGGGCAACCTGGAATTTTCTATGTTTATTGCATTGCACTTGGTTGTAAAGCTATTCTATTTTCTGATAATAATTAAGGAATACTCGCAAAAACTTAATTTTTGACGCGATCTTCTTCTCCAGAAAGTCTCGCCATTTCTCCCCATTTTGAAAAACTTCTCCCAATTCTCAGACTAGTGAGAAGTGACTTCTCCCCAAATTCTGGGAGTCTGCAGAGCAATGGAAAACTGGATGTCATTTGAAATGAAACCATCCTAGGTGGTAGAAAATACTTTATACTTGGGAAAACATTGTGGAAAAAGAAGAAATTGCTTGTAACAAGCAAATTCTCCTTTTTCCACAATGTTTTCTTGAGTATAAAGTCACCGGAATGTAAAATCCCTTATTTGATCAGGAAAGGTTTAATTCATCATTTAGTCAATAGATAACAAATTTTGTTGAAATTGGCCTATTTAGAAACCTCATTTTAAAGTGATTCAATCCCTACTTGAACAGATTCTGGATCCGCTACTGGTGGTAAAGATCTACAAGACAGTCAAACAAAACTCCCAAGCTCTGGGCATTACACTTTTGGTGAAGATTGTCAAATAAATCCCTTTTGATCCTGGGGTGTAACCAGTTTTTTAAGTGTCCCTAAAGCATGTACTGGTGCCTTTGACCGTGAGTGGGGGAGAGCACAAGAAGTTTGGGAAGTTGGGTGGGGGGTTTGGGTGGCCTCCCCCGACAAAATTTTAGCATCAAGGGTGCTAGAAGATGCAATCTGAGTCCATATTATAGCATTATTTGACTGTGTTTGGTAATCCTTCTTTATGAGCAGAATTCCCTGACAGTCTTCAAAATTCCCTGAAATTTTTCCCTGACTTTTGCCCTATTTTTCAAATTTCCCTGACACTCATCAAAATTCCCTGACATTTCCCTGACTGTAATTCCGTTTTCCCCCGACTTTTCCCTGAAGCGTGGGAACCCTGAAAATAATTTCTGTTATCTAAGAAAGATGTTCTGATATCAGAAGGCGAAGCCAACTCTGCGCCGGGATCCTGATGACTAATTACTTTCCGGAGTTTTCAGGGACACTCAATTTTTTTCCAATTTGGAAGATAGCTAAATGTTCTTTTGAAAATTGACTATACTTAACTAAATTTTAGTTGGGACAAATGACTTTTGTCAAATGTCAGAAAGGATACTGGCCCTAATGAATAGAACATAAACTCTAAACAAAATACTAAGATCGTGACGTCGGCGTTATTACTCGCCAAAATAGGCACCGATGGTTCCAACTCCGACAATAATCAATTTTATCAATGTACACCATGATATATTGTCAAAACTCAATTACCATGCATACCCATGTTATCGTGCATGGCCCCTAGGGAGCCTCGGTGAACTGTGGTGGCCTTATTTTTTCAAAGGATGTTTAGTTTTCAGCAGCCATATCCAGTGCCATGAGAATCGCTCATACCATAAAGCACACTTAACTTAAACCCAACAAGATGCAAAATTGTTGACCCAAATAATAAATTTCACAAAATGGGGGACAGGGGATAGATTTAGCATGAGTTTACATAATTCCAAACTTGACATTATATAAAATAAACCTACAAGATTAATTGTTTAAAGGCAAAGATGGATGACAAAAGTTAAAAGAATAATTTTGCTTCTTTTTTGTTGCCATGGACACTCTCTTTTGTAAGATGCATGATAAATTCAGCATCAACCCAAAATTTCTGTAGGATCGACAGGGTTTTCATTAGATCCCAAAAGTCAAGAGTCATTGACCCTTGGGCCAAAATTTCCAAGAGTCAAATTTGAAATCCCAAGAGTCAAAATGCGCTATGCACCCCCCCCCCCAGTAATTTAGAAAAAAAAAAGGTTTTAACTTTTTTTTTGCAATGGTGCCTTAGAAGTGCTTATTTATTTATTGTTTTTAGCAAAGGTGCCTTAAAAGTTTTTTTTTAGTTTTTTTTTTTTTTTGCAATGGTGCCTTAGAATAAACTCTGTCTCAGATTGAAATACATATATTACTTGTTTGAATCAGTTTTAGAAAATCTCAAGAGTACTAAGAGGATCAAATTTTTTCATAAAAAGAAGTGCCGATTTTATGCATGAAAACCAATAACATTTCTTGGGCAACATTTTCTTTGGTTTCATTTTACTTCTCGATTATATTTTGTGAGGTTTTTTATAAAAGAAATAGCAAATAAGTAAATTTCAGTAGGATTAAAACTCTGAAAATGGGTTTCATCATTAATTTCACAGGTATCAATTACCTGTCAATTACGATCATCGATGCATGTCTATCACTTGGGAGTGTTAATTACTAATCAAGCTTGGTTTTATCCTTGATAGGAGTGTATATTTTCATAATCAATTAACCATTTTCCAATAATTTTGGCACACTTATGATGACCCTTGACGCATGGCTGCTAGTTTTGAAGAGTAAAAATGACGCGCAGTGACAAATTTTCGAGCGTCAAAATTGCTTCTTTTTGAATTTCTGTGCGTCAAAAACCGAGGTCTCGGGTCAAACGAAAACCCTGGATCAACTAAGCAACTTTCAACATAAATTTCATGTTGAAGTTTAGAATAGAACTGGACAAAAATTTACTGAAAGATACATCTAATGTCTGTAAGATGTATAAAAACTATTTCATCTGATAAAAATATCTTTTGATTGATACTGAACCCCGGGTTCCTTACATGCATGATAATTGAGGTGAAGAGTATATATTCATGAATGATGAAACTTTCATCGAAAGTTCATTTGGCGGGAAAAAAGACCACATGCATATGTCCAAAATTGCTCTAGCTCTACTGAATAAATTGTCCGGGAACCGCCAAACTAGAATCTATATCAAAATCAAGAATATTGCAATAAAAATATTTGGTAACATACTAGACCGTCCATTCGTTTAATTTAATCAACGGAATAATCGGAGTTTACTTACGCCTGCAGAAAGCCATACTCCAGTTTTCACACTTCCTGTGTGTAGATCCGCTTTAACAAATATATGACGTCATCGTCTCGGCGGGGTTCGGATGTAGAATAAGATGCAAAACTGGTGAAGAGAGTGCGAATCGATTTCGTGAGGACACATGTCCCAATAACCCGTAACTTTGGGAAAATGTATTTTGATCTAATTTGCTTCAAATGAGCACCGTTGATGTTGGGACAGTAGTTTTGTCCCAACTTCCCATATCATGTCCCAAGAACGTGGGTCAAAGATGTATTATATGTCCCAACATTTACGGCTACAGCATCCCTCTCTCTCTCTCTCTTTCTCTCTCTCTCTCTCTCTCTCTCTCTCTCTCTCTCTCTTTCTTACTCTCTCTCTATCTCTTTTCTTGCTCCTTCTCTCTCCATTCTTTTCTTTCAATAATAACAAACACGCCCGAAGAACAGCATGCCATTTTTTTTAAATGTTAACATCATTGTAACAATAGAAATTTCGAAGAAAAGGACAAAGTATTTTCTTGATAAAAATTATCATCTTTTCATAAAAAAATACCATAAAATGAATTAAAGAATATATTGTAATGCGAAAACATGGAGGATTATTTCGGCGATGAATGAATGACCTATACCGTATAGATGATGACGATATTAAAGTGCAAAGAAAACTCAGAAAAAAAAAAAAGAAATTATTAAAGTAATGATAATGATTTCATAGAGAAGATCAGAAGAATGATCTTTCAACAGCCTTGATGTTAAGGGTTCCCTTCGGTAAATCACGAAAACATAAGGGGTTATGATGTAACCGGCAACTTGTCACAATTAATCCGATAAACACCGATGAACACTCTTACATTTAATTTGTAAAATTTATAATTTGATGAGACAAACTTGATATTTTTATATTTCAACCGATATGCTGCCAAATACTAATTTATTGTCGATTGATCGAAGGATGCGACCAGGCGTCGCTTCAACCGGCACGGTAATATCAAAACACGGTGCTTATCTTTCCAGCATTTTTTTCAAATTTCAAATAAAGTGAATACGCTTATTTTCATTGAATGGATTTAAAAAAAAATTTCGCTGTAGGATATATTGCGAGGTAGGCTTTCATTTTAAAATTTGAGATAAAACGTGGTTTCAAAATTTTGGTAGCCAACCCAAGATATAATGCCTTTACTATGCCTTTACCATGCTTTTGAAGAAACATTTCTTGACCAAAGGAGAAAGAAATATTGTAACAAACAGATGGTACATTTCCAACAATATTACCTACATTATTTAGCCTTTCTTTTCATTGTAAAACATCGAAAAATGAAGTTAAAATTACTAGACGCAATTATACGGCTTTCGAAAAAACAAAAGCGGAAGTAAATCCTCCCCACAGTGGAAATATGTTGTTGTTGTTTTCTTTGAAAGCGTCTAGCGGATACAGACTTTTTAGTCATATGGCGCTTTGCGTGAAAAGGTCTATTAACTTATGAAAACATGTGAAAAAAGAAGTCATTGCTCATATGAGCAATTACTGCTTTTGTACAATGTTTTCAACATTAGTAATTTAGTATGGTATGCATGGAAGTGAAATTGGAGCAGAATTTCAAAACATGTTGCTTCCCACAGTTTAGCCCATTACCAGACTACCATTTTTTTAGACTACCCGTTACTCCAAATTAAAAGAAGTGTAGGCGTCAATTTCAAGTTGATGAAAGTCATGATCTTTGGGGTAAGAAAATTTTGTAGGAAATAAAGAAATTGTCTGTAATAGGCAATTTCTTCCTTTTCAACAGTGTTTTCCCAAGCTTTTTTTGACTGAGGTTTGAAAAAAGCGACATAGAGTGGTAATGGGTTACATAAAAACAAAATTTTGTGTAAGAACATTTGATATGATATTAATTTGAACAGCCTTTAGATCTAAATGACTTTGGATAGTGTGCTCCCAGCAAAGTAGTATTAGCTCTTACATAATAAGGTGATCATGAAAAAAAGGAAATATAGTTGCATTTGATCCAGTTCTTGTCATTTTATCAATATTTATAAAAAATTGAAGATAATAATGCTTTCAAATTGTATTTGGAACTTAAAATGTGGCTTAGCTGGATCGAGTTTTAAAACCGGTGGTGGCAAATTTCTTTCCATAGGAATTTCACCTCTTATTAAGTCTGAACATTATCAGTGACAAAGAAGGCTCTGTGACGACTAGGAATACATGGGTAGGTGCATAATATAAACCCAGCAGTTGAAAGTGGTGTTAAACTCTTAACTATAGGATTTGTGGCTTGTTCAAGCTTCGTTTGATTTGGTTGGAAACTTTTAAGATCTGAATCAGTTTTGATATTTCTTTATTTCTGAAAATTATTGAAAATGGCTTGAAACTCCAGTTTCACACACCATTCAAAATACAGAATTATTAGAGCAGTACTTAACAATTTTATTTTCTTGAAAGTATTGATACCTCTTTTTCATTGTGACCATAAAATGACCCCGAGAAAAGGTTCCTACTTTTCATAGTACATGAATTTTATAGTGTGATGCCATCATTAGTAGTAAAATTAACCTTGTGATGTCATCACTTAGCCTTGTGATGTCGATTATTGATCATGTAATAACACTGACACAAGTCATGTATAAATTTCATCTAATCATAGTATTGTATCTGTATAGATATTATTGTTACTCAGCTTACTGCTGAGTTACAACAGTTTTGCAAAAATATTCGTTCAGGGGTTTTTGATAGCAAAACTGTTGTAAGTCAAGTACAACAGTGTTGCATATGGAAAAAATGCCATGTGGAGATACAACATTTTGACTCTTGCCATTTAAAGTACTCTTTATGATTTTTTCCTCATGATATTTTTAGGACATGTTACCATTACATAATACTTTTCAAAAAGGTGAAAAAGTAATTTTCCGAAAAAAAGTGAGTGACAACAGTTTTGCGTTCAACCCTCGATTTGCTTCTTGCTGCGGACGCAAATTTGATATTCCACTTAACCTCCAGTCTCGTGAAATATCAAAATATTCCTCCGAAGTGCAAAGCAAATACATGACGCTGTATCGTTACCGTAACATAATATGCCCTACGCATTTTTATAGGTCTTCAAATACCAGAGCTTTAAGAAGTGGCTGATAGTTCCAGAGGGTTTTGATTGCTATCATTACTTCCTTTCTGGCTATACCACGGACGGTATATACATGATCAAACCAAAGGAGAAGTTACGATTTGAGGTTTGGTGTGATATGTTAAATGGAGGATGGACTGTGGTCCAAAACAGATATGATGGTTCAATGAATTTTAATCGAGACTGGACTAACTATCGTAATGGGTTTGGTACATTGATAGGAGAATTCTGGCTAGGTTTGGACTCCCTGCACTACCTCGCTGAGGTCCCGTGTGAAGTCTTGATTGAAATGACCGCGCCGGATGGAAAAACACCGAAGTATGCGTATTTGAAATTGTTCAACCTGACTGTTGGAGGAAGTACGACAGATTTCACACTTTCATACGACACTGTCGACTATAATTGTTCAATTTACTGGCCTTACAGTCATTTGATGAAAGGAGCACGTTTTTCAACTCCAAACCGTACAGGGGCAGGGTTTTGTGCCAATCTCTACAAATCAGGATGGTGGTTTAGCTCTTGCCATGAAATTAATCTTAACGGTATTTACGGCTTGAATGAGTATGCTCAAGGCTTGTTATTTTCACCATGTTGGGGAGATTATATGTCCCTCGTGAAAAGCGCAATGAAGCTTCGGAGGAGCACCGAGACCGAGGAATGTAACCACCTATCAGTTAAGAGTTTGAAAAGACCTCTTTTCATAACTTCTTGTTATTTGCTTTGTATATGTTGATGTTAGCAAGTTCAAATCTTGATATTTTATTTGACGGGTTTCTTTCCACGCCCACAGACCCGCGACTTTGCGGTTCAACTAAAGTAATAATCCATTATTTTTTATATATTTGATCAGGGATATAAAGTAAGAGTAAAACCAATGGTTTGCGACCTGTATGTAGTAAACCCAGTTTGAAAAGTTTCAGTCGCCAAACCAACAAATTTCTTACAGCAAATGTCGAAGTTCAAAGAAGAGTTCAACTGAATAAAAATAAATTAGCTGACTCAGTCAAATCAATTATCTAGACCGGAAATGTGCTTTGAATTCAGACATTTATGTTTAGCTTATTCATCCAACAAAAGGCGGTTAGTTAGTACAGGGATAAAGGACGAAACTGCGGGGCGTTATTTAATCCATTCCCACACAACAAATTTTAGACTGGTCAAAACTGAAAAAAGCTGCTGACGACAATTTCAGACTGATGAAATTTTATTTTCGCTTGATAATGCAATTTCTTCATTTTCCAAAATATTTTCCAAAGCTCTTGATGGGCGTAAAAAACGAGTTATTGAGTGGGACTAAGTTAATATGCTATGTGAAAATGTCGTTAAACGTAGCTCCGCCATATTGAGCTTTAGCCTAATGTCTCAAAGATAGAAACGTTTGTTGTTTGGGTCAACCGGGGAATCAACGAGCTAAGTCCACGGCAGATAATTCTTGCAACAAAACTCAAGCGGAAAGATTGTGATTACAATATTGTTGAATCGAAGGGGGAACTTTCTTTGAGTTTTTACCATCTTAAATCCCGACCTTTGATTATTTGTAAAATGAATTTTAAAATATCGAGAAAACTGTTGTTCATTCTCCGAACAACACAATTTCCGAACAACACAATTTTAAATTGCCCTAAATTGATAGCAGTTGCAGAACAAAAATTACAGTTAAATTCAGTTAAATGAAAAATATGGTTCATTCGAGTTAGAAAGCATTGTGAAAAAAGGAGAAATTGCTTATAAAAGCAATTTCTCTAGTTCCCGCAATGTTTTCGCAGAGTGTTTTTTCTTTAGCGCGTAAAAAAGTTGGATTGTCTGGGAGTGGGTTGATCAAATACAGAATTTCTAGAATATATCTCGAGATGGTGTTCTGTTGGTGCTCCATTCACGACATGTCCTCGAGTGACGTCATGTCATGATCGTCAAGCATCGTTCGCGTAGTATAGGACACTATTCGTAGAAACTCGGCCGATTGCGTACCTACATCTAATGATAGATCGGAGACTTCGGGGATCTCCCGAAGATAACTGAATAATAGGACATAGCACGATGTTATTTGATTATTACTTTTATCTAGCTTACTATTCTAAAATGTATAATACGAGGCTTTAACTATTTTAGACTGGTCAAAATTGAATGAGTTTTCAGACGACAGTGAAAACTAGATGTAATTCGAAATTAAACCATCATATGTGATAGAAAATATTGTGAAAAAAAGAGAAAGAAATTGCTTGTTACATGCTATTCCTTCTTTTTTTCACAATATTTTCACAAGTATAAAATATATCGACGTAAAATCCCGGATTTGTACAGAAATGGGTTAAGTACTTTTTATCCTCTTTAGAATGACACGTTTGATAAAAAATGATAATCAAAGGACTGAAGGTTCCGAGAGCGGTTTTTGGTGGCTTTCAATAAACACGCCCTAATGTCTACGTGCCGCCCATGCATCAGCAGGAGAAGAGCCAACAAAGGCAGACACACACACAAATTGCATTTTTACCAAGATGTTTGATTGAACATGTATTTTCTGCATCCAGAATCATAAGCAGTCGGGATCAAATCAAAGATGAAGTCGCATTCAGAGACAACCAGAACATTATTTGAACAAAAATGAATCTAGAATTACATGTTTCACCGTATATAGTGAACGTTTGTCTATTTAAACGATGCATATATGCTTATTTAAAACAACAAATAACTCATTCAGTTTTACTTAGAGCATTACAAGTTCTGGAGGATTTTGAAGCACTGTACCAAGTATGAAGCATACATGTTTATCTAAAACAACAAATAAATACCTTCAGTATTATTTATAACTTTACAAGATATGGAAAATTTTGAAGCACGGTGGCAAGTATGATGTAGACATTTTTATTTAAAACAACAACAACAACAACAACAACAACAAAAACAGCTTTAGCATAACTTATGACATTAAAGGATAGGGAAGATTTTAAAGCTCGGTACTTAGTATGATGCATAAATATTTATTTAAAACAACAAAAAAAAGAAACACATTAAGCTTAACTTATGACATTAAAAGATAGGGAAAATTTTGAAGCTCGGTACCAAGTATGATGCAAACACATTTATTTAAAATAACAAATAAACACCTTCAGTATTACTTATGACATTGTAAGATATGGAAGATTTTGAAGCACTGTACCAAGTATGATGCATACACGTTTATTTCAAACAACAAATGAAAACTTCAGTATTACTAATGACATTTCAAGATATGGAATATTTTGAAGCACAATACCAAATATGAAGCAATCATTTTTATTTAAAACAACATATAAAAACTTTCATAATAATTTATGACATTACAAGATATGATGGATTTTGAAGCTGGGTACCAAGTATGATGCATACTTGTTTATTTAAACCAACAAATAAACACCTTCGGTATTATTAATGACTTAACAAGATATGGAAGATTTTGAAGCTCAGAACCAAGTATGAAGCATTCCTGTTTTATTTAAAACAACAAAAATGAAATACCTTTAGTATTACTTATGCCATTAAAAGATTGAGAAGATTTTGTCGCACGGTACCAAGTATGACGCATATATGCCTATCTAAAAAAGCAAATAAACACTTCAGTTTTACTTATGACATTCAAAGATATTTGGGGTTTGAAAGTTCGATACCAAGTATGATGCATCGTGTTAATTTAAAGAACAAATAAACACCTTCAGTATTACTTATGACATTATGTATTACTTATGACATTACAAGATATCGCAGATTTTGAAGTTCAGTACCAAGTATGATGCATACATGTTTATCTAAAACAACAAATAAACACCTTCAGTATTACTTATGATATTACAAAATACAGAAGTTTTTGAAGCTCGGTACCAAGTATGACGAATACTTTTTTAATTAAACCAACGAATAAACACCTTCAGTACTACTTATGACATTGTGGAAATGGAAGATTTTGATGCTCTGTACCACGTATGATGCATACATGTTTATTTAAAACTACAAAAAACACCTTCAGCATTACTTTGGACATTACAAGATATGGAAGATTTTGAAGCTCGGTACCAAATATGATGCATACATGTGTGTTTAAAACAACAAATAAACACCATCAGTATTACTTATGACATTACAAGATATGAACGATTTTGGAAGCATGGTACCAAATGTTTATCTAAGACAAATAAACACCTTTAGCACTACTTATGACATTAAAAGATATTGAGAGATTTAAAGCTCGGTACTAAGTATGATGCATACATGATTATCTAAAACAACAAATAAACATCTTCAGTATTACTTAATACATTTTGAGATATAGAAGATTTTGAAACATGGTACAAAGCACGGAAAAATACGTTAATACTTAACCAAGGACAATACGTTAAAATATGGACTGAATTTGAACCACCAAAATTTGTCATTGAAGAGCAAATAAGGAGCTGGTCTGAGGGCGCCATCTTCTGGATTAATATTGAGCCGTTTTACATAAAGGAATGCATTTTGTTTGGCCCTCTGTAAAGGTTAATGAAAGCTCTCAAATGATAAACCCATTACCCGACGACATAATTTTACTCTGGTCCAAATTGAAAGAAGTTGCAAACGATATTTTCAAAGTGCGTTAAAATCGGAAGATATGCACCAAACAAGATAGAAACAATTTAGATAAAAGGAGAAATTGCTCGTTACAAGCTATTTTCCTTTTCCCACCATTTTTCCATAAACATATTTCTTCGGGGCGCCAAAAAGCGGCATTGCTTGGTAATTAGTTAACTAAAAATGTGTTTTTATATTTTATGCGCGGTTTACTGTTGAACCCGAATTCGTTATCATACTTTTATCACAATCTTTTATCTTAATTTCAGTTCACCAGTGCGTGGGTAATGGGGTTGTTTAGTTATGGGTCAAAAGATTATCAAAACTAATAATTGTTTCTTTTTGCAATGAACATATCGTTATTATTACATATAAAGTAATAGATGCATATAGTTCGAGAGGTGACAGGGAGTTTGATTCATCTTGGACAACGTATAACCAAACATATTATTACCACCGCTCCTTTGTTAACTCCACCAAACCAGGTGAAAACAAACAGGTACGATTCACGTATTCGGTTGACACGACTGAAACTGACATAGATTCTGTCTTGAAACGCGGGTAAATTATTCCTCTCATTTACACGATTCATTAGACAATTATAAATATTTTATTAAGGTACAAAGTTCTCGGAGTTTTAAACCGCTTTCCTTGTTATTAACTACAGAAATCAGACTGTGATCATTCATCAAGTAAGTTATTCTCTTAATCAGCGATGAAACAAGAAGGGAGCGATCAGGTAGATTTTCTCTTCAAGTTTGTGAGGATACGAAACTTTTTTGCGTTTTGATCGATTTGAAATAGCGGTTTTGCAAAAAATGGACGGAAATACAATACATACTAGACCATTATAATGAATTGTTCTCCATGAACACGAAAAATTACCTAATGGCAATGTAGGAGGGGTCGGAAAATTTGCATCACTTACTCTTTTGTTAATGATCACTTCACCAAAAGTTGATAATACCCCAGCAAAGTTATCAAATGTAATGCACTGCTGCACGTAACAGTATTGTATAGATTAGTGAATAAGTAGCTGCGATAACATAGCCCTAATTCTATTGCACACTAAATGGGTCAAACTCCACTGTAGGTATTACACGCTAAAATAAACGCGTGTACGCGTAAATAATACAGGTGCACGCACAAAATTTAGGCCTGCGCGAATAATCACTGAGCGTTCAAGGGTATACAATGTGCGCATACGCCAAAATTACAAGTGCAAGCACAGTATGAAAGTGTTTACTTTTTACGCGTGCACGCTCATATTTTGAAAGTGCACGCGTAAAAAAACGCGTGCACTCTAAAACATAAGCGCGCACGCTAGAATTAATCGGGTTTACCAATACCATTTACGCGTGCACGCGTTCTTTGTGCTAAGACGACATAAAGGGGATTTTTGACCCAAACGGTACATTATATACTGAGATGAAAAAGTTTAGTCAGTAAGCTTTTAAGATGGAATTATTTTTTCAGCGGCCAGTAAAATTACAACAAAGTAGACTAACCTTTGAACTAATTTAATTTCCAACATTATCCACATTTTTGTAAACGTACATATTCCAAAATAAAACCTCTGAGACTAATTAAACACAGGAGGGGTATTTCTCAAATTTCACAGAGTTATCAGTATCTTGTATGTCCCCCTCTGGATTGAACCACGGCCAAACAACGACGCCTCACGCTGCTAATAAGCCGTCTGATGAACTGTAAGGGAAGTCTTGTCAACTCATCACGTAAAGCACGTTCCACATCGTTCACATTATTGACGTCAGCACGTTGACGTACCTTACGCCCGATGTAGTCCCACAAGTGCTCAATCGGGGAAATGTCTGGTGATTTTGATGGCCATTCGAGAATAGGGATATTGTGAGTTATCAAAAGGTTTCGTGTGTGCCTGGCAGTGTTACAGCGTGCGTTATCCTGTTGTAATACGTCGGCATTGCCGTTCCTAACATATGGAACAATTACATGTAGGATGATCTCATTACAGTATCTGACTGCAGTCAGATTTCCACGGATTGTTTTAAGTTCTGTTAGACCTCTGTAACTCATACCACCCACTGCATAACAGATCCCCGCCATAACGATCATACTCCATAACGTTCGCAGGATCAAACCGCTCGCCTCTTCGACGCCAAACCCGAACTCGTCCATCAGCTCCACAAAGGTTGAACTTAGATTCGTCTGTAAAAACAATTCTGTTCCATCGCTGTCTTGGCCAACGAATATGCTGACGTGACCAGTGTAGTCGCGCCGTGCGATGACGTTCCGTTAAAACGATGCCTTTGAAAGGGCGTCGACAACGAAGTCTGGCAGAACGTAGCCGATTTCTCACAGTGTCCACAGAAATTCTGGTCCCTGTTGCATGTCGTACGCGTTCACCGATTCTTGGCGCCGACATAAAGCGGTGACGTCGTGATAACGTGAACCTGTCCTCCCTTGGCGTCGTTTTCCTTGGTCTGCCTGACCTTGGTCTGTCACTTGCATTCCCAGTCTGCCTGAAGCGTGCTTGCAGACGATAAATGGTACGTTCACAATAACCAAAACGACTTGCTACGTCAGCAACACAAACACTAGCTTCGAGTAGACCAAGCGCTATATTTCTGCTCTTTAACTTCATCCCTGGACGTCGATTCATGGTTGCTTCCTTGATTTTTATTGCGAAATTCTCTATTCTGTACAAAACCCTTCCGATTTATGAAATCATATGGTAAAATAAACATACGGATAAACCACAGCACGTGCACCACATAAAATCGAAAATGCAGGTGATTACGCAAAACACTTGTTTTTTGTATAGCAATTTCAATGAAAACTTGTAGGTAATCGATTAAAATTTCAATGAAAAACAAATTAAAGCTGATATTTTGGGGAATAAAGTTTTATGGCGTTTTCGAAAATACTGACTAAACTTTTTCTTTTTAGTATATATCTGATTGATAATCTGTCCACCCAAACAGATTGTACGGAAAGTCTTCACTTTAGCTGAATCTATAATAATTACTCTATCAATAGAGTGTATCCATCTTTTTTAATGTTTTTTTTTTCAAAATACTAACTTTGGTTGGCATCTGTAATTTATCAATAATGATTTTTTCTTTGATCATTATCATGCTGTACCCGGAATATTCATGAGGTATAGATAACAACAAGCCGGCTCATAAGTACACAAAATGGTTGATGGGCGGCTTAGACGCCATAACTATAGCTTGAATAAGCTTAAGTTACGACGTTTAAGTCGCCAAACAAGGTTAATAAAAATGGCGGCCAATTTTGGAGATCAAAACACATGTCTGATCTAAATGAATACTTTCATTGGTCGACTGGTTATTTGATTGACCGTCGCGATTGGTCAATTATTTAATGCGAAACAAACTAGTGCCACGGAGAATAATTGAGGTATCCAGATATTTCAGACAAGCCCGATTTAACTATTTGACCTTAACTTGTGACATTGAACTTAAAGATTCTTGAAATTTCCTTTCGTGGTACACCAAGAGTTGGAGAACAACTTTACCAATTTATTGGAAATAAACTTATATTACAGGGCTTAGATTTCAGAAGGAATGTGGACAGACGGGCATACTGACGAAAAATGCTTAACCCATTACTAGACGACAAAATACAATACTGGTCCAAATTGAATGGAGTTGCAGATGACAAATTCAGGTTTATGAAATTTAAGATTATTTAAAAAAACTGAAAAAATGCAGAAAATGAAGAATTGCTTGTTTGAAGCAATTTCTTCGTTTTACACATTTTTTCCAACTGTTTTTCTCGGGGGGCACCAAAAAGCGTCATTGTGTGGGAATGGGATGAACAATATCTATTCACCTATTCGGACACTGCTATGCCTATCAATGCTTAAAAGAACACGACACCCGGCTAGAAGTTTCAGTAGAATAGAAGATGTTCGCTTATCTAATTTTCCGTTACAAAGTACTTGGATGAAATATTTATTGAGTTTGAAAGTCCGCCTCTTCAATAAAGCAATAGTAGAAACCATTAAGAAAATTATGAATTATACAAAGGTAACCGCTATCCGTCCCACGGAAAAAGTAACCGGAATTCAGTTATCCTAGAGTGATATTGTATTTTACTGTTTTATCAAGTATAATATAATTGGCTCTTATTTTTGTTTATGAAAGACAAGTGGCATTCGAATTCATATACATGTACATCAACTAGGTTTGCTAAGAACTCAGTGACAATAGCTCATTTATAATATAAATCTACAATAATCGTACGTGACTTACAACATCATCGATTCCTTAATATGCCGTTAAACAAAGTTCCTACCCTTTTTTCAAAGTTTGTCTTCTAAATCAATTGAAACTATTAGCCCATTCCCTTAAATCCAGCCTTTTATAACTCTTAGGAGAAAAGTTTGGAATACATTTTTGAAAAAAAAAATCTCCTTAAAACAAATTTCTTCATTATCCTCAGTATTTTCTCCCCCACAAGACAAATATTTTTATAAGTTCTTTAATTAAAAATGGACTTCTGCATACTTGTATGAGTTGGGACCAGTTTTTAGATTTGTCGTCTAGTAGTAGGTTTATTCACCCAAAAGACAGAGTGAAATTCCTATAAGTCGAACTATTAACGTTACCTTTCTACGAATCTTTTGACCTTTTCAAATCGTTTATAAACCACATTTTCTATTTCATACTTCATCGCCGCCGTCATAGCGCAGTCGGTAGCGCATCGGAATCCCAATCATCAACCATGGGATGTCATGGGTTTGATCCCCGGCGGCGGCACATATCCTTTCCGACATTTGTCTTTTACCAATGGGTGGATAATTGTAAACCGAAGTGGGATAGCAGCTGGAGGAGAGAAAAGTATCTAGTGGTAGTACTCGTTTAAGAAATACTAGGAATCCATTGCTAGGTACTCCAGCCATCGCGGTATGACCGAAGTACTGTTAAAAATGACCTTAAACCCAATCCAATCAATCAATCAATCAATCAACCGATCAATTAAAAAGTCAATCAATCGATCAATCTATCAATCAATCGCTCGACCGATTAATCAATCAATCAATCATACTTCTGCTTAGTGACAAAGTTCTTTTATATAGCATTAAACGCAAGTCTAGTTCGTTTCATACTTGGAGTGTCTGTTGTTCCATAAAGCCGACCCGATTAAAATACAGCTAAACCTTTGTCCTCGAATCACATTCGATCAATGCAAATATCCACTGATCTGTTTGGTCAAAACTTGCAACACTTGCCCGTCATGATTTTAAAAGCTTCGACTAAAAATGGCGCGAAGCATATAAAGTTGTTTGTTAAAATGTCTTCATTACAAATACGCAACTTTCACATTACGTTATATAGGTGATTTACAATACGTACGGTAGTATAATAAGTATTTGAGGGGGTTCGATGGGGATGGGACACACATAGTCTGATCTACCATAACAAAACAATCTAATTAACCCACTCCCACATAAGCCATCCTATTACGCTCATCAAGAAAAAAGTTTTGGAGAACATTGTGGAAAATGAAAAAATTGCTTGTATCAAGCAATTTCTTCGTTTTCCAATATGTTTTCTATCCAAAAAGACGAAAAAATTAAGAATTCCACCAACTTTAAATTGTCGTCTGCAGCTTCTCTCAATTTGTTCATGTCTAAAATTTTGTTGCGTGGGAATGGGTTAATCAAGTGATTTTAGTTTTTGCCCAGTTAAAGGCCTTCTGTCTGCTGTGATGGCCCTCGGCTTTCAACCTTGAGTCAGTACGATAGGTCTTTACCTTGGACTATGATAAACCGATATCACATCACTTGACTTAACCCAATCCAACTCAGTGACGATTTTAGACGCCCCCAAGAAAAAAAAAAAAAAAAATGAAAACATTGTGAAAATGAAGAAATTGCTTGTGACAAGCAATTTCTTCATTTTCCACAATGTTTTCCACCAGAAAGTTGAAATATGAAATTTTCATGAACTTTATATTGTCGTCTGCAACTTCTTTCAATTTGAGCCAGTTTCAAATTTAGCCGTCTGGTAATGGGTTAAAATAACATAAACACCACTGATTTACGTAGCCATATGTGTTACCCTCCAAAAATGCTCCATCGAAAAAAAAAAAAAAAAAAAAACCAAAACACACACACACACACACACACAAATAAGAGCGATTCGTTATAAAAAAGTGCGACAAACAGCTAAGCCTTTACCGTTTTGTAAAGGACTAGACCTGTCCAAATTCAAAGGTTTTGCAGATGACAACCTAAAAGTCGATTCTATTGGAAAAATAATCATTTCATGGGGTAGAAAATAATGTTGAAAAAGAAGAAATCGCTTCTTACAAGCAATTCTTTTCCCACTATGTTTTCTCAAATATAAAATCACAAGTACGAAATAACAGGGATTATACGTGAAGGGTTAAACAAATATATTATCTCACACTAACAACTCAAAGGAGTATAAGCCTTTTAACCATTTTCTAAAACAAGGACGTTTTTTGACTTCCTAAGAAAATAAAAAGCAATTTCTTCATTATCCACAATAATTTCTATACCAAAAGACAAAGAAAATAAAACTTCCATTTACCATAATTTGTTGTCCGTATCATCTTTGAATTCGGAAAAATCTAAAATCTAAAATTCATCGTTTGGTTATGATTAAGATAGATGGGCTCGTCTCGAGATATATTTCATTCGAATTATTCGTCCTAATTGGCCACGTGCGCCCCTAACGGTATGACAAGGGTTCAGATTTTTCTCCCGTCCAAAAGGTTCTTTTTTGCGTGTCGCCAAATCAGAAATGGGTAATACCCGTTTCCTTTCAAAGTTCATTATAATCCATTACATTTTAGTCTTTTTCAAAGCGCTTTCCATTTAGTCGGAAACCATCAGTTACTGTAGAAACTCGAGGAAATGATTCGTGATATACAATGTGCAGTTTTATTTTTAATTTCGAACACGTGGGTCGCTTGCCAGGATTGGCAAAAGATTTCAACGCAAAGAGATGTAATGTATAAAATTTCAACCATAGATATCAATAAAATGAATGTTTCTATAGAACTGTCAGAAACATCACTGTTACGATGTTCCTACAAGTGCCAGAGAAGATCAAGTTTGTCCTTTTACTTTGTGGAAAAAGAAGGTAGATGTTATTGTAAAAACAAAACGGAGACCAATATAAACAGAAGTGAACCTTCGAATCCGGAAGTGATTTACGGGGTATTTCGATCAGAAGAGGTAAGAACCCACCAAGAATAAGTGACGGATCGCCGCTGTAAACTAAAAAAATCGATTGATCAATTGACGCATCGCTGGATTCGTCCATTTCCTCACTATGACATGTCCATTGACTCCAACAGGAATTCCCGCTTCGATTTTTATCTTCATTATTTTGCAGGACTTATGTCAAGTAGTATGTAAGAAAAAGTAGAATAGCTGGTTGGCCACCTAAACGTCGTAATAACAGCTTCTCCAA
This sequence comes from Fragum fragum, assembly GCA_946902895.1. NCBI lineage: Eukaryota > Metazoa > Mollusca > Bivalvia > Cardiida > Cardiidae > Fragum > Fragum fragum. The sequence continues at coordinate 44,472,801 of OX336365.1, forward strand.
ACTGTAGTTATGATGTTTAAGTCGCCAAACCAACGAAAATGATAACAAAATGGCAACCAATGTCGGAGTTCAAAACTCATTAATGGTGTCAATGAATGACTTCATTGGCTGACTGGTTAATTGGTTGACACACGCGATAGGCCAATTGAATAATTTAAACAGACTAGACTGAATTTCTACATTTATGTCAAACAAGTCAAAGGAGGCGAAAAATCGAGTTTTCTTACAGATGTATAATTTATTGTTTTGCATTAGAAGTTATAAAGATAAATTTCAAATTCAGAGACATATGTAGACTTCCATACATTCTTAGGCACAGATTTAAAAATCCGTTTTACCCATTTTATGGCAAATAATAAACGAAAAAAGAAAATAACTGGAGCTCCGCTTTGAAATAGCGTGAACAACGCCTAAGTGAATTACCAAACAAGAGGGCCGGAATAGCCCTAAATCGCTAACCTGAAAACACTTGAAAGAACACAGGCATGTTTGACCTTGAGCTGTGACATTGCGGAACATTCATGCCAAGTTTGGTTGAAATTGGTCAAATGGTAACTGAGAAGAAGATGGTTAAATATTTCAAAGTAAAAAATGCCCCGTCCTGCCACGTCCACATTTGGGGTCAATCAAAATATTGCGAACAATTTTTGAAAAAGGGTCACCAAGGAACATTTCTGCCAAGTTTGGTTGGAATTTGCAAAATTTTTACTGAGCAAATGAGGTGAAAAAACTTCAAAGTCAAAATCTGCCCCGCCTTGCCACGCTGATATTTGGGCGTAAATCAATTTTTTTGAAAAACTTTAAAAAGGGTCACCCAAGGAACATTCATACCAGGTTTGGTTGCAATTGGTCGAATGCTTACTAAGGAGAAGATGTTTAAAGATTTCAAAGTCAAAAACTTCCATGCCCTGCCACGCCAATATTTGGGCGTAAATCAAAATTTCGCGAACACTTTTTGATTGATTGATTGCATGGGGGTTAACGCCGCTTTTAACAGTATTTCAGTCATATCGCGACAGCTGGAGCACCAAACAGTGGATTCCTGGTATTTCTCACACCAGTACTACCACTACATCCTTTCCTATAACCTCCAGCTGCTATCCCACTTAGACTTACGATTATCCACCCATTGGTGAGAGACAAATGTCGGAAAGAATATGTACAGCCACCGGGGATCGAACCCTTGACATCCCGTGATTGAAGATAAGGAGTCTAACGCGCTATCTACTGCGATTTGACGGCGGCGAACAACTTTTGTAAAGGATCACTCAAGGAACATTCATGCAATTTTTTTTGAAATTGTCACAATGGTTCTTTAGGGAAGATGTTTAAAAAATTCAAAGTCAAAATTTGCCCCGCCCTGCCACGCCCATATTTAGATGTCAATCAAAATTTCGCTAAATAAATTTTGAGAAGGGTCACCTATGGAACATTAATGCCAATTTGATTGAAATTGGCCCAATTGTTAATGAGGAGATGTTTACAGATTTCAAAGTAAAACACTTCCCTGTCCTTCCAAGCCCATATTTCGACAACAAACAAAATTTTGCGAACAAATCTGAAAATTGTCACCTAAGGAACATTCATGCCAAGTTTGGTTGAAATTGGCACAATGGTTACTGAGGAGAAGATGTTTAAAGATAACAATGTCAAAATTGCCCCGCCCTGCCACGCCCATATTTAGGCGCCAATCAAAATTTCGCGAAAACCTTTTGTAAAAGGTCACCCAAGGAAAATTCATGTCAAGTTTGGTCGAAATTGGCCAAATGGTTACTGAAGAGAAATTGTTTAAAGATTTCAAAGTCAAAAACTGCCATGCCCATCTTTGTGCGTCAATCTAAGTTTCGTGAACAACTTGACTGATTGAGTCCAATATTAATTGTTTATGCCTGAAGGTGAGAGTATTTATTTTATTACCAATTTAAATGATGTCAGCAGTAGCAAGGATATCCTGCTTTGTGCTTAAAAAGGGTGTTTTCAATATCCCCGCATGCCTTTCTCCAACGTTTAACATTCGAAGTAAGTCGTCTACTAATTTATGTGATGCTACTGTAGAGTTTGCACAATATTGGTAAAAATGAGTCAGACCAGCTGAAAGAATGTGTGCTGTCTCGTAGAAGACACTGGAAACATTCCAACTCAAAATGTCAAAAGGAGCATTTGAGGCAACTATTTTTCTGTCGGTCACACCTTTGCTATATCGTTGTTACTTTTTGCAGTTTTCTGTTACAAGTTACCTTGAATTGTTTTTGAATTTGGAATTATGCAAGATCAGTATTTTCTGAATCGGGCATTGGTTTCAGCTAGTGATTATACAGAAAGAGTGTCATTCTTTTTTTAAAAAGATGAATGAAATTAAGATACATTGTCATCACTATCAGTAAAAATTCGATTTCAAAGTACTCGAAATCACCAATCGCGGCTGTCAATCAAGGAATCAATCGACCATTTAAATCTTTAATTAACCCCGGAATTGATCTTTTAAACCCTTCAATCGCCGCCATTTTTGGGAACATTTTTGATGGTTTGGCGACTCAAAAGTCGTAACTAAAGCCGATTCAAGCTTTAGCATCGGCGTTTAGGTTGCCAGCCAACCATTTGACTTATTTGCTACATGCTATTGGCTATAAAGTTTTCAAAAATAACGCCGTTTAAAAACAAAGGGGACCATCCTACCAAAATTAACGGGCAGGGCAAAGAAAGTGTGTGGTCGGGACCAGCTATTAGCCAATTCTTTTTCCTTTTTATTCTATTTTGGATCTTGTTTTCATGTGGTCTCAGTTAAGGTGTTACGTTTAAAGAAACAATTTCCGTATTTGTTCTTTTGGTGACAGAGTTATAACGGATAAACATGTTAAAACTTTGCTGTATATATCAAGATTGTCCTGCATTAATATAAACAACGGCGTACTCACAACATTTTGTGGGAATGGGTTTGTAACATCGCGAAACTGACGCCCGTCCCTCTCGCTTTTCACTCAAGATCGCTCGTTCAGATCACTCAAATAACTTACACATACTGTCAAAAGGCCTTCCGCAACTTCAAACACATCTCTCAAAACATTCCGCGATTTCATTTGCTGACCTGGTTTAGGAAGTATCTCATTGATAGGATCTACTTATAGAACAACGAGTATATTAATGTAAAGGGAGGTAATTAAATACCTTTCATTTCTTTCCAAATGCCCCAAACTAACTCATTCAATTCCATTTAAAAATCAATCCATCCTGGATTCAATTTGTCAATTTAACGATGTCCTCGACTGTATTTCTATAAGAAGTCAATACATTCATTCGCCGTTAGGGCCATCGTGTAAATGCCATGATTCTTTATGGTTAATGAAGACTCAGTAAAAACAGATATTGACATGTGTCTCTTTTTGTAAAATCTCAGGTTTCTAAATACCAGAACTTCAAGAAGTGGCTGATATCCCCGGAAGGTAATGATTGTTATCATTACTATTTATCTGGCTACATCACGGATGGTATATATTTCGTCAAACCAAAAGGAAGTGACGGTTTTCACGTGTGGTGTGACATGTTCAATGGCGGATGGACGCTCTTCCAAAACAGATATGACGGTTCCGTGAATTTCAATCGAGGCTGGTCCGACTATCGAGACGGGTTTGGAGAATTGATAGGAGAATTTTGGCTTGGTTTGGACTCCCTGCACTATCTCGCTAATGTACCATGCGTGGTCTTGATTGAAATGACCGCCCAACAGGGCAAATCAACGAAATACGCATATTTGAAATTGTCCAACCTCACAATTGGACGACCTGAGACAAAGTTCATACTTTCATATGAAAATGATAACACAAATTGTACCACAAATGTTTCTGCCAACTATCATTTAAAGGACAAAAGATTTTCAACACCAGACGTCGACAATGATTACAGACGTGGAGTTCACTGTGCAAAGCGATTTCGATCTGGCTGGTGGTTTAGTCATTGTTATGAGATTAATCTAAACGGCGTCTATGGCTCGACTGAAGCAAACCAAGGTTTGGTGTTTAAGCCTTGTTGGGGTGACCATGTGTCACTACTAGAAAGCAGAATGAAACTGCTGAATATGTACGTTAGACAGAACTGTGACCATCCTTCAACGAAGTTTTCCTTCATGACACCCTGCTATTTACTCTGCAAATGTTAGACAAAATACTTCAAAGTTTTATGCGTGTTTTTTTTTTTTTTTAGTAAAAATAGGTCTCGAAAGCAATGCAAAACATAGATTAGGACCTCTTATTTTGAACCTAGTTTTCTTAGCGTGTATTCTGGATATTTCTGTTTTAATCTCGTACTTGTCTATCGAAGCTTCGAAAAGGCGAATGCTTCATAGTTTAACCCGAGGTATTCGCGTCTTCAGCCTCGTCGTCATACATAGGCTAGAAAATAGTACATTTTATTCATTTTTATTGTCCATGTATCGTCTTACATTCTTCATTTACCATCCAGCACGCAACAGACGAGATATTAGTGACTCATTAGGCGAAGGGTACAGTCTACGAATTGCAAAAGTATTCTTACTTTAATGATCGATCACTAAACACGCACTCTGAATTCTGATAGAAAAGATCGGCTGAATGAATAAACGACATTATTTTGTCAAAACATGTAACTAGGGACAGAAAAATAAACGGCAGTTATCGTTGGTTAGCGACCTTAACGGCACGACTATAGCTTAAAGTTGTACCAATCATTTTGCTGTTTTTTTTTTTTTTTTTTGTTTATTGTTTTTTTGTTTATGTTACATGTTACTGACCATAAATTTCGCAAATTAGAGTTGTTTGTTTGTCGGAGTTCGACTAGCGTTGATCGGTATATTTATACATATTTATCAGAGATAGAAAAAATCTACTGCAGAATTACCATTAAAACTTCAAACAAATTTAATCGCAGCTGTCAATCAACGAATCAATCGAACAACCAAATCAAACATCCAGCTTGGAATTGAGCTTTGAGCTCCACCATTGGCCGTCTTTTTGTTAAGCTTCTTTTTTTGGTTGAATGTTTTACACGTCGTAAGTACAGCTTTTTTTACAGCTTGTTTAGGTATTCTACTTTTTTAATTACAAGCTAGTGGCCATAAGTATTGCAAAATAACGCCGATTAAAATCGAAGCGGGACTTCCAGTAGTGTCAATGGGTAGGGCCAAAGTAGTAAGTCGGCGGGGCTAGCAGTTAGTCTATTCATTGCAGTTACTATCGGTGCGTGCAACTTCATTGTTGCGTTCCTGAACCACTATTTCTTGACTCTGACGCAGCCAACTTTCAGTATGTAAATGGAGGTTTTAACCCATTCCGAAACGATAGAATATTAGATTGATCAAAATTGAAAGAAGTTGCAGACGGCAATTTAAAGTTTATAAAATTTTAGATTTTTGAAACTCTCTGTGTTAAAGGCATAGTCGAAAATGAAGAAACTGCTTGATTAAAAAAAATGTTCATTTTTCCGATTGTTTTCCGAATTGTTTTTTTTTTGAGGGGCGTCAAAAAGCGCCATTTTGTGGGAATGGGTTAACAGTTTCTTGGATTTTACTGTCTTATCTTCGATCGATTTACCCGTGAATGAAATTCACATATTTGTCATTTTTACAGCATGATTTTGACAAAGATATCTTTCGATTATGCTCGAAAAGCGTGCCCTTTCTTCTTCAACTTGATATAGCGTTTTGGATTTCAAGTTTCAACCTATTGTTTCGAACTCTTGATTAAAAATCAATTAGTCTACCTAAGCGTTTCAATCAAGGAAGGTTTGCATTAACAGTGGTCTTTAGAGTGTGGGAATGCAAATCATGTAGCAAGTAAAAAATCCCGTTAATACTTTATATAAAAAAACAAAAAAAAACTCCTGAGTGGGACATTTTTGATAGAGAAAGTTTATATAATATATTAAAGAATATTTCTTTTTGTTTTCATTGAGATATGAACGGGAAGAAAAACTGGTCACACTTCATGAATACGCGAAGTATGATTAGGTTTATCGTTTCATACTTCCTTGAAAACAACAACAACAAAAAATCTCTTCATCGCTTATAATTTAATAGCATCAAGCGAAACAAGCAAAAAATTAACAAATTGTGATACTTTTTGTATTGGATTATTTTGTGCGGAAGCATACAAAATTGGAACTGCTCATAATTTTGTTCATCGAGGTATGAATATTTTTCGCAACCGTTTTTGATAGACGAAACTAAAAGTTAATTCATAAACTCCTGTCACACTTCGTGAGTTGTTACCATGCCGGGCTATATCCTCTGATTTCCGTCTGCGAGATAAAAAATTTATGGTCAGTTACATGTAAGTATTTGGTCAGTAACATGTTACAAACCTAAGGCTTTGGTTAGCTAAACTGAGGTCTTAAATGCAGCTTGATAGTCGAGTTACGCCGTGTAAGTCGCCAAAGCAATAAATAGTTATCAATGTCGGAGTTTTGCGTTTATTCCCAGTCTTAATGAACATACTTGAACAATGGCGGCTGTAAATCAAGGAATCAAACGACCAATCAAATCAATTATTCAGTCCTGAATTGAGCTTTGAACTCCGGAATTTGCTGCCATTTTGTGAAACATTTTTGTTGGTTTGGCGACATAAACTTCGTAATTACAGCTTATTCAACAGCTCAATTAATCTTCGACCAATTAAATCGTTCATTTAGAGCAGAAGTGAAATTTGAACATTTGCATTCGTTTTGTTATGCTTTTCTGATGGTTTGGCGACTTAAACGTTGTAGCTACAGCTTTTGCAAGCTAGAGTTATGTCAATTATGTCGCCAACAATCTATTTTACATTTTTGTTACTTGCTTCTGGCCATGAGTTTTGCCAACATGGTTTAAAATGGAAGTGATACTTCCTGTAGAAGTCAATGGGCTGGGCCAGGAATTTGTCATTTATATAGGCTGATATAGGCTTTTCTGCTTTGATAAACTGGACGAATACTTTTGTATGTACTTCGGTGGGCATAAGGGAATATCTAGCAAATTCAGAAACCTGGGATTGAAACCATAGTAGACTCAAGTTAAGGGAGTAATATGTACTTAGAAAAAAAGACCATCACAAATAAATATACATCTGTATCCTAATATACATGAACCTAACCGAGTGCATTCGATTCTAAACAAATTAGAGCCTGATAAGTAAAGTTTAAGTGGTTGGCTGGCGACATAAACGTCGTAACTAGAGCCAATGTACTATACGGTAGAAATAAGTTTTAGAAATGGGAGTGACTACCAGACGCAAGGTTGTTAAATCTAGGAATTAATAAAACAATGCCAAAGCCTTTCAATAATCGAATGAAGTGGAACAAAAGAGTCTACATCCGTGTCATGATTGACCAATTGCTGGCCCCGCCCTCTAGCTACATTTGCCTCGGCCATTGAATCTAATAGGAAGTTCAACTTTGATTTTTAAGGGCGTAAATTTCTAGCAAAATGCAAACTTTATGGCCAGCAGCATGTAAAATCTAGAATGATTCGTTGGCGTCCAAAGCGTCGTATCTGCAGCTGGAATAATCCGTAGTTATGACGTTTAAGTCGAAACCCAATAGAAAATAGGTCACATAAATAGCGGCCAATATTAGAGTTCAAAGTTAACTTCCAGTAAAAAAAGAATGGTTTAATGGGTAATAACTGTGTTAACTAAAAGTTCCAGAAAAGCTCAATTTAACCATTTGACATTTACCTTTGTCATTGAACTTGACAATGCCTAAGTTTTCTGTCAAATGTTACATCTTCATGTTGAAGAACAACTCTACCAAGTCATTGAAAATCAATTTGTAAAACAGGGCTTTAACTCCGGGCTGAATGTGGACAGACGGGCGTACTGACGGAAAACAAATAATATCTGTTCACATATTCGGACACCCTGCTGCGGCTGCCGATACCCGGCTAGACGTCTAAGTAGAATAGAAGATGTTGGCTTATCTAATTTTCCGTTACAAAATACTTGGATGAAATATTTATAGAGTTTGAAGGTCTACCTGTTTAATCAAGCAATAGAAGAAGCCATTAAGGAATCTATGAATTATATAAATGTAACCGCTATCCGTCCCACGAAAAAGAGCAACCAGAATTCAATTATTTTTGAGTGCTATCGTATTCTACTGTTTATCAAGTAATTGAAAGTGGCTTGTGGTTCTGCTTATGGAAGATAAGTGACATTCGAACATATATACATCAACTAGGTTTGCCAAGAACTCGGCGACAATAGCTCAATTAACAAAAACCTACATCAATCGTACATGACTTACGTCATCGATTCCCCAATATGCCGTTATACAAAGTAACGATCGATTTTCCTAATTTAGTTGTAACTATTTAGTCAATTCCTACAAAATCACATTTTGAGCGCCCTCATAAAAAGGGTTTGGAAAACATTGTGGGGAAAAATCTCGTTACAACCATTATCCACCATGTTTCTATCCAGAAAGACAAGTATTTTTAAAAATAATTTATCTAAAATTGGACTGTGTATGTATGTGTCTCAAGCTTTGACGTCTAGAATTACGTTAATTCACTCAAAAGGAACAGTGAATTATTAAAAGTCGAACCATTAACGTTACCTTTCTGCGAATCGTTCGACCTTTTCAAATCGGTTATAAACCACATTTTCTATCTCATACTTCTCCTTAGTAATACATTACTTTATATATATAGGAATTAAACAGGAGGTAGGTTTCCTTTCATACTTTGATCGTCTGTTATCCAATATCGCTGACTCGAGCCTAATACAGCCAGACCTCTGTACTCGGATCAAACTTAGACAACCTACTCTTCGAGAGTTGATAACATTAATGTTAAAACAGTTGAATCGACCTTTGAAATTAAACAGTTCAACATTCTTTCAAAAAGTAAAATGCATGCAAAAGAAAGTCTTAATAAACACAATTACTCGCCCGAGAATGGTAGTGACAGCTACATTTGAGTAAAATCAACATGACCTTATTACATCACCACAGATTGATACTTCTAATGAAATCTCATTTTATGAAACAGCGCATCAAGAAGACTTAACATTACTATATACGCATGCAGACATTTTACTCAACAAGATAGAAGAGTTACATTTTCGAGTAGCGCAATCCGATTTGTTTACATTTTAATCGTTACTGAAGTAAAGCTCTTTACAAATAACTGATGCAGAACAAGACTGACCTGGAAAAAATTTGTTTAAAGGTTAAATAGAGGTGTAGCAATTTATGTAAAAGAATCTATCCCTGCGAGTGAATTTACTTCGTTAAACTCACACCCTTTTCAGGAACATGTTTTGGTGTAACTCAGATTAAAGAATCTGAAAATTATTGTTATGGGAAGACTGTACTGTAGTCTGAATTCTAAGAGAACAATAATTTGCTATTAGACTTGTTGAATAAGCTAAATAAAAAACAATTCCACAGCATTATTTTCCTTTGAGACTTGAGTATTCCAGAAGTGCATTGGGAAACATGGACAACATCACGTTTCGAAATCATATTTGAACAATATACGTTTATCGAATGTGTACGTGACAACTTTTTTGAACAAGTAATTAACAATCCTACAACTGCAATTGAGAAACGCAACTATTTTAGAGGGGAATGTGCTGCTGCCAAAATTAAATTGATAGAAATCGATTGGACTTAAATTTCTGATAATGGTGTAAATAAGTCCTGGGAAGTCTTATCCTCCAACGACAAAGTATAGTTGAGAAGACTCTACCACTTAACAATACTCGTTGAATAATAAAGCGCCATGGATGGATAATTACTGTTATAGATTACTCGGGCAAAATAACGAAAGCATAAGGACTATGTAAAATGCTGTTAAATAAGAAATAAAGGTAAGACCAGTCTCAAACATGCGAAGACGGAATTTGAAAGGGGTATTGCCAAAGATACTAAAGTAACTACTAAGGGTTTCTTGAAATTCATCAGACAAAAATAAAAAAATAAACATAGTATCGAAACTTAAAAAGACTCGACGGTAAATCTATCACAGAAGACAGAAACTTTCCATAAATTCTTTGCTTTAGTGTTTAACAAAAATGGAGACAACACTTCCCAAAATTTGACCAACAAATAAGTTTGTCTATTAACAATATAATTGTAATGTATCTGTGTGAAATCAAATCACTTAAAGGACTTGACATTTCCAAGTCTGTTAGACCAGATAGAATTCACCGTCGATTTTTCAAGGAGACAACAGAGCAGATGAAATTCACACTAGATTTTTTAAGGAGACAGCAGATGCTTCAATCACGCTAGTTTGTATGTTTTTTAATAAATCTTTAAGTGAGGTACAGATTCCTGATGAGTGACACCCTGCAAATGTTTGTAGTATATTTAAACATGGAAACAAGACAAAGTCATTTCATTATAGACAAATAAGTACAACAAATATACTGTATAGACGCCTTGAAAGAGTCATCAAAGATGAAATCACACAACTTTGTGACAAAAACAGTGTTTACTCAACAACCCAATATGGCTTCAGAAAAAAAGTTCATCAATTAATTAAAGTCTTCGATAAAGGGACTAAATTTGACGACCAAAATCTAAATATAGACGTGGTCTATCTCGAGTTTAAGACAGCATTTGACTCTGTTCCATATAACGATTAATTCCATACTACAGGCATTCGTGGAAACTTACAAAAAATGGATTGAGCATTTCCTCATAAACAGGATAAAACGTGTTGCAGTAAATGGAACCTTCTCAAGTTGGACTAAAGTCACAAGCGGTGTATCGCAGGGCTCTGTTTTAGGGCCTTTGTAGTTTATCCTTTTCGTGAATGGGCCATTTTACAAAATGTTTTCAGATGATTGCAAGTATATAAAACTTTAAAATGCATTTCAGGAAATTGAAACTATATAACATGATTTGATAAAACCTTGTGTTTGGACTATAAACTGGTTACTTTTTTCAACACAGAAAAGTGCTAAATAATGCATAGAAACAGAAACAAACCTCAATACAATTTCTAATTGTTAGACAATACAATACAATACAATTTCTTTAATTCATAATATAGGCCCTCGGCCAATGATATGTTTACATTATATTAACAATATCATGTTGCATCCCATTGACAGTATAGCACGCAGAAGTGAAAGGTAACATTTTCATTTAACCTGTCAAATGTTGGTTTAGTTCTGCAATCCTGCATCAAAATCTTTAAACAAGCTGTAGTTGCACGATTTCAGAAGTAAATCGACCTTTTTCCTTTTTTTTTTTCGTTTTGATCGAATCATTTGCTATAACAAAGTAAAGGTATTGAAGTTAATTTTGTTGAAGTACACGTATACATGTACATGTATTTAAAATGTAAATTTATTGATGTAATTACATTTAAAATTTGCTTTGTATGCAAATCCTTTTTAAATCGGTTTATCGCTCAAGAGGGAACGGGGTTTACCTGCCAGCAAAAAAGCACGAAGACTGTAAACATTACCATTTTCGATAGCACTGTACATTTGAGCTTTTTTATCATTACTACTGTTAATCTGGCTATCAACGATTTGGGCTCATCAGGAGATCCTTTAACCACCTAGATCAGGAATCTTTACTCATAATCTACAAAGCTATATTGAGACCTATCTAAGAACTTTGTTCTGTTGTATGGTTCCCAACTCTAAAAAAGGACATTAGAACTTTTTGAAATATCCAACGACGATTTACTAAACAAGTCCCTTGGCTAAGACGCTTGCCTTACATCGAACGCCTGAAAAACTGAACTAATTTCTCTGATTTACCAACCAGAGGCCGTAGCAAAACAAAAAAAAAAAAAAAAAAAAAAAAACCAAAAAAAAAAAAAAAAAAAAACAAAAAAACAAAACAAAAAAAAAAACTTTTGTATTCGAGATCTGTGAGAACTATGCGACTGAACTCTCTCTGTGTGCGATTCATGGATTCCTTGAATGCTTTTCCGGACCTTGTGGTCAGCGCTTTTGTACTAAGTTTAAAACCCATTTATGTTAAGTTCTATTCCAGTCGTAAATATTCCATAACAGACATTTATTAAACAGCCATTAACAACAAAACAATAACAACAATTCCATTTAGATTCACAGGTAGCGGACCAATTTTTACAATGTTCAGAATTTTTTCGCCCGCCGGAAATGGCTCTTTCTTACGTATCGATAAATGGTTAATACAGGGTTACGCAAATCGCGTTTCTTCTTAATATCCATTATAATCAATCACATTTAGTCTTTAATAGCGCTTTCCATATAGTAGGAAACGATCAATTACTCTAGAAAGTGACTTTGAATCTCACGGAAATTATTTGTTGCATACAATGTGCAGTTTTATATTTCATTTCGAACACGTTAGTCGCTTGTTAGGATTGGCAAAAGGTTTCAACACAAAGAGATGTAATGCTTAAAATTCTAAGCGTAGATGTCAATAAAATTAATGTTTCTGAAGAACTGTCAGAAACGTCACTGTTACAATGTTCCTACAAGTGCAAAAGAAGATCAAGTTTGTCCTACTTTGTGCAGAAAGAAGGTAGATGTTATTGTAACAACGAAACGGGGTCGAATATAGACAGGATTGGACCTTCGAATCCGGAAGTGGTTTACGGGGTATTTCGATCAGAAGAGGTAAGAACTTACAAGAGTGGGTGACGGATTTGCCGTTATCAACCAAAAGTTCGATTGACCAATTAAATTATTTATTCAGACTTGAAAGAACTTCGACATTCATGTCATGCATTTCATGAAGGGCAAAATATTCATTTTTTGTGTATTGCGTTTTAATTGCATTAGAATTTATAAAGGTAAAATGGAATTTCCTTTTTGATTTAAAAGATGAAGGGAATATTTTTTGTTTTCATGGAGGTATGAAAAAAATAACCACAATGTATGAATGCGCGAAGCGAATTCAGACAAACGTTTGATTAGCTGTTTTGTTCCATACCCCCGTAAAAAATATTCTCTCTATTTCTTATAATGTAATTTACATCGAGCGAAAAAATAACAAATGTTGGACGCCTACTAAATAGCTGTGCGCTCAAACGTTTGTTCATGGAAGTATGAATATTCTTTTTTTCGGACAATCAGAACGCCCGAAATTAAAAATTCATCTATTAATAGATAAACTTGTAATTGCTTCTGCCTTAAATTTAGGAGACGGGCTATATAATTCTTGCTTTCGTTACAATCCTTTTGGTGATAGCTGTTGTTGGAATGATCGTATATTGTATGTGTTGTAAAAATTGTGGCAAATAGACTATGTTAAACACCTTCCAACAAAACCCCTTCTTTTTAAATTCCTCAAGAAAAAAGCTTTTTGTTTGTTAATTAATTAGTTTAATCACACACACACACAAAACCAGGAAATTGTTTTCCAATTCAGAGTACTACGTACACTTTAATACATTCTAAAGCACAGCTTGAGTTGTTCTCCGTTTTTCACCTTTTGGCAAATAAATACAAAAAATAGTGGAGACCCACCGTAGAAGCACCAATGACCCCATAGTGAATTACCTCTTAGATCTAAATTTATTGGGTAAAAATTTATAAACTGTGTCCACAGCTGATGACTGGTAATGAACGTCCGTGTTGGCATTGTAGAGGGATGTGCCAGTTTTGGTGTACAAAATGGCAATTTTCATATAGATACTCTTTTTAAGCATAACCTCTCATCTAGCCTGGTTTGTTGAATGGGTACGTGTAATACAGGGTGTTTCCATTCTAGAGTCCTGAGCACCATCATAAGTTTGGTGGAAAATGCCAATGTTACATACGTCATTTGTCTTTCACCGATAGAAAAATGATAAGTAAATTGCCTGTTAAGTTAGCTGAGCAGCTACACATGTTATGGCCCAAATTTATTGTTGCAGTTGTTCATGTTACTGGTGTGAAAAATGACAGGAAGCCATGGTTGGGTGCATCTACCGACCACGGTTTTACTGAAATACTACTGAAAGTCACGTTAAACCAAATTCACTTAATCGCAGTCTAGCTAGCTTTTAAGGTCAATACTTTTCTTTTACTTTTCCGAGATTATCCTTTTCCGAAAACATTCCACAAGTAATAATTCAAGAAACTTAGACAATTATTTGTTGAGAATTATTACCTGTTATAAACCACCGAGACATTTTGTATATCAGATAAAGCTTCCTTGATCCAGTAGAAGCCTAACCCATTCCCACGCAATCACTGTTTTTACGCCCCTGAAGAATTGCATTTAAGAAATCATTGTGAGAAAATTGTTCACAATGGTTTTTACCCTATCTGGGCATCAGTTTTCAATTTCAAAGCGATTTGAAATGTCGTCTCTAACTAGTCCAAAATTTGTCGTTTGGTAATTGATTAAAAACGCTAATTTAAAAAAGTTATAAACTCTTTAAATATATGTAACTGTGCAGCTTCTAATCCCACAGATGGTATGCGGAGTTCTCAAAAGAGAAGGCAAATTACACACTACATAATTCAAAGACTCCGCGTTATCGAAACCGTGACCGCATCTACTCTAAAGGGACTAAGTAGGTGTATGTAAGAGGAGTCTGTATATAGAATCCCCCTATCACGCCATTTTCATAATGCACAGTTGTTTAGGGGAAGCAGGTTTTGAAAAAAACAAATCGAACCGAAGCGGGCACTACTTCTCTTCTAACATAGTAACATCCTAATGGATTACCTAACTGGGTAACACTGGTGGACGCCTACATTCGCCGTAAGGACAATGTTGTAAATGCGTGATACTTTATCATTTAAAAAATACCCCACTAAAAATGGATGTGACTCTCATCTTTTTTTACATTTTCAGGTTTTCAAATACCTGAACTTCAAGAAGTGGCTGATATACCCGGAAGGTCATGATTTTTATTATTACTTTTATCTGTGCTATGTCACGGATGGTATCTATTTAATCAAACCTAGAGAAAGCGTAGGCTTTCGCGTTTGGTGTGACATGTCTTATGGCGGATGGACCATCTTCCAAAACGGATATGACAGTTCTGTGAATTTCTATCGAGGCTGGACAGACTATTGTGACGGATTCGGAGAATTGATGGGATAATTTCTGCTTGGATTGGACTCCCTGCACTATATCGTTAAGGTTCATAGAGTAGTCTTGATTTAAATGACCGCCCCGAATGAAAATTCACCGAAACATGCACATTTGAAATTGACCAATCTCACAATTGGACGACCTGAGACAAACTTCACATTTTCATATGAAAATGACACCTCTAATTGTATCACAAACTTGCCTGTCAACTATTATATAAAAGACAAAAAATTTTCAACTTCAGACGTCGACAACGATTACATAGCATCGCCAGTTTACAGTGCCAAGACATATCAATCTGGCTTGTGGTTTAGTCATTGTTATAAGATTAATCTAAACTGCGTCTATGGCTCAACTGAACGCTACCAAGGTTTTTTGTTTAAGCCTTGTTGGGGTGACCACATGTCCCTACAGGAAAGCAGAATGAAACTGCTGATTCTGTACGTTAGTCAGACCTGTGACAGTCCTTCAATGAAGTCTTCTTTCATGACATCCTGCTATTCACTCTGTGTTAGACACAAATGTTAGACAGTGTACTTCAAAGTGTCTCACGCCTTAAAACGGTCTTGAAACCCATACACAACACAGATAGGGAACTCTTATTTGTAACCTAGTTTTAGGCGAATTCGGTAGGTTTTCGTTATCCTTTGTAAACAACGATCTTTAAAGTTTTGGTGTTAGTTTATGAAAAAACGATAGCTCATTTATGCACATAATTTATACCTACCAATTTATTTCTATGCACATTAATTGTTGGGCAAACAGAATTAATTCAATTATACACCATTTGGGTTTAACCAATATTCGAACAAACTTTAATAAAGAACGTAATAATTTCAAAATATCAAAAACTCGATCGAACGACCAATTCATACAAGAATGGTCTACAGGTATAAATAATCTTTCTAAATCATCATATTTCCGTCTTCTTAACATTAAATTTTGTGTCGAACCTTATCCATATAAAATTCATAACAATAATTTGTTGAGAATTTTTGCAATATTCAGGCTAAGTTCGCATAAAGTAGCAATAGAAACCGGACGATATACTGGTATTCCGAGAAACGAATGTTTTTGTACTATTTGTAATAAAACATTTAATAGAATCTGAGTATCACTTTTTGACGGTTTGTCAAATCTAAGAAAAACATATTTAGGTATTATATCCTTTCCGATGATTGATAAATTTGCTACCTTAATTTCAAGCACTAACAAAAAATCAATTCTTAATGTCTGCAAGTTTCTTGATAGTAGTTTTGAAATACGTGAAAAATCTATTAATAACTCTTTGTGTGTTTTTTTTTTCTCCTTTATTCAATGTTCATAAACTTAAACACTCCTGATGGTGATTTGTTATACAAGTATTTTGTATATTTCATATCTATATCTCTGTTTGTCTTTGCCATATTTTCTTTGTAGTATTTGTTAATGGCCTAAGACATATTGTAATTTTCATATGCCAATAAATATGAAATGAAATGATTATATTTCTCACATCAGTCCTATCTCTACATCCTTTCAAGGCCACAAGCTACTCATCCCACATTGGTTTACGATTATCCAACCATTAGTGGGAGACAAATGTCGTAAAGGATATTCACCGCTTTCGGCACCGAACCCGGGACCCCATGACTAGGAGCCCTACGCGCTACTACTGTGCTACGGCCGCGGCCTGTTCGAACGACGGGAGGGGGGGTCACAGAATGTAGCCTTCCTCTCCTGCCAAACATTAGGTGTCGACTGATAACAGTGATTAACTACTAGTTCTTTCTCTCTCCAGAATCGTATGACAGTTTAAACAACATTCGTTAAATATCCCTGTCTGATACTGAACTCGGTATTTATCAATCTTTCAATCACTGTCAGACGCTGTGTCGTTCGGTCTGACAAGGTTAACATCTTTAACCCTTTCCTGGTCTTTTGAATTTAAGACTGGTCCAAATTGAAAGAGGTTGCAGACGACAGTGAAAAATTTAATGTAATTTGAAATGAAACTAGCCTTTGAGGTAAAACATATTGTGGGAAAGTAGATATTGCTTGTCGTAAATGGCGACAAAATGAGCATCAATGTTCCAAAAAGTCATGCTTCATTGTGTGATCTGTCTTGAAATCGCTAAATATATCTCATGTGTTCATGTGTTATATATATTTTCTAAAAATATTTCTTAAACAATTCGCAGTAAAATACTTGTTGTCATCGAGCAAATTGTAGGACAGCAATAAGACAGAAATAAGTGCTAACTGTTATTTCTAAGTAAATATTTCACTGAACATTCTGGAAAATGTTTTCAAATAATTTTGTTGGGATGAAGAATTATTACGGTTACGATACCCGGAGAAGGACAAAGACATTTTAGGTATAAATAAGTATCTTAACCCATTCCCACGAAATTTTGGACTGGTCCAAATTGAAAGATGTTGCAGACGACTATTTCAAGTTGGTGTAATTCATTTTTCCACGCCATTTACGAAAGGAAATGTTGTGGAAAATAAAGAAACTGCTTGATAAAACAAATTTCTTCTTTTTCCACGATGTTTTCTAAAGTAATTTTCTTGACGGACGCAAAAGGGAGGGCTTGTGACGGAATTGGCTAAAACATAAGGGACTTACTAACAATTCTTATTTTAGATTGCAATTTGTCCACTTGTCATTCTTATTGTGTTACATGTATTTTTTCACTTTTTGGCCATAGTGCTATATATTGGGAAATGCAATATGTTTTATCTAGCCCAGATAAACCGAAAAGAGAACCAGATTCTAAACGGGCAAGTTGGGATAATAATAATCTATGTAATGACTTTAGAAACAATATCGATATTGATGCTACAGTGCTATTTATTGGGAAAGCAATTGTCATTGCAAGAGCGGGATGTGTTAAGTATTTTTCAAATTTTGAAGTTGTCGAAACAGATTCGCTTTTCTCTATGTTTTACCTAGCCCAGATAAACCGAAAGAGAAACAGATTCTAAACGGGCAAGTTGGGATAATAGTTATCTATGTAATGACTTTAGAAACAATATCGATATTGATGATATGATTTTTTTTAAACGAACAATTAGATATTTCAGCGCTTAAGTCCGATAATATCGAATTCGTTACAAACAATACAAAGCGTGTTTTTTCAAAGCGCAACCAATGCCACATTTCGTGAAAGACTCTTACCGGGCAAAGGAAAACTCATCTCAAACTAAAAAAGTCTTGGTTTGGGCCTACCTGTAAGAGAGCGAGAAATAATTACAACGATGCTAAAAGTGAGTACAACAAAAGTCTGTGCGAAAACAATTAACATAGACTACGCCTTGCTAGCAAACAATATAAACGCACAATGAGCTTTTATATCAAAGAAGAAAAACCAACGAACGCAACAAATTGAGACGCCTTAATGATAAAAATCTCAGAAAGTACGGGGAATTTTTTATGACATAAAACCAAGAAACTCACAAAATTGTACCTCAAATATTTCCGAACTTAACGAATATTTTAAAAGAATTAACACCAATGATTACCGAATGAAGCTGCTGAAGGTTACAACTTCATACAAAATGATAACGTGTCAAATTTTGATACTATATTGAACTCTCAGATTTCAAGTGGTGGGATTTTGAAATGTATTGGAAATCTTAGTAATTGTAAAGCCCCGAGCCCTGTTGACGAAATCCGAAATGAATACATAAAAAGTACAAAAAACATTTTTGCCCTCTTTATACAAAATTGTTTAACGCTGTATTAGATACAGGCTATACCCCAAGTTCATGGTTAGAAGGAGTAATCATTCAAATTTATAAAAAAATAATGGAAGCCTCACAGATCTATGTATCTACAGGCCGATAACCATACTTAGATTTCTTGGCAAACTTTTCACTTCTATTTTGAACCACAGGTTAACTTGTTACCTAGAAATGAATAATATTTCGAACGAAGATCAAGCTAGTACCCGTCGCGGATATTCCACCTCAGATCATCTGTTTACTCTAATTGCTATTATTGATAATATTCGAGAAAGAAAACTAAAAGTTTACTGCGTGTTTATTGATTTATCCCAGGCTTTCGATAAAGTCTTGCGTATTGGTTTATGGCAAAAACTTTTACAAAATAATATATCTGTAAAATTTTATAATGCCGTATATAATATGTATCAAAATATTAAATCAACTATTTCTCATAATGATGTTTCCGATTCACTCATATCCGAAATTGGTGTCCGGCAAGGAGGGAATTTATCGCCTGCCATATTTTCTATTTTCTTAAATGATTTGCAGTCATTTAGAAACCAATGGCTCTGTTGGAGTAGAATTAACCGATGATAGTACGTTATGGCTTAAGCTGTTAGTCCGGGTTCGATCCCCGACGGCGGCACTCATCCTTTCCGACTATTTGTCTCCTACCAATGGGTCGATAATCGTAGACCTATGTGGGATAGCAGCTGGAGGCTAGGAAAGGATGTAATGGTAGTAATGGTGTGAGAAATACCAGGATTCCATTGTTAGGTGCTCCAGCCGCCGCGATATAACTGAAAGATTGTTGAAAGCGACGTAAAAACCCAATTCAAATCTTCAAATCTTAAGCTGTTAGTTCTACTCAATGCAGATGACACAGTTTTCATTTCGGATTCGCCTGCGGACTTACAAAAAAGCCTCGATTCTTTTAATAGCTATTGTAAAGTAAGGTATCTCCACCTAAATATCACCAAAAAAAATAAAGTCGTAGTCTTTGGAGCTCGCAAAGTGAATGACCTTGCCTTTAATTTATGTCGATTAAATCTAAAAGTCACAAATACATATCATTACTTAGGCGTCACATTCTCTAGTAGCTGTTCGTTTATCAACGCTTAAAACATATTGCACAACAAGCCGTATACCTTCTTTATACAAAGACCAGTAATTCCGATTTACCATAGACTTAATTATCAATCTATGCGACCATACTGTTTTACCCATATTAACATATGGTTCGGAGATATTCGGCCATGACAATATTAACATTTTAGAAAAAATCCATAATGAATTTTTACGTAAAATTACCAAAGCAAGAAAATCTACATCACTCTATATGCGAAATGGCGAACTCGGAAGATACCCGATCTCCGTTATTATCAAATCACGAATGATCTCGTATTGGAATCGATTTGTAACTGGAAAAATGTCAAAACTGGCTTTTATCATTTATATGTATGAAAAAAATTACCAAATACGGAGTTCAGATGGTTACGACAAGTTCAAAATATTTTGAACAATGCAGGCCGATCTGATATTTGGCTCTCGCAGTCTGAACTTACAAATCGACAACTACACAAATATATAAAGCAAATATACGTTGACCAATATAAACAAGCATGGTCGTCCCAACTTCGAGAATCAGAAAAGGGTAAAACATATAACACATTTAAGATTTCACATGAACTTGAATCTTATTTCAAAATTCTCTCTAACGCTGACGCTTTAACTCTATTCAAATTTAGAACGTCTAATTTTAAGCTCATAGTTGAAACCGGGCAATATGAATCAACCCCTTATCAAGATAGAATTTGTTATTTATGTACGAACGATAAAATAGGTTCCGAATCACATTATCTGTTTGAATGCGAATCGCTCTCTGCAGAAAGAAACCGGTGCTTTATAGGATTACCAGTATAACCAGTACAACCTGGTAATGATCTAATATATCTTCTAACTCTCATCAGTATAGACTCTTTGATACACTTTTGTACATTTGTTAGAGTTATCATGTCGAGATTTATGTAGTTATAAAGGTCCAAAATACCAGACTAGCATTTATTCGTTTATATATTTTGTATACAAATTCTAACAGAATTTGAGTTAGAAGTTTGAAATCTATTTTATTGGATAAATAATCTTATAAAAAAGTTTTTCGGGGGGTCATTGTGTCGAATCCTCGGTTCCGAAGATGGGGCTATAGATGCGACATTCTGGTCATCTTTTAACTCATTCTCATTTAGAGACATATTTACAATTAACTTTTTGTGTATGTGCTTTAATCATTGTAACGGAATAACGCGTAAGATGTTGAAACATTAAGATCAACGACGCGCAGCACGATCTCCGATTACACTGTGAGAAAGTCAAATTTGGTATCAAATCGACAGATAATCTTGTATGTTCTAGAAAAAAATCCTGGTAGACACTGTATGCCAGGACCGGGCTTCATAAACTGTCTAGACCCGGTTGTGCATGCAGTGGCTCTCATCCGCAGCATTTTTTAGAAATTGCGCTCACACCACATCCTTACTTGGAATATACTAGAATTTAGAGTTAATTCAATAAATAATGCCTTGACGCATAACGGACTATTTTTTCATGTGTACACACGAAGAAAAGCTGTGATGTGGTCAATGATCAGGAACGTATCAAGGTCATATTTACGTCTCCAACCCAATTTTAAAATCTTTCTTTCTCTTGCTTTCTCTTTCTCTCACTCATACACGAACTCCCTCCCTCCCTCCCTTATCATTTTCTATCCCTCGCTCTTTATCGGGTCTTCTATCCTGTTTAACTCACTCACCAGCCTATACTCCATATCTTCTTTTCTCGTCCTGTCTATCCCTCATTCAATTTTTCTTCTTTCTCTCCTTTACTGAAACCGGAAATCTCTATATGAAATATTAAATTATGTATGTCATAACCCCATGTTGTACACTACAAGTACCTGGGTGAATAAAAGCATAGATTAGTTAAATTCAGTTCAGGAAATGAAATTGGAACTCTAACGTTTGCCGATCATTTTATGAACTACAGAATTAACTCGCTATAGTAAGTTATAGTTACGACGTTTAGGTCGACAACCATCCATTTAACTTTTGTGTTGAATGTTGCTGGCCATAATATTTGCAAAGTTACGCCTTTTGAATTCGAAGTGGAACTTTCTGTTAGAGTCAGTGGTGTGGCTAGCGGAGTCAGTGGGCGGGGCCAGCGATCCGTGAATTGTTAAAGTTGTAGTGCTTTCCTTCTCTTATACTTGTATCGTAACAAACTCATTTTTAGTGAGTTGAAAGTTCTTTAGGAACGATTTGAATTATATTGAGTAAATCATATGTGTATTTATGGGACTAACCGATCTTTGGGGTCACATTAGGGATCGACTCTACCTGATTTTCATAGGCGAACATCCAGTTCACTAATGAGATGCCTGGGTTCCCATCCGAGCTGAGAGAATCTTACAAGTGTGACGACCAGTTTGATTTACATTGTAAAGATAATCAAGATTTAGAAACAGTTCGACGGAATTTTGACAGCGATTTTCTGTATTCTGCAAAATCTTTATCTAATCAAAATAGTATTCTTATGACAATGGACCTTCATTTATCACAAGAACACTCACAATAGGGAAAAATACAACATGAAATGTATCCCTTATTAGTTAACCTGATCCCATATTGCCTAGGTGAAATATATTGTGATCTGTCATCGTCCGGCTTCCATCTGTATTTACTTCCATCAAAATCTGTGGTTGTCAAGAAAACGGCCGAATATGAGGAAAATCTTTAGAGAAACCATATTGCCCAGAGTTTCCAATTTTTGAATGTTACATTGTCATGCGACCCTCTACCAAAGTTGTTAAGATAATGCTCCATGTGGTTTCACTTGGTCTAGATCCGAGCGCACCCTATTTTACATTAAAACAAAGAAGGAAATCTTTTAAAATTAATCCTTTGAAAAACCATAGTGCCTAGATGTTTTGAATTTTGAATTATACATTTTCTGCTGACCCTTTACTAAAGTTGTTAAATAATGCCCCTGGCGTCTCATTTAGTCTCCGCCTAGGCGCACCCTATTTTAGATAGAAATGAAGAGGGAAATATTTCAAATTAATCCTTATTTATTTTTTGAGAAACCATAAGGCTTATAGGCTCGAAATTTTGCAAGTGGACGTGTGATTAGGTTTTTTCGTTTCATATTACCATGAAAACTAAAAAACATTCTCTTCGATTCTTATTATTAAATGACACCAAAAGGCATTTTTTAAAAATAAATTTTAGTACTTTTTGTATGGAAGTACTTTTTGCGGATACATATGTAACAAGATCGAAATTAGTTAAGTATAAATGGTTTAAACGCTACTGCAACGAAGTTCTACCTACCAGGATCAAAATTAGATTGAGATCAGCAAGAAAGATGAGATGTTTCCTCTCTAGGGTTCAAACTTGAAGTGAGGTAAAGCATGCAAGGATTGGTGTGGTTAATAGTGACTAGTGCAAACATCTCACTCAAACCTCTGATCTGAATGTATAGATAACTACAGCTCACATAAGATGACACTGGTGTGAAACAGTGAACATTTCACCTTGGCTACACATACAAAATAGCCGCGTGCTAAAAATTGCGTTCATGGAGGTATGAATTATTTTTTCGGCCAATCAGAACGTCCGGTTTTTTTAAATCGAAACTAAAAATTTAAATTATTGACGGTTGTGGTCCTAACAAATGCCAGATCTTATAATCATTCACATAGTGAGAGAGGCAATTGATTCTACCCACTGCTAATCATTTTAAAGCTACGTAGGATGGGGCTCTGTCTGTAAAATGTCCTGCCCAAATTCACTACTCGCCTCTGGTGGGGCTCGAACCATCAACCATCATATTACGAGTCGAGCCCGCTAACCATACAGCCATCGAGCCGTTTATTGTCAAATGCAATGATACAATTTCATTATTATTCTAGATTACGATGTCGGAAAATCCCAGTAAATCCTTCAAATGCATATCTTAAAAAGAGATCGGATAAAGCATTTCGAAAAACTAGATGGTTGTCCCAGGACAACTAGTGTCGAGCCCGAAAAGTTTTGTAGGCATCATGCTCCGGGCAATCACAATTTTAGTTATTGACCTTAAGCTTTGACCTTGAACTTGAAGCTATCAAAAAAAAAAAAATCTTTCAAATGGCATATCTACGCATGATGGAGAATAATTGAGCAAAATTTTTTTTAAAATCCATCCATAATTGTAGGAGAAATGCTCTTGAAAATCACAAGTTTGACCTTGAGCTGTGACCTTCACATTAGAACTATCCCAAAAATTCTTTCAAATGATACATCTACTCATGATCGAGAATAATAGTGCCAAGTCATTTTGAAATCCATCCATAAATGTAGGAGTAATTGTCCGGACAAATTCGGACGGACGGAATGACGGTCTAACAGACAACTATGACAACTATGTCTCGTTTACCGCAAGCGGGCTCGATAAAAAAAAAAAAAAAAAAAAAAAAAAAAGCATGGTATGATCAGAGAGCCACACAAGATTCAGAAAATAAACCAAGAGTGAAACTGTCTCTGAACAATCTGCGCAGTTCGTGAAGTTGACAATGGTCGATACCTTTTCAAAAGGTTCCATTCATTCATATATAGAAAGCAAAGATTTTGCCTCCAGTATGACGTCACGTCATTTGTGGACTCAACATGTGCTACCTCCGCATCTGACGTGACGTCATTGGTATACTCTGCACATGTCTCTGCGTTTTTGTCGCTCGTTGTCTGCGCATGTCATATTCTCCGAAGATTGACCTGTCTTCGGGACCGTATCATTTATCCAGATTGGGATAAATATAAGTACGTCGTACGCATAACTCCATAATATATCGCCAAAAAGTAGCAAGTGGATAATTGTAATAAAAACTATAATTTAGGAGAAATTAAACTGAATTGTCGCCCAAAATTAAGTAGAGAAATATTCGAAAATTGCGAAAGCATTTATGTCCTACCTGTGCTCCAAGAACATGCATCAAGAATGTGAAGCGTGCGTTTTATGGGCGCTGACATTTTGAATGTAGTTCGACGGAATCTGCCGAGTTGTCACGAATGACGCTACCCAGAATGCTCAAATTAGATAGGTCAGTATTTGAAAAATGCAACCTATCGGAAGATAATGTTTTGTCGCTTATATATTTGATATCATGGATAAAGTCGACTCAACTTTATCGCTGTTTGATGCATACCCACTAGATCAGTGTTTGATTTGCCACTCAATGACATTTTGTGTTTTTTTCCAAATGCATTTGATTTGTTTTATTTCTCATTTTGCCCTTGTCAATACCTTTACGCCATTCTTCTCATCTATTGTGCAAAGTATTTACACATTTTGTAATATTACTTTTATTTATTTATTGTTCATTTCAATAACAAAACTCGTAATGTCTTTGCTTATTACAAGAAAATTCTTCTTTATCCACAATATTTCTACCCTAAATGTAAAAAAAGAAAAAATCATAAGTTTCATCTATTTAAATGTGTCGCCTGCAACATCTTTGAATTTGGACACGTCTAAAATCTTATTACTTGGTAATGGGTAAGGATACGGGACTTAGTCGTCCGTTCCCATACAACCAAGCTTTTTTCCACCCCTTGAGAAAAAAGGGCATCTAATGAAAACATTATTTACAATGAAGGAATTACTTGTAACAAGTAATTTTTTCACAGTGTACAAAACTTCTTCCCTACATGGCAAAGAATTTTTAGATTTCACTTAAAATTGCCCCTGCACTTTGTTTCGATTTTGACCAGTCAAAGTGTTATCGTCAGGTAATGGTTTAATAAATTAATGTTAACGAATGTGAAATTGGAAGAGTGACAATATGTGAGAAGTTTTGAATTTCGGAAAGGTTTCCAATTTTAAGCTGCACAGTCTGTGTATTTGGCTGATTTATGGTTTGTTGTTGTTAGCTTCGCCGATATCTAATTGAGGGAAGAGTTTTGTTGTTGGTTTGTTTGTTTGCAATGGGTTTACGCCACTTTCAATAGGAATATCGCGGTGGCTTGAACACCATACCATGGATTCCTGGTATTTATCATACTGTACTACCACTAAACCCTTTCTGATCTGCAACTGCACATCCCACTTAGGTTTACTTTTATTGGTGGGAGACAAATTACAGAGAGGATAATTGTCGTGACCAGAGATCGAAAGCGATACCCTAGAAATTCTGTTATTGAAATGAACAATAAATATTGTTATTTAAATGAACAATAAATAAGAGTAATGTTACAAAATGTGTAAATACTTTGCACCAAAGAAGAGGAGAATGGCGTAAAGGTATTGACAAGGGCAAAATGAGAAATAAAACAAATCAAATGCATTTGGAAAAAAAACACAAAATGTCATTGAGTGGCAAATCAAACACTGATCTGGTGCGTATGCATCAAACAGAGATAAAGTTGAGTCGACTTTATCCATGATATCAAATATATAAGCGACAAAAACGCAGAGACATGTGCAGAGTATACCAATGACGTCACGTCAGATGCGGAGGTAGCACATGTTGAGTCCACAAATGACGTGACGTCATATTGGAGGCAAAATCTTTGCTTTCTATATATGAATGAATGGAACCTTTTGAAAAGGTATCGACCATTGTCAACTACACGAACTGCGCAGATTGTTCAGACACAGTTTCACTCTTGGTTTATTTCCTGAATCTTGTGTGGCTCTCTGATCATACCATGACTTTTTTATCGAGCCCGCTTGCGGTAAACGAGACATAGTTGTCACTATGACAAGTCGGTGTATGTGCGTTAGTGCGTAAGTCTGTTAGACCGTCATTCCGTCCGTCCGAATTTGTCCGGACAATTACTCCTACATTTATGGATGGGTTTCAAAATGACTTGGCACTATTATTCTCGATCATGAGTAGATGTATCATTTGAAAGAATTTTTGGGATAGTTCTAATGTCAAGGTCACAGCTCAATGTGCTATGTGAATATGTCGTTAAACGTAGCTCCGCCATAATGAACTTTAGCCTAATGTCTCATCTGAAAGATAGAAACGTTTGTTGTTTGGGTCAACCCGGAAATCAACGAACTAAATCCATGGGAGTTAATTCGTAGAACAAAACTCAAGCAGAAAGATGGTGATTACAATATTGTTTGATCGTAGCAGGTACTTTCTTTGAGTTATTACCATCTAAAATCCCGACCTTTAATGATTTGTAAAATGAATTTTATAGTATCGAGAAAACTGTTGTTCAGTCTCCGAACAACACAATTCTAGACTGTCCCAAATTGCAGAACAAGAAATACATTTGAATTCAGTAAACTGAAAAATATGGTCCAGGCGAGTTAGAAAACATTGTGAGAAAAGGAGAAATTGCTCATAAAAGCAATTACTCTAGTTCCCGCAATGTTTTCGCAGAGTATTTTTTCTTTAGTGCGTAAAAGGGTTGGATTGTCTGGGAGTGAGTTGCTCAAATACAGGATTTCTGTTGGTGCTCCATTCACGACGTGTCCTCGCGTGACGTCTTGTCATGATCGTCAAGCATCGTTCGCGTAGTATAGGACATCATTCGTAGAAACTCGGCCGATTGCGTACCTACATCTAATGATAGATCGGAGACTTCGGAGATCTACCGTAGATTACCGAATAATAGGACATAGCACGATGTTATTTGATTATTACTTTTATCTAGCTTACTATCCTAAAATGTATAAAACGAGGCTCTAACCCTTTCCTGTTTATTGAAATTTTAGACTGGTCAGAATTGAAAGAGTTTTCAGACGACAGTTAAAACTAGATGCAATTCGAAATTAACCCTATGTTGTTGAAAATATTGTGGAAAAAGAAGAAATTGCTTGTTACAAGCAATTTCTTCTTTTTCCACAATATTTTCACAAGTTTAAAATATCGCGACGTAAAATCCAGGATTTGTACAGAAAAGGGTTAACTTCCTTTTATCTTCTTTAGAATGACAAATTTGATAAAAATTATAATCAAAGGACTGAAAGTCCTGGGAGCGATTTTTGATGGCTTATCAATAAACACGCTCTGATGTCTATATGCCGCCCATGTATCACCAGGACAAAAAGCCAACAAAAGAAGCACACACACACACAGAGTGCATTTTTACCAAGTTTTTTCACTGAACATATATTTTCTGCATACAGAATCATAAGCAGTCGGGCTCAAATCAAAGATGAAGTCGTATGCAGAGACAACCAGAACATAATTCGAACAAAAATGCATCTAGGATTACATGTACCACCGTTTAAAGCGTAGATTTCTCTATTTATACGATGCATACATGTTTATTTAAAACAACAAATAAACACCATCAATATTACTTATGACATTTCAAGATATGGAAGATTTTGAAACACGGTACCAAGCACGGAAAAAAGTAAAAAATGCGTAGATATATTAACAAGGGAATTTGGGAACAAATAAACTGAATTTTCAACACCAAAATTTGTCATTGAGGAGCAAATCTAGAGCCATCTTTTGAATGAATATTCAGTCTTTTTTACATAAAGGAAAGCCTCCTGTATGGCTCTCTGTAAAAGAATATTGAAAGCTCTCAAATGAAAAAAAATACTCGATGACATAATTTGACACTGGTCCAAATTGAAAAAAGTTCGAAAGACGATATTTTTCAAAGTCCGTTAAAATTCGAAGATATGCGCCAAACAAGATAGGAACAACTGAGAGAAAAGGGAATTAGCTCGTTACAAGCCATTTCTGCTATTCCCCTGAAATTTTTAGTAAACATACTTCTTCGGGGCGTTAAAAAGCATTACGTGGTGTTTAGTTAATTGAAAATATATTTTCATATTTTATGTTCGGTTTACTGTTTAACATGGATTCGTTATTACACTTTTATCACAATATTTTCGTCAATGTCATTTCATAAGTGCGTGTAAAAATGGGGTTGTGTAGTCATGGGCTAAAAGATTATCCAAACTTATATTTGTTTCTTTTTGCCATGAACATATCGTTATTATATAGAGGAAGTTCTACAAGCATACAGTTCGAGAGGTGACAGGGAGTTTAATTCGTTGGAATTAGTCATCTTGAACGACGTATAACCATACATATTAACATTATCAAGTAGATTTTCAATTCAAGTGTGTGAGCATGCGAAGCTTGTTTGCGTCTGGATCCATTTGAAAAAGCGGTTTTGCATAAAAAATGGACGAAAATATAATACATACTAGGCCTTCATAATGGATTGTTCTCCATAAACATGAAAAATTACTAAATGGCAATGTAGGAGAGGTCGGAAAATTTGCATCATTTACTCTTTTATTAACGATCACATCACCAAAAGTTGATAATACACGAGTGAAGTTATCAAATGTAATGCACTACTG
This sequence comes from Fragum fragum, assembly GCA_946902895.1. NCBI lineage: Eukaryota > Metazoa > Mollusca > Bivalvia > Cardiida > Cardiidae > Fragum > Fragum fragum. The sequence continues at coordinate 44,501,880 of OX336365.1, forward strand.
CACGTAACAGTATTGTATTGAAAGTTGTGATACTTAAGTGAATAAGTAGCTGCGATAACATGGCCCTATTTCTATTGCGCACTAAATGGGTCGAAAGTCCACTTAGGGTATTACACGCTAAAATAAACGCGTGTACGCGTATGTAATACAGGGCCACACAGGCGTAATAACAGCAAATAATCACTGAGCGTTCAAGGGTATACAATGTGCGAATACGCCTAAATTACAAGTGCAAGCACAGTATGAAAGTCTTACTTTTTACGCGTGCACGCTCATATTTTGAAAAAAAAAACAAAACAAAAAAAAAAAAAAACACAGACACACACAAACACATGTCACCTCTATGCTACCGCAGATGTCCAAGCAATGAAGAGAATATCTTTTATTGTCAATGAGCCTAAAACAATTAATCACACTAGTAAGAAATGAAGAGAATAGGTTTTTTTCTCTTTCGTTTAGGTATGAACCAAAAAGCTTAATTAAAGTGTATGTGTTCTTACATCAATGTGATCAGGTTTTCAGGTTCATTATAATAATATATATAAAAAAGCAACAACATTTCTTCATTTCTTGTATTCAGATTCCATCAAGCAAAACAAAACAATGTTTTATTAGTTTTGTGGGCAAGGTAGTTTGACGAACAACATTTTTGTCCAAGGAAGTTCGTGAACAAATCAGCCACCCTAAAGCCTTGAATCTTGATAGGCAAACCATAATTAAATTATTAAAGTTAACATATTCAAGACTTCAAACGAAACAATGTATAAGTAATTATAAAGGCAAGACAAAAACTCACGGTTCTGCCATTACGTTACGCGCTGGAATTGAAAATGCCAAAAGGATGATTAGAAGATAATAAATCATCAAATTCCTTTTTTTATGAAATTCAGATTGCATCGGTATGTTTGGTGCGTTAGTATTGCCCAAGGGGGCAGATCCGGCCTTGGCATCAAGCAGACATAAATATCCGTTGACCTTGATCGTTGTCTTTGAATCTACCAACACAATAGCCCATTCCGAAAATACGTTGAAAGAGTTATTGCGCTTGAATACTCTCCCACGTGGTGAAACTACAAAACGGTCCACATTCTACTTCCGGGTAGCCAATTTAGATAAAAGAAATGGCAGATAATAAGGCATGAATTAAATCGACTCAGAAAAAACGAGTTTATTGTTCCGTATACTTTAATTATCGACGGAAAATAGTTGATGGCCAATCTATCATGACAGACGATGGACACGGCACCATCACTAAACCTCGCCGCTTAAAAAAGCGAGTTTTAAACTATAGTTCGGATAAGAGTAACCACTGTTTATAGGGACAAAGAGTATATATAATGAATAAAATATGTACAAAAAGATCTCCTCTTAGAGTGACTTGTCTCTGAAAAGGATTATAAAGTAAATAAAGCCTTAGTAATGATTGGTCCCATGTCTTTAACCTATTACCGAATAACGCAATTTTAGACTGGTCAAAATTAATGTTACAGACAACATTTTCAGATATAATATAGGTGAACTTCAAAAATGGTCCCAGGAAATACTTTCCTTTATATTGCATATAAATCTGCGTTTGAAGTTCACATTTCATTTGTGTACACCATATCGGTTTTGAATAACAAATTTTTTGCTTTCTTCGAAAAATAAAGAAATATAGTAATTTATGTGTTGAAATGCTTTGAAATGCGCATGTTAGCAAAAAAGTCAAAATGTTTCCTCAGATCAAACACATTTTATTAGAGGTAAGATGCTATCACACTCAGAGGTGAACGAACCTTTGTAAGATATCAAATAAGTGCTGTTAGTAAACAGTAAAACTAGATTCAACTCCAGTGATTGCCTGGGTAATAAATCCTTGCTTTCCCTTTACAAAACAATATAACTGGTCCAAATAGAAAGAAGTTACAAATAACAACTTTCAGTTGATAGAATTTAAATATCTCACGTATAGGGTAGGAAACATTGTTGAAAAATGAAGAAATTGCTTGTTTCAAGCAATTTCTCCATTTTCTACAATGTTTTCCAAAGCTGTTTACTTTTGGGGCGTAAATAAGCGGAAGCTAGTTAACACATTCCCACATAACAAAAGCAGGATGGTGAGGGAATGGGTTAACCCATTCTCAGACAACAAAATATTGATATGCTGGTCCCAATTCAAAGGAGATGCAGATGACAAGTTTAAGCTGATTAAATTAAATAGTTCTTCATTTATGGCAGAAAACATTATGGACAAAGAAGGAATTGCTCCAACCTTGTAAAAATTTCTTCATTATCCAAAATGTCTCCAAATCGCTTATCTTGAAGGGTGTCAAAAGGCAGCAATTGTGTGGGAATTGGTTTACCAATTACCTCCTTATCTCTTTTTTTCTACACACTAGAGAACATAAACTGTCGAATACATAATGAGAAAAGGAGAAATTACTTGTAGCAAGGAATTCCTTTTCATCCCCAAAATTAATCGTCTTCTGCAACTTTCATTTAAGACCAGTCTAAGATTTTGCCTGGTAAGGGGTTAAAAGGTTGACTTACATTGTAGGGCCCATTATAAATGAGCGAATGTTCGAATGTTCAGATCTTAAGTCATTGCAGAGATGTAGAAAATATTGCACATTAAACTTGAACAAAATGTTGTCAAAGTCTAATGATGACTTTCTTTTGAACACCCCTTTAGATAATATACATCATGTTATCTCTTTAAAATTGTTTCAAAATTTATGAGTACAAAGTTATTCCAGAGAAATTTATAACATAATCCATCAAAGTAAACGAAAAGAAATGAGAGATAAAATTTAGACCTTTGTCAAAATAAGTTATCTTCGAAAAAAGAGAAAAAATGTATAAATACAGTTTTGATGGAAATATTTTTGAAAAGAATGAACTTCTCATTCAAGTTTCCAAAATAAGTTAAACGAAACTGAAACAAGAAAATATTAAAGGGTTTGCAAGGATAATTTACCAAGAAAACTTGAATACAGCAGATGTGACAAAGAGATGACTTCTTATGATCAAAGTAAAGTACACACATGACATGCTGATAGGACACACGACAATGCTTCACAATGATATATATTGGTTTTAATTTGCAATCTCTTAACAATTTCCTGTTCAATCCCTGGTTTTTACGTCCCTGTGTTTCACCAATTTGAAATTAAATCTTTTTCACAATATTTCCTTCACTGAATGAAAATTAAGTGAATGTAGTGAATGTAATGATTTAATAAAAAATGATACCACGCCGTATACACGCTGAAAGAGAACAATATATGATGACGTAAAATGGTGGTTTGATGGGTACAAATGAAAAGAGTACATGCATGATTAAATTCTTGGATAGTCACTCCATGTGGATTAATGATTTAAAATAATTTCTGCTTGGTCTGTTGATTTGTTTTATAGCAGATACTGTTTGAATTTGTTTTTGAAGCTAGATAACGAAGTTGAACTTCTAATTGAAATAGGGATTTCATTTCACACACTCATTCTACAGTATGAGTAAGATCGTTTCTTGTTCAATGTATTATATTCTGAGTGTGTGAATGCAGCTGACCTTAAGCTATAGTTAGTGTTGTTACAAAATGAAATGCTCTCATTCATATATTCTGGTGATAAGTTATTACAACTCTTAAAATTTAAAACACCAGTGTGATAATTACACCGCTTTTCAAAAGTCAACCAATTTAGTTTAGTGGAATGGTTGGTGTTATCTGTTCGCCTTTTTGGATACCCTTCTACATCTGCCATTGCTAAATACAACACAACGCCTGGCTAGACGTTTCATTAGAACATAACATGTTCGCTTATCTTATTTTCCGTTACGAAGTACTTGGGTGAAATATTTATAGAGTTTTAAAGTCTGCCTATTCAATCAAGCATTAGAGGAAACAATTAAGGAATCTATGAATTATATAAAGGTAGCTGCTATCCGTCCCACGGAAAAAGCAATGGGAATTTGGTTAGCTTATTTTATTGTTTACCAAGTAATTAAAATGGTTTATGTTTCTCTTTATGAAAGACAATTGACATTCGAACACATATACACGGGTGGTAAAGTTTGGAACGACCACCAAAAAGAGGTAGTGAATTTCTGTTCCAATCGCACATCCGGGAACTTGCGAGGTTGGTCCAAAGGCTAGAAACAGGTAAACAAAGGTAGGTGTCGGTGGTTCTTTTGATTTCTTTCTAAGTTTCTAGCGAAAAATGGATAACTATGGCAATGCTTTGTCGTGTAAAGATGACATCTCGACGCATACGGCCCAAAACTGCGGTTGAAACCGAAATAATTTCCGCTGGGTCGTTTTTAAAAGTTCGAACACGATGTTGCTTTTTCACAACAGTTTGTCAACAACTGACACAATTTGCATAATTTGTGGTTTTCCACGAAAATTACAGCCCCGGTACGCTCGCCCTGGGGAAACGAGCACTCTGTATTACATATCCTGTTAAAAATGGCAACGGGGCGCATTATTCAAACAAATTATTGAGAAAATTGCAGTAGAGGTCGTTCCAATAAGTTGGAGCTTGTTCCAATTTGAATGAGAGCGTTCCCAGTGCTTACCTGTTTTATACAATGAAATTAATATCTGTGATATCAGACCAGCCAAACTCAGACAAAAATAATGGCGTTCGAAATACTGTAATATTTTTGGGTTTGAAAGCGATTCCCTACTACTGCTAACTTGCTAATGACCGTTTGTAAGCGGTTTCTGGCTTGTGGTTTAAACTTGAATTGTTCTTTGCGAAGCTTTAGATAGTTTCTATGTGTAAACCGATTTTCATGTTTTGTTGCTCTTTTTAAGACTTTTGGAACGCAAAAGGATTGTGTCACGATCATATTTTTCTTGATGGATTTCAGGAAAGTGTGATTTAAAAAGAAGTATCAGAAAACTTTTGCAAAGACAATACATGCGATTCTTGCTCTGTCGGGCTTTCGCGTCGTAAATTATTTCGCTCTTTCTGTTGTCAAATATACTAAACAAAAGTGAAAAGGCTACACATACACTCCGACAAAAAAAAATGACAAAGGGGTTCAGTGGTACCTGTAACAAAACTCACCTAAATAATCTTATGGCATGGGACATGTATTGTTCCATCTGCCCGTGTCATGAGCTCATGAATGCCATTTTGGTTGAAAACACGTACAATTTCATTTCTATATAAGATAACTTCATATAATTTGGAACGACAATGCTTCAAATATACAATCATTCCAAGTGGACTATGAGAGGCTACGAGTTCGATCCCCGGCCTAGATAAGGCCGGGTATGACTGGCGCAGCTGGCGAGCCAGCGAGCTGAAATAAGCTGAAATTGACGACCCAGGCTAGACGATTTTTAATATTCTATTATATATTTTGTCAATGAGGACTGAGAAGGAGCAATTGTAACACAGAAAAGCATTAAACAACATTACCCCCAAAAAATGCCTTATTGACTATTTTGCTGTGTTTTTCACAACACAAATGTAAAAAAAGCAAAAATTGACAATTAAAACACAGAAAAAGTCAATATAAGCAAAATTTGACAATCTTGTTTAATACAAATACTTTTCTATGTAGCAATTGCTACTTATCAATAATCATTGGTAAATCATTTAATAGAATTATAGAATTCTGGATCGCCAATTTCAGCCTATGCGGCTTGCCAGCTTTACCTGATCCGGGATATGCCTGCCATGTTGGTGACACAATGTTCATCTGTCAACTGCCTATTTTTGTCTGAGTTTGGCTGGTCTGATATCACAGATATTAATTTCATTTTAAAAAACAGGAGAGCACTGGGAACGATCTCATTCAAATTGGAACAAGCTCCAACTTATTGGAACGACCTCTACTGCAATTTTCTCAATAATTTGTTTAAATAATGCGCCTTGTTGCCATTTTTAACAGGATATGTAATACAGAGTGCTCGTTTCCCCAGGGCGAGCGTACCGGGGCTGTATTCTTCGTGGAAAACCACAAATTATGCAAAAAGGTGTCAGTTGTTGACGAACTGCTGTGAAAAAGCAACATCGTGTTTGAACTTTTAAAAACAACTCAGCGGAAATTATTTCGGTTTCAACCGCAGTTTTGGGCCGTATGCGTCGAGAAGTCATCTTTACACGACACAGCATTGCCATAATTATCCATTTTTCGCTAGAAACTTAGAATAAAATCAAAAGAACCACCGATACCTACCTTTGTTTACCGTTTCTAGCCTTTGGACCAACCTCGCGAGTTCCCGGATGTGCGATTGGAACAGAAATTCACTACCTCTTTTTAGAGGTCGTTCCAAACTTTACCACCCGTGATATATATCTACTAGGTTTGCTAAGAACTCGGTGACACAGCTCAATTATAAAAAATCTACACAAATGGTACGTGGCTTACAATGGCATCGATTCCTTAACCCTTGTCATGCCATAAGTGCAGTCTGATCTTGGTCTGCACCTTCTGCATGCACTTCTCCTGCCAGAGTTGTTTATGAAATTGATTTTTAAAAGAAATATTGATTTATGAACAAGTTCTATCAGTGCTTTCAGCCCTTTATACAGCATGACAAAGGTTAATATGCCATTGTTCAAAGTTACGACCATTTTTACTAGGCTTGTTGTCTAATTAAATTGAAACTATTTAGCCCATTCCCGCAAAAATTCAGCTTTTTATAACTCTTAAGAAGAAAACTTTGGAAATATTTTGAGAAATTTTCGTCAAAACCAATTTCATTATTAACAACAGTTTTTTCTGCCTCAAAAGAAAAAGGTTTCTATAATCTCAATAACTAAAATGGATTTCTGCAACTTGTATGAATTCGCGGCTGTTTCAAACTGTTTATTCACCCAAAAGGCATAGTAATTTCTTTAAATCGAACCATTTACGTTACCTTTCCTCGAATCGTTCGACCTCTACAAACCGTTTTAGCTAGAGAAGCGACAGCTTTGATAGCTTAAGTTAACAGACATGATTTTGAGGTGATCTAAAAGTTCAAAGAGTGCAGACCGCCGCTGGAGGCTTACCCGCTAATCAGTTGAATGCATACACCATAAAAAGTAGTTCTAGTGTATTTCAAGAATATTACTAACTATATTCAAATTATAGTGCACTCTTTCAAAATCGTGTAATCCTACCCATTCCCACTCAATTCTGCTTTTTTAAGCATCTCAAGAAAAGTACTTTCTTCAATGTCCACAATGTTTTCTTCCAAATTTAACTATCTTGAAATTGTCGTCTGCAACTTCCTTCACTTTGAACAAGTATAAGATTTTGACAAGTTGTAATGGGTTAACTCCTGGGTTACTTTAACTTAATTCATTTATCATGATAACCTTTGACAAAGAGGATAAATTAAAAAAAAACATGCTTTGCTAGCTTACAGTACTTTCAGTACTTTGATTTAACCACATGTTCTAATCCACTCGTCGGCTTAGTATTAAAGCACGTTTTTTAGGATAAAAAGGAAGTCTTTTTCCTTTCATACTAGGAGTGTCTGTTGTTCAATATAGTCGACTTGGCCTAATACAGCTAGATCCCTGTCTTCGAATAGATATTGTTCACATTTGATCAATGCAAAAATCCATTGATCTGATTAGTCTAAATTGCATCATATGAAAACGAACACTTGCCCGTCATGATTTAAGAAGTTTGGACTAAAAATGGCGCGAAGTATATAAGGTCGTTTGTAAAATGACGTCATTACAATTGCGTAACTTTCACATTTCTATTGGCTATGGGTGATTTACAAATGTTTTTTTTTTTTTTTTTTTACCAGATAGGTACGGGAGTATGAAGTGTTTCAGGGGATTCGGGGCATTTGAGGGAATTCGGGGGATAAGACAACACGCTGTCTGGTCTACCATAGCAAAACAATCTTATTAATTATGTGATTTTGGACTAGTTACGCCCCCCCCCCCCTAAAATTCACAAACAGTTAAACAGCCGATTATCTGATATTTACCTATTCCCACACAGTCCTTCTCTTTGACGCCCCAAAATACAAATGCTTTTCAAAACATCGTGGAAAATGAAGAAATTGCACAATGTTTCCTGAGCAAAAAGACAAAGTGTTTTAAACTTACCAGCCAACAGATTGTCGTCTGCAACGGCCTTGCATCTGTAGCAGTCTAAAATTTTGTCGTTGGGTAATTGGTTGACAACTCAAATGGTTAATACCTTTTAAGAATGATGATATGCTTTATTCGAAATATTTCGCCTAAATATAGGGTTCAAACATGTTCGCCCCCCCCCCCCCCCCGTAAATGGTTCTTTCTTGCATGTCGTTGAAACATAAATGGTTGATACCCGTTACGCAAATTGCATTTTCTTTTCAAAGCCCATTATGATCCATTACATTTTAGTATTGTATAGCGCTTTCCATTCAGTCGGAAACCACCAGTTACTATAGAAAGTCACTTCTAAATCTCGTCGAAATGATTCGTGGTATACAATGTGCAATTTTGTATTTCATTTTGAACACGTTGGTCGCTTGTCAGGATTGGCAAAAGGTTTCAACTCAAAGAGATGTTATGTATAAAATTTCAACCATAGATGTCAATAAAATGAATGTTTCTGTAGAACTGTCAGAAACATCACTGTTACAATGTTCCTACAAGTGCCAGGGAAGATCAAGTTTGTCCTTCTACTTTGTGGAAAAAGAAGGTAGATGTTATTGTAACAACGAAACGGAGTCCAATATAGACAGAGGTGAACCTTCGAATCCGGAAGTGGTTTACGGGGTATTTCGATCAGAAGAGGTAAGAACCTGCAAGAAAAGTTGACAAATTACCGCTATCAACTAAAAAAATAGATTGATACATTCAATCATTTATTCCGACTGGAAAGTCAAACATTTCATAAAAGGCAAAAAAGTTTATTTATTTTTAAGTTGGAATGCGGATCAATTCCAACTAAGATTTAACAAAACCGTAAAATGAACACAAGTCAATTTCATTTAGGGTTTCTTGATAACACATATCACGTGATCTCTTTGATATGAAAACACCTCGGGTTACTTCTTATCTCAACTTGCCACGGACAATCAGTTAGTTGTAGCCGAAGACAATAATATGGCACATGTAAAGAATGATATAAAAACTCGTTTAGAGACTTTAATGCTTTAGTTTGCTTTAATCAGCGAAGTAATTTGTTTTTGTGATTCGCCGTCCCGTGTGTTGGTAATCACGTGATCTCAAGTGACATGTGGTAGTCATGTGACCATAGTGAGGAAATGTCTACAAATATGGCTCAGGTCGCAAATGCATTTTTACAATAATCACGTCGCTTTAAAACATTCTAGAGTGATTAAGGGGGGGGGGGGGGTCGTAGGCATTAAAGAAACGCGATTATATTGTGGGATTTACAGCTTTTACTCAATAAGAATCAAATAGATGCAAAGCAAAGTAGAAGATTTTGAAAATTAGACTGTAAACATATCAACTTCCGGTTTCTACTTATTTACAAAATAATAACGCTTTATTATGCCGTTATTTACAAGTTTTAATCAATAATAACTCATCAAACCTTTAACAAGTGTCATCTAGCTTTCAGCTTGGTCCTTTTTACTCATTTTTTTTTACGCCGAATAACGAATAAAGAAATCGCGCGACTACAGGGGGCCGAAGATAATTTGATACTATCTTCATCATATCATACGAATTTTTAGAAAAAGGGCAAAACTACCATGTGCAAACAATACTTTACAATAACGTTAACGTTTTTTTTTCTTTCTTTTGAATTTTACTCACAACACTTTAAATATTCTTTTTTCCTAAGTCTTAACCGGTATTTCAAATCGATCACCCCGAAACAAGTTTCCACGCACTTCTGCAAATTTCCACGTATACTCATAAACTTGAGGTGAAAAGCATGATCGTTATAGAATTGGCCGAGTTCAGGGTCAAATAATCATCGATTTCTTACTGCAGAAGCTGTTATTCTCTGTTTTCTTTTTAAGATTCTAAAAGGAGTTTACGTATTACAGTTGATCACAAGGAAAATGTTATGCTTTTGCTGTGCGTGACACGAGCTTATAACCCATTTTAACACGATAAAATTTTAGACCAGTCCAAATTCAAAGAAGTAGCAGACGACAGTTATAAGTTGATGAAATCTTTAAAATCCTGGTCTTTTTGGACAGAAACGACTCTGGATAATGAAGAAATTGCTTGTAACAAGCAATTTCTTCATTTTCCTCAATGTTTTACAAAGCTTTCATAATGAGGGTCACTTAAAGCGTCACTGTCTGGGAATGGGTTAAGACAATGCTAGTTTTTGATTTCTGTATGTGGATCTATGTTTGGTGCGTTATTCACGCACATACATTGTATGTACACGAATGGGAATGCTGGTTTAAGTTTCAAGGAGGGGGGCTTACTCGGAAAGTAATAAATGAATTTGAACCGAATTCCACAGTTATGACCCTTTCAGCGCATTCCAACTTCTCAGTACTTTCAGTCCTTTGATTTAAACACGGGGTTTGTATTGCGTTAGAAATTATTAAGCTAAAATGGAATTTCCTTTTTGATTTAAGAGATTAAACGAAAACGAACAAACAAACAAACAAAAAACCTAATCACTCTAAGAATTCGCGAAGCGGATTCAGAAATAAACGTGATTAGTTTTTTCGTTTCATGCCTCCATGAAAACAACAACAACAAAAAAGAAAATATTCTCTTCATTTCTTATAATTTAATTACATCAAGCGGGGAAAAAACCAACAAAAACAAACAAACAAACACACACACACACACACCCAAAAAATTAATGCATTTCTCATTGAACTATTTCGTGCAGAAGCATACAAAAAGTTGTGTGCTTAAAATTTTGTTCTTGGACTAATGAATATTTTTTTTCGGCCAATCAGAACGCTCGTTTTTGATAGACGATACTAAGAATCTAATTATTTACTTAGTTTATACTTATTTATTTTAGTTCGATTGCGACGAAAGCTTTAAGCTTATAGAGTCGCTTTCGAACACACAAACCAGATGTTTTCACGTCCCTGAAAGAAAGGCAGTGGCTTATCCCCACTGCTACAGCTGGGTAGACTGAGGCTGGCTATTAAGTGTCTTGACCATGAACACACCTCGGTGACGGTGGGGCTCGAACCCATGACCTTCAGATCACAAGTCAAGTACCTAAGATTCGAAAACATTGTTGAAACCTAAGAAATTGCAGACGAAAATTTATCTAAAATTCCATCAACACAGAATTTGTCTGCAGCTTCTTTCAATTTGGACAAGTCTAAATGTTGTTTTGTAGGAAAGGGTTAAACTATAAAAAAGGGGGGAATTCGTCTTTAAATTCAGAGAAATATGTAGACTTCCATACTTTCTAAAACACAGATTGAGATGTTTTCCCTTTTTTCCTTTTTTTTTTCGCAAATAATTACAAAGACCCACTGTTGAATAGCGTGAACGACCCCTTAGTGAATTGCCACAAATTGACATTGACTATTAATCTCTATCCGAATACCAACACATATTTGTCACGTGTTTTTAATATGGAACAAGACAAATATTTGATGCAGGGCATCAAAGAAGCCGGCAAATTCTTTGGTTTTCATCAGTTATAATTCTTTTATCAATTATTAAAAAATATTGACACATATGATTCAAATAAAATTGCTTCACTGATAATCTTTTATTCTGAATGACAATAGAATAAGTCAAAGGACTGAAGTTACTGAAGATGGACATCCGTATTTGCATTGTAGAGTGATATTCCCGTTTGGTGTAAAGAATTGCAATTTTCACGTAGATAATCATTTTTAAGCATAACCTCTCGCCTGGCCTGATTTGTTAAATAGGCACATATGTAATACAAGATGTTTCTATTCTAGAGTCCTGGGCACGATCACAAATTGTGATTGTGTGATTGTTTCACACTCTTCACTTGTCTCTCAACGATGGGAATAGGATTAATAATCGCCTGTTAAGTTGGCTGAGCAGCCACACACTTAATGGCCCAAATTTATTGATGCATTTGTACATGTTGCTGGTGTTAAGAATGACAGGAAGCCATGGTTGGGTGAACCTATCAACAGCGGTTTTACAGAAAAAACACTGAAATTTTCGTTAACCCTTTCCTGTTTTATGAAATTTTAGACTGGACAATTTGAAAGAGGTTGCAGACGACAATGAAAAATGCATGCAATTTGAAATCTGAACATCCTATTGGTAGAAAATATTGTGGGAAAAGGAGAAATTGCTTGTTACAAGCAATTTCTCCTTTTTCCACAATGTTTCCTCAAGTATAAAATCACAGTGACGTAAAATCCCGGGTTTGTCCAGGAAAGGGTTAAACTAAATGCACTTGATCGCAGACTAACTATAGCTTTCAATATCAACACTCTTCTTTTAATTTTCCAAGATTATGCTTTCCGAAGATATTCCATAAATAAATACGAAATCATTTAAGAAACTTTGATAATATCAGATTAGCAATATTCATTGAGCATTACCTGTAAGAAACAAATGAGATGTTTTGTATATCTTATAAACCTTCCGTTATCCAGTAGAAGCTTAACTCATTCCTACATAATAACGCTTTTTACGTCCCTGAATAATTGCATTAAAAACATTGTGAGAAAAGGCTAAAATGCTTGTTTCACAACGTTTTATACCCTTTTTAAACCTCAGTTTTCAATCCCAAAGCGAGTTGAATTATCGTCTGTTACTAGTCCAAAATTTTGTCGTTTGGTAATAGATTGAAAAGGCTAATTCAAAATAATTATAAAAGTTCTTAAATATATGTAACTGTATAGCTTATCATTCCCGCGGTAAACAGCTGGTATGCTGAGTTTTCAAAAAAGAAGGCAAATTAAACATTATACAATTGAAAGACTCTGCGTTATTGAAACAGTGACCGCACCTACGCTAAACGGATTATTGTAGGTGTTTTCGTATTTAAGAGGAGTCTTTACACGTTCTACAAATCATATAGAATCCTCCTATTACGCCATTTTCAAAATGCACAGTTGTTTAGGGGAGACAGGCTTTAAAAAATTATAATCGAACCTAACTGGGCACTACTTTTCTAACATCCTAATGGATTTTCCCAACTTGGTAACACTGATAGACGCCTAAAGAGTTCATCAAAAAATAAACATAAGGACAGTGTTGTTAATGTCGTGATTCTTTACCGTTATTAAGTACGCCGATATACAAGGTAGTTAAGACGTGTCTCTCATCCTTTTTACAATTTCAGGTTTTCGAATACCAGAATTTCAAGAAGTGGCTGATATTTCCGGAAGGTCATGATTGTTATCATTACTATTTATCTGGCTATGTCACGGATGGTATCTATTTCATCAAACCAAAAGAAAGCGTAGGCTTTCACGTTTGGTGTGACATGTCTAATAGCGGATGGACGGTATTCCAAAACAAATATGACGGTTCCGTGAATTTCAATTTAGGCTGGACAGACTATCGTGACGGGTTCGGAGGATTGATGGGAGAATTCTGGCTAGGTTTGGACTCCCTGCACTATCTCGCTAAGGTACCATGTGAAGTCTTGATTGAAATGACCGCCCCGCATGGAAATTCACCGAAATATGCATATTTGAAATTGTCCAATCTCACAATTGGACGACCTGAGACAAACTTTACACTTTCATACGAAAATGACACAACTAATTGTACCATAAATCCGCCCGTTAACTATTATATAAAGGACAAAAGATTTTCAACTCCAGACGTCGACAACGATTACGTAGCATGGCCAGTTCACTGTGCCGAGAAATATCAATCTGGCTGGTGGTTCAGTCATTGTTATGAGATTAATCTAAACGGCGTCTATGGCTCGACTGAACCCTATCAAGGTTTGGTGTTTAGGCCTTGTTGGGGTCACAATATGTCCCTACAGAAAAGCAGAATGAAACTGCTGAATCTGTATGTTAGACAGACCTGTGTCCACCCTTCAATGAAGCCTTCTTTCATGACATCCTGCTATTTACTCTGCAAATGTTAGACAGTGTACTTCATATTTTAATGTGTTTCTCACGCCTTATGACGGTCTTGACGGTCTTGAAAGCAATGCAAAACATAGATAGGGAACTCTAAATTGTAACTTCGTTTTCCTACCGTTAATTTTATTAAGTGGATAATTATGTTTTGGTTTCCTCTTATGTGAGGATAATTCACTCTTAAAACAATTTAGAAGATTTGTCAATTCGCAAATTACAGAGACAAAATGAATGAGCTTTTTCTGTTATTCCTAGTTCGTGTTTTCGTAAGGGAGGCGCCAAAAGCCCCGATATTTTCCATATAAAAAGGGCGTCTTTCATACATTAAAATTGCCAATCTCTTACTTGTCTATTGGAGCGTTCAAAATGTGAATGTGTCATAGTTTTATCCGAGGTATTTCTATAGTCTCAGCGTCATCAGGATCGTCGTGAACCGTAGTTATTTCTTTGCTTCTTTTGATTGTGGAAGAGCAAATCATGTAGCGAGTAAAAAAGAAAAAAAAAATGAATACTCGCCTCCATATTTTTGAGTAGGGCGATTTTTAGTAGTCGACAGTACATATACTATTGTCAGATAACTGAAATTGACGGAACTCGGGTCAAGCCCTCTGATCGCAAACAAGAAGTTCGACTTAGGTATTAAACGGCGTTATTTTTTTCTCAAAATATATTGTCTGTAAAATCTAACAAAACACGCCAAATGGTTGGCAACCTAAAACATAAAGCTGTAGTTATAGCCTTTAAATTGTTATAAATATCGGAGTACAAAGTTCTCTCTCTGTTTAAACAACTGATTATATTGGTCAATCGATGTTCCGATTGACAACTGCGATACGTCAATTGTGTATGCTCACATGCATTTCCGCAAACGCTGTTGAAAAGTTGTTGGTGTATAGATTGCAGTATTTTTACCATTTTTTTTTGCTTAAGGATATAGACAGTAGTAGTTAACCCTTTACTGTTTTTTCAAAATGTTGAACTTGTCTAAATTCAAAGGGGTAGCAGACGACATTATAAAGTAAGTACAATTAAAAAAAAATAGCCATCCTATACATTAGAAAATATTGCGAGACAATAAGAAATTGCTTGTCACAAACTTTCCCTGTAGAATCCCTGATTTTAACGTCCATATGATATTTTTTTTGAGAAAACATTATGGTAAAGAAGAAATTGCTTGTCACAAGCAATGTCTTCTTTTCCACAATGTTTTCTCCAAAATAATATCATATAGACGTTAAAATAGGGGATTCTATGGGGAAGGGTTTATACTCATTGTTAGGTACTCCTTTTTAATTACGTAGATAGATCATACAGTCCGTCACTTTAGATATCAATTGTATATTTACTTAATTACCAATTGGTCAGTATAATGACTCCTAGAAAATTGACGGATCGCTTGCCAGGCGAGCTGACCCCCAACTAGGTTGTTCGACTAAGATATCAAAAAACGTTAGATTGCATAATTTAGGACCAGAAAACATAAAAAGAAGTAAATCGGTAGTTGATGACCTCATACTAGAGCTTATCAAAAAAAAATATCGACGGCCGAGTGGTATAGGTAATTGACTCGCGCTCTGAAGGTCACGGGTTCGAGCCCCACCGTCATCGAGGTCTGTTCATGAGCAAGACACTTAACAGCCAGCCTCAGTCTACCCAGCTGTAGAAGTGGGTTGCAGAGGGGGTTAAGTCACTGTCTCTCTTCCAGGGTCGTGAAAACATCTATTTTGTCTGCTCGAGAGTGATTCTATAAGCTTAAAGCTTTCGTCGCAATCGAACTAAAATAAATTAGTATAAACTAAATACAATTCTGACATAGTTGCTCGAGGTAAACATTTCCGGTCTAAATGAATAATTGTCCATGCAATTTTTGACAGAGGCCATCCGTCGATAAAAATGAAAACGGACTGTAAAAAAACTATTTTTATCAGTATGTAAGTGGTGTTTTTGACCTCGCCAGACCATCTCGTTAATGGACTATTAGAACAATTCAATTCCAGCTTATTCCAGCTTGTATCAGCTAGAGTTACTTTGTTTTCGTCGCCAATCGAAGACTTCTTTTCCTCTAGGTCTTTTGGGTGATAACGTTCATCTTTTCGGTGATAAAGTTCTAAAGGTATCTTAATCTGTTATTATAATGTCATGTGATTATCTGTTCAAAAAAGGCACAACGATAGCCAACGTCGAAAAAGTTGGTGCCAGATGATTTTGCAGCGGTTACACATCAAAAAATTTTCAGTGATTTCACATGTGCATGGAGCGCCAACATTGAGCAGCCTGGACCGATCATGTAAACTATTTACCGATGGCCTTTAGAAGATTACTGTCAGTATCTGACTAGAACACAGCGTGGAATCTGATCAGACTCTTAAGCCTTGTCATGATAAATAAAAGCCTCTGCAGAATTGCTTTAAAACGAAATGGCTGACAGTACTGGAAGTGCTAAAGAGGGTTAATCATTCAGAGGGATCATTCCGAAAATCTTTCTTGTGAACGCTTTAAAGGGATAAGTAGAAGGTGTTTACTAAGATCGGGCTACACATATGTGCAGTCTGACCTTAGTCTATACCACTTACTAAATTAGGAATATTCCGAGTTCACCATGAAAAGGCTAGCAAAGTCGGTGTAGAATGTGGAAAAAAAGACTTTACTATGTTAAAAGAATGATTGTTTTAGACGGTAGCATTTTAGCATATAGTTTTAAACTTGTTTGTTTCGATGTTCATTTTCGGAGGTACAACCAATAAATGTTACAGAGGCCGCATTTAAGCTTGTAAAGACTATTAAATCTTACTACAAATGATTTTATTAGATATTGATAAAGATATTTAAACACCCTTTTCCATTCTGATATTCAAGTAATTGTTAAAGATCTTGTCGAATACAGTTTTCGTATAGTGCGTTCCACTGTTTTTTTAACGCTTTCCCATACACACTCTGATATTTACGTCCCTGTGATGTCATACTTGAGAAAGTATTGTGGAAAAAGAAGATTTTTTTTGTAATAAGTAACTTCTTCTTTTTCCAATCAACATTTTTTTCGGATACGGTGGTTACTTTTTAAATTGTATTCGCTTTATATGTCATCTGCTACCTCTTTGAAATCAGGCAAGTCCAAATCTTGAAAATTAATTGGTTAAGCACTTCCCAATTAATCCCTCCTTTGCACGCCCCCAGAAAAAAGTTTTTTAAAACATTTGTAAAATGACGAAATTGCTTGTGGAAAGCAATTCTTCATTGCCAACAATGTTTTCGATCCCAAATGTTGAAAAATTTAAAATTCAACCAACTTGAATTTGTCGGTTGCAGCTTCTTTCAATTTGGACCAGTCTAAAGTTTTGCTATGTGGGAATAGGTTAAGTCCCACTTTCTTCCACTTGAGATTTTGAAGCATTTGGTGATGTTTTCACGAACGATTTCAACATTTTCCCAGTAAGTCCCATCTTCACTAACAGTATATACACAGCTAAATTCAGGCAGCCTCCTAGATTGGTGAAGATGGTGACAAAATGAAACACAGCCTGTGGAACATCGTCAATGAGGACCCAGACGCCAAACAGAGCCAGCGACCACCATTGTATGAAGAAAGCAAGGACAAACAGAGACATGGCCTTCGCTGATCTGTGTGAGCTATTGACGGACCGACAGGTACGTGTTGACCTCTGGATGACCCTGGTACGCTGCCTTATCTTTGACCATGTTAGGATGTACATCACTGTGTTTGAGGCCAGAATGATTAGTAACGGTATGGTTGTGAAGAAAATGTTTGCTGTCTTGCCTTTAACGCCGTCAAAATAGCAGCTGTAATATATAAAAACATTTACATGCAGTTACGTATTATATGAAAGTTTCGTATCTGAGTGGTCACTATTGTTCGGTCTACGAGGGTGGTCCCTGCAAATTACCCGGTAAATTCGGTATTAAGATTTCAGGGACCAAAATTGGATGTCTTTTCAGGCGTAAATCTAATTACCTCCTTCTCCATCCAGAACTATCCATGGATATATGTAAAGTAACTGGACAGTGGTACTCGTTTGAACGTGTGTTTCCTGAGGTTGGGTGATTTTGGGTTAGAGAAGGATATATGATAATTTAACATACCACTAAACACCCGTAGAAAAAGAAAAATATGAATACGTTTTGAGATTTTCTTAAGCTTATCTTAACCGAGGTTAAGAAAGGTTATTGAGTTCACCCCAGCAAGGATTGACCTTTCTATTTTAGACAAAGTTAAGGTCACTTTGCCTTAGTTTATTGTTTTTCTAGTAAATACAAATGAGCACATGCGTAGCATTTCCAACCATTACACATGTGCGCTAAGTAAAGACTCAGATCAGCGCAGTCTGATCAGAGTCTTCACTCTGCGCTCAGTAGATAGATACAGACCCAAAGCCTCTTTAAACAATCAGCGAATATTCTAATTGCCCCGAATGACTGACCAGGGTGCTCAATGTGTGCGAGTCACGCACATGCGAAATGGATGGAAATGTCACGCAAAGGCTCAAATAATCTGTACTTTTAAGCGATGGTGATAGAAACAACACAATATTTTGGGCAATGATGGCGTCATAATATCGTTACTCAAAGAGACAAGAGGCACCTCTCAGATATAGAGACAGACAGACAAACACCCCAATACATTTTTAAAAATATTTAGATTTTTATCTGTATATTATGCTAACATGATCTATAAAATTTCACGACTCTTTCCACTACTGGATTCCGTCTCATCATTTGAAAGACTATGCAACTTCTTCATTGATTCTTCTATGAATCGTTTGAAGTGCGACATGCAGGTTTACGTTGAATCGCACGCAACAAAAGGGGCGACTGGAATCGTTGGGTAGATCTCATGCTTTGTAATCGAGAGGTATAGGTCCTACCTATGGTAGCCTAAAATATATATCCTTTTTCGATTGGGAAATACATTTATCGATAGACAAAAGAAGCGAATACAGTTTTTGGACTTAACTTTGCTAGATCTAACTAGACATCTATGACGGAGCGAGGTCGTCAAATTTCCTTGTATCAGCATCTTTGGCCCTTTGAATCTGTATGGGAAAAGCGATATAAAGGCAACTGACTGTGATTTCTAGATAAATTAAGGTGCTTTCATTGCTCACACACACACACACACAAATACACAAACACAAACAAAACTACACACACACAATAAAAAAACGACTAAAGCACGTATCTGCGTCATTACCCAACAATATATACTAATGGCAATCTAAAATAAGCCGTATGACATCTTTTGGCAGACAGATATATCTATCTAGTGGTTTATGTGATCACCATAGCTATAAAATAGATTATATAGTTTACTTTCGTTTAAAATCAAACGTTTAAATCCGAAATCCATCCATGCACAAAGCTGTTTAAACTCTACATTCGTATTTATAGCAATGTGTCTATGAGTTGAACTTTATATAATTTTTTTCATGTCTAGCGAAGGTCTTAATAATGACAATAATAACAAACAAGATAGCCACAATGGCCATAAATTGCTCGAATGAGTTAACTTTCAATTATCATTTCGATTAAACTAAAATAAGGCATAAAATTGACCTAAATGACATAGTTTTTGAGCACAAGGCTTGTCCAGAAAACATCAAAATAAACATTCTGACAAATCTTCAATTTCATTCAACTAACAATAAGGCCAAAATTGTGTCTACTAGGTTTTCCTGAGACTTTATCTAGTAACCATGTTTTTAAGCCTAAGTGACCTTCAAACTTGTAGGAGGTTATTTCCAGGCAAACATTCTGACCAATTTTCAGATTGATTGGGCTTACAATAAGACACCCAGAGTGTCTACAAGAATTTTAAAAGGGTTAACATAGTGACCTGGTTATAACCCTTGTCATGCTGAACCCGGAATATTCCAGTTTTGGCAGGAGATGTAGACCAAGATCAGCCTGCACATAAGTGCAGTCTGATCTTAGTCTACACCGCCTGCATGTAATTTTCCTGCCAGAGTTGTTTATAAAATTGATTTCTAAAAGAAATATTGATTTTTGAACAACAAGTTCTATCAGTGCTTTCAGCCTTTTGAACTTACAGCAATTCAGTAAGGTAATTTATACAGCATGACAAGGGTTAAGACACCAAGGATCCCACTTTCAAACTTGTCTGAAAACTCACGAAGACAAATACTCTAACTAATCTTCAAGTTGATTGAGCTAAAAACAAGGTGTCTAGAGTGCCTTGATTTTTTTCTAAGAATTAATCTAAATGACATAGTTTTTTACCAAAAGGGACCCTATTTCGAACTTGCCACAGATTCCTCAAGACAAAAATTTTAACCAATTTTCTGGTTGATTGAGCCTAAAATGAGGCCTCGGGTGTTGTACAAGGTTTAACCCATTCCAACTCAATCCCTCCTTTTTACGCCCCTCGAGAAAAAAGCTTTGGAAAACATTGTGGAAAATGAAGAAATTGCTTGTATCAAGCAATTTCTTCATTATCCATAATGTTTTCTATCCAAAAAGACAAAAAAAATCAAAATTCCATCAACGTAAAATTGTCGTCTGCAGCTTCTTTCAATTTGGACCAGTCTAAAATTTTGCTGTGTGGGAATGGGTTAACTAGAGAGTGACCTAGAGACTTAGATTTTGACTCAAAGTGACCCAATTTCAAACTTGTATGAGATTTATCAAAACAATATTTCTGAACAACTTTCAGATCGATTAAGCTACAAAATAAGGCTTATAGAGTGTCATGTGTTTTTCTATGAATTGATCTATTGCCTTAGTCTTTTATTCTAAGTGATCCAAATCGAACTTAACCAAGGTGATTCAGACCAATTTTTAGTTAATTCAGCAAACGCCGTGGCATCGAAAGTCTCTTCAATTTAAATAGTGGCGACACACGACACTCAAAAGACATCACACAACCACAAAAGCTTTTCTTGAACACGTTTTGCTCAGGTGAGCTAAACACACGAAACCAAACAAGCAAACAAAGTACTTTTTATAAACTTGTCTTGCACACATACCAAAGGAGTGACCCAAATCCAAATGTACCCGCGATACAAATTATGTTAGATACAAAATATATTTAACCTGGTCGCATTTGTGATTGCAGCAAAGTTAGAGTGGTCTCCGCGTATAAATATCGCAATCAAATATAGCTCAATTTAAACTGCAGCGTTGAGATAAAATATACAACATTGCTTGGTCCCACTGCTACGAAAGACCGGTGGTGACATCATGTATTCACAGTTCACACTTCAAACTTCATACATATTAAGTCTGAGGTGGGAAGTGTGAAATGTGAATTATGAGACCCGTGGTGACTTCTTAAATTCACAGTACTAAATCAAACCAAATTAAATATGAAGTTTGAAGTGTGAAGTTGGAAGAATGAAGTGTGAAGTTGAAAGTTTGAAGTGTGAAGTTGGAAGTGTGAAGTGTGAAGTTGGAAGTGTAAAGTGTGAAGTTGGAAGTTGGAAGTGTGAAGTTGGAAGTATGAAGTCGGTAGTTGGAAGTATGAAGTGTGAAGTTGGAAGTATGAAATGTGAAGTTTGAAGTGTGAAGTGTGAAGTGTGAAGTTGGAAGTTTGTAGTGTAAAGTTGGAAGTTTGAAGTGTGAAGTTCGAAGTTTGAAGTTGAATGTATGAAGTGTGAAGTTCGAAGTTTGAAGAATGAAGTGTGAAGTTGGAAGTTTGAAATGTGAACTTGGAAGTTTAAAGTGTGAAGTTGGAAGTATGA
Source organism: Fragum fragum (assembly GCA_946902895.1). NCBI lineage: Eukaryota > Metazoa > Mollusca > Bivalvia > Cardiida > Cardiidae > Fragum > Fragum fragum. The sequence goes on from OX336365.1 coordinate 44,523,526, forward strand.
AGTGTGAAGTTGGAAGTATAAAAGGTGAAGTTAGAAGTATGAAGTGTGAAGTTGGAAGTATGAAGTTGGAAGTTTGAAGTGTGAAGTTAGAAGTTTGAAGTGTAAAGTTGGAAGTTTGAAGTTGGAAGTTTGAAGTTTGAAGTTGGAAGTTTGAAGTGTGAATTGTGAAGTTGGTAGTATGAAGTGTGAACTTGGAAGTTTAAAGTGTGAAGTTGGAAGTATGAAGTGTGAAGTGTGAAGTTGGTAGTATGAAAGGTGAAGTAAGAAGTATGAAGTGTGAAGTTGGAAGTATGAAGTATGAAGTGTGAAGTTGGAAGTATGAAGTGTGAAGTGTGAAGTTGGAAGTTTGAAGTGTGAAGTTGGAAGTTGGAAGTATGAAGTCGGAAGTTGGAAGTATGAAGTGTGAAGTTGGAAGTATAAAGTGTGAAGTGTGAAGTTGGAAGTTTGAAGTGTGAAGTGTGAAGTTGAAAATTTGAAGTGTGAAGTGTGAAGTTTGAAGTGTGAAGTGTGAAGTTGGAAGTTTGAAGTGTGAAGTGTGAAGTTGAAAATTTGAAGTGTGAAGTGTGAAGTTTGAAGTTTGAAGTGTGAAGTTGGAAGTTTGAAGTATGAAGTTGGAAGTATGAAGTGTGAAGTTGGAAGTTTGAAGTGTGAAGTGTGAAGTTGGAAGTTTGAAGTGTGAAGTTTGAAGTTTGAAGCATGAAGTTGGAAGTATGAAGTGGGAAGTTTGAAGTATGAAATGTGAAGTTGGAAGTATGAAGTGTGAAGTTGGAAGTATGAATAATGAAGTGAGAAGTTGGAAGGCCTTACTTCACACTTCATACTTCCAAGTTCACACTTCAAACTTCCGAATCATACCTCAAACTTCACACTTCATACTTCCAACTTCACACTTAAAACTTCGACTTCTTACTTCAAACTTCACACTTCATACTTCCAACTTCACACTTCAAACTTCCGACTTCATACATCCAACTTCAAACTTCATACTTCCAACTTCACACTTCATACTTCCAACTTCACACTTCATACTTCCAACTTCATACTTCCAACTTCACATTTCAAACTTCCGACTTCATACTTCCAACTTCACACTTCATACTTCCAACTTCACACTTCATACTTCCAACTTCACACATCATACTTCCAACTTCACACTTGAAACTTCCGTCTTCATACTTCCAACTTTATACTAACAACTTCACACTTCAAACTTCCGACTTCCAACTTCATAATTCCAAGTTCACACTTCAAACTTCCGACTCCATACTTCCAACTTCACACTTCAAACTTCCGACTTCATACTTCCAACTTCACAATTCATACTTCAAACTTCAAACTTCCGACTTCATATTTCACACTTCAAACTTCCAACTTCAAACTTCCGACTTCATACTTCCATCTTCACACTTCCTACTTCACACTTCATACTTCCAACTTCACACTTCAAACTTCCGACTTCATACTTCCAACTTCATACTTCCAACTTCACACTTCAAACTTCCGACTTCATACTTCCAACTTCTCACTTCAAACTTCCGACTTCATACTTCCAACTTCATACTTAAAACTTCCGACTTCAAACTTCCGACTTCCAACTTCATAATTCCAAGTTCTCACTTCAAACTTCCGACTCCATACTTCGAACTTCACACTTCAAACTTCCCACTTCATTCTTCCAACTTCACACTTCATACTTCAAACTTCCGCCTTCATATTTCACACTTCAAACTTCCAACTTCATACTTCCGACTTCATACTTCCATCTTCACACTTCCTTCTTCATACTTCATACTTCCAACTTCACACTTCAAACTTCCGACTTCATACTTCCAACTTCATACTTCCAACTTCACACTTCAAACTTCCGACTTCATACTTCCAACTTCTCACTTCAAACTTCCGACTTCATACTTCCAACTTCATACTTCAAACTTCCGACTTCATACTTCCAACTTCTCACTTCAAACTTCAAACTTCCGACTTCACACTTCAGAGTTACTATGTATGAAGTGTGAACTGGGAATTCTTGATGTCACCACCGGTCTTTCGTACACTGCACATTTTCTATTCGATATGTCTATAGTTCCTTTTTACTGAGAGATTGATCTCAATAATACCATAGCTTGTTTAATGTTTATCATCTATACCATTTGATTCTGCCCATTCATATGACATTTATGGCAGAAATATCTAATTGCTTCCGAAAATATTTTACCGTCAATATGATATGTCTGAAATCCTAAATTTGGATAACAGGGATACAAGATCTTTTGACAATCAAACATTTTTCGGTAAGGATAAAATACTTACAATGTTCCATTGGGTCCTAACTGACCAAGTATTCCGGCAATTGTCGCCCCTGTGAAAAGTAGACCGAATGTCCAGGACAGCAACTTCCAGTCTTTAGAGCCAAAGTCGAGATTCTTGTCGAAATACATCAACATGAACGCGTTCACAGCCACAATATTCACCATTAGGTTCTGGCCCATGATAAACTCTGCCAGTGTAAACCCATAAAACTCGCAAAGCTGTTTCGGGTGGACATGGTTTTTTATAATCACAATATGTAAATGGTCCACAAAATGGAAAAAATTGTAGCCTCCATCACAAAAGGCGAGATACACAACAAATCGTTCACTCTTGGACCAGGTGAAGAAACTAAATACTGCCCTTCTTCTAAAGGATAAAATCAGAGTTATTACAACACACGTGAGACTACAAAATATGCAAACTAGTGCTGGAATATGGATGTAGTAGAAGGAATTGTTGGTCATTCCATACACCGCCATATCATAACCACTTTTCTTTACCTGGTCCGTAGTTGTTTTGTAACTGGTTGTCATTTTGGTGGGGTTTATCGACAACTGAAAATCTATTGAATATATGTAAAGTATATTTTAGAGCGATTCAGTTTTACGAAACGAAAACGTTGGGATATTTAGGTTTCATAGTTCCAAATTGATATATGTTAAGCTTTCATTCCACACAGTTCTTCGATTATCGAAATGAGTCGAACTCTTTTACTTATTCAAATTGAAGAAGTTGTAGACGACAGTTTCAGATATTGGTATTTGGATGAAAACATTGTGTTACAAGCAATTTCTGCAATGTCCACAATGTTTTCCATAGCATTTTTTCTTAAAATGCGGACTTTAGTGGGAAAAGGTTAGATAACATGCTTTTGCATGAGTACAATACAATTTGAATAGGGTTTGTAATATTCTTAAAATTCACCAGAACTATTTTATATGGTGTATGCATTCAACTGGTTACTGATTAAGCCTCCAGTGGCAGTTTTCACTCGTTGAACTTTGAGATCACCTCAAAATTTTGTCTGTTAACTTAAGCTATCAAAGCTGACGCTTTGCTAGCTAAAAGGACGAGGATAGAATTTTGGACAAACTGTCGCAATTTTGTCATTAACAAGTCAACGATAACAAATGCGCATTGTACATAATGATAATACCAAATGATCCATAAATCGAGTGATAATCATACAACATAATGAATCCGATGAATGATAAGGAAACACGAGCGAGAAATTGACAGATCTCTGGCCTCGTCCTCTGGGCGCCTACAGGAACAGGAATTTCCACTTCGATATTAAATGGCTTAATTTTGTGAAACTTATGGCCATCAACATGTAAAATTGCTAGTTGGCTACTTAAACGTCTGAACTAAATGTGGAATTAGCTTAAGTTGCGACGATTAACTCGCAAAACCAACATAAATTCTTTACATAAATGTTGGCCAATGACAAAGTTCAAAGTTCACTCCAGGTCTAAATTAACTGACCAATCGCTGGGCACCCTTACTTACTTCCTAGGCCCCTCACATTAACTCCGAGAGGAAGTTTAGTTTCGATTTTTAACGGAGTTATTTGGCAAAATTTATGGCCAGTAGCATGCAACAAAAAAAAAAAAAAAAAAAAAAAAGACAAATGGTTGGTTTGCGACGAACTTGTCGTAACTACAACTTGAATAAGCTGCAGGTACGACGTTTAAGTCGCCAAACCAACGAAAAGATTAACAAAAATGGCTACCAAAGTCGGAGTTGAAAGCTCAGACCCGAGCTTAATGAATGATTTGAATGTTCAACTGATTCTTTGATTGACAGCGTGACTGGTCGATTATTTGGATGTTCAATTGATTCGCTGATTGGCGCGTGACCCACTAGTTATTAGGAGACACTGAATCAGACCTTATAAAACATTACAGTGCTTTTTTTACTTTAATTTAACAATAAATCATGTTCCAACTTGTATTCCTAGGTATCGCAAGTAATATTTTTATTACCACCGCATCGTATAATATTTTTCTGGTAATATATCTTCGTTGGGTGTGTAAAACTACAGTTTATTTAAGTTGTAGTTACGACATTTTGCACGCCCAATCATGATATTAAGTGACTTGTGAGTAGAAAAAGACAAAGTTTCTGTTTTGTATCAAATCCTCCAAACTGCAGTTTGAGTGCTTTTGTTGACCTTAGAGTGTATAATTCACAAACTTTATGATAAAACGGTGGTTCACTTAGATATTAAGACTAATTGTTAAGCTTTATACTAAAGTGTTTAACGATAGAAAACTCAAAATGTTGTTCCATAGTTGATCATGGTAAGAAAATCAAGCCTAACAAATATGAACACTTTTAGTGCTTTAAGTACTTTGATTTCGAAGAAAAGATGATAAGATTTACCCGTAAATATCATTTTAAATAGAAATGAAATACTTGTTTATACAGTAATTTTAACAATCAAATTGTAAGCAGAAAGCAGATGAAATATAATTTCGTTCCAATTTATCTATACTTTCAAAGTAAAACTGTAACGTTTACCTTTTACCTCAATAATTAAAAACCAAACAAAGAAGAAAAAGACAAAAAAAAAAAAATAACCAGATTTGTGTGGGGGTTGTGGAGGGGGGGGGGTCGAACACAGGCAGTCTATTTTCTCATTCAAAGATTACAAGATAAACAGACCAATTCTTATTTCCACCGTGGCTCCAAGTCATTCTTGTTTCTATGCGCACTAGAATAGGAAAGACTATGGATGCTTGTAAAGTGTCCTACCCAAATACACTTCCGGCGGGACTCGAACCCGCAAAAATCCGAGCAAAGTAACCACTCGGTCACTGACCTAGACCTTGAGCCAGTCAGTAATTATAAAATATTAAATTGGTGTTAACTGCAACTAAAAAGATAAAATGTACTTTAAATAATAATGTAGAATTAGAAATTAGAATATTTGTCCTCTTACCTGTTCAAGGATGTAGACGCTATAACATATACCCGTACAAGGTATCCTGTTTTTAAGTGTTTGTAAAATTGTTCAACCCTTTAATCCATCACCAGACAGCGAAATTTTAGACTGGTCCGATATGATAGGAATTACTGACAACAATTTTTAGTTGATGGAATTTCGGATTTATTTTAACCATTTGGGTAGAAAACATTGTGGATATTGAAGAAATTGCTTGTAACAAGCAATTTCTTCATTTTCCACAATGTTTTCTCAAGCATTTGTCCTTCGAGGCGTTTAAAGTTTCGTTGAGTGGGAATGGGTTTAAACGCTTTATCCATCATGCATAAGAAAGATCATCCTGATGTTGATTGACCCAAACCCCGTAACTACAGCTGCTTTCATGCTGTGAGTACAAGGTTTTGACCGCCCACATACCTTTTCCAGAAAACGTGTTAAAAATTTTTTGTTGACCGTCTTAACCCGTTACCATAATCTTAGGCTGGTTGTTGCAGACGACAACTTTTAGTTGATGGATGTTCGAAATTCTTTGTCTCTTTGGGTAAAAAATCTTGTGGATAATTGAGAAGATCTTTCTCCATTTTTTCACAATGTTTTCCAAGGGACATTTTCTTTTCGGGCTTAAAAATCGTGATTGTGTGGGAATGAATTAGGAAACGTTTGACCAATAGCTGTCTACAAAGCGCAATGTGAAGACCCTTATCAGTCTGTGCCGATGCAATGGTTTAAATGAGAAATTACACATGTACATTTTTTGAAATGTCAATTAAGAAATGGCTTTGGAAACAAACAATTATATTTCAAAATGTGTTGACTAATTAGGTTTTTACACTCTCCTGTTCAATCCCTCTGTATTACCTGGGTATTACGTCCCTGCGATTTTATATTTGAGATGAAATTGTAGAAAAAGAAGAAATTGCTTGTAACAAGCAATTTTTTCTTTTCCCACAATATATTCTAGCCAAATGAATGTTTATTTTTCACATTAAACCAACTTTGGATTTTCGTCTGCAAAACTTTGAATTTGGACTAGTCTAAAATTTTGTAAAACGGGAAAGAGTTATCCTTATACAGTACGGGTAGTTTTATTTGAGTATGAAGTGAAAGTCTTTGAAAAATGCATTTAAGATAGAGTAATTTGTCATTTTATCGTAATATGTAAAACGATTAAAACGGCCCCTTTATTATACCCTCATCTGCAGTTTTCAACCCCCCGATATCATTTATTAAACGGTTTCAAACTACATTATATTTCAACGAAACAACAAATGTTTGAGGGTTTTCAGTTTCAGAGACTTCGAAAGTTCTACAAAATGCCAATTGATTTGTTATTTAAGTATTTTTCGCTTCAATGTTTCGTATCGAAACTAGGAAATTGCCGGTAATTTGAAAGTGGTAGTCTTATTGTAATAAATTGAATTTACTTCCTTAAATGAAAGGAAATTACAAAGACTTTTTGTATTTTTCATCTCTTCACACTTGGCAGTTTTTACACGTAACCGAATGAAAGAAAATGTTTACAACAGTTCAAGGTGTACGCCGACTGAAAACTATTTATCCTGAGGAGTAGACAATTTGTATCGAAACAGGAAACTTTTGTACATTCAATATTTTCCTTTATAGTATTTGTCATTCAATTCATCTTTATCCTTCCTAAAGCTATGTTTATGGATAACACGTTTATAGGAGTCAGCTTGTCGGTAGATCGATCAGTCGGCTGGTTGAATGGTTGGTCCGTCTGTCGGTAGATCTATCTTGTCTACTCACTTTCTCCTTTGATTCAACCCAGGATTTGCACAGGTTATTTTTGTAACGTTCCATTCATTTTTCTCGGTTTGAAAAATCTGTCCGCTAAATTCCACTCCAACCACTTACTAGATTTAATTCAAATTTCATACATGCATTCAGTATCAACAAAATTTGTGAATCTCCTAGTTTGGTTTCGGTCCACTAACTTTTCTTGAAGTTATGGTCATTTGTTTAAAAAGTTTATAGCTCTGGAGTAGTTGGACAGATGTGTACTTTAACAATCAAAATACTGAAAAGTACTGTAAGCTAGCAAAAGTAATCTTCTTTGTCAAACATTATTATGATAAAGAAACGGGGTTAAAGTAACCTAGGGATTAACCCATTCCCACACAATCCCCCCTTTCCACGCTCCTCAAGAAAAAAGGTGTGGAAAACAATGCGGGAAATAAAGAAATTGCTTGTTACAGGCAATTTCTTCATTTTCTACATTGTTTTCTTCCTACAACATAGTGCAATTTTCAACAGTTTGAAAATGTCGTCTGCAACTTCTTTGAAGACTCTGATCAGAGTCATTTGAGCACGATGTGCTCAAGTGAGCTAAAATACATAGGAGATGTATTTTCTCCTGAAATACATGAGAATTACTTTTCATGGCGTAGGAATTTAACGGATATAGTAGTTAAGCCTCCAATGGTACTTTGCACTCGTTGAACTTTGAGACCACCTCAAAATTTGGTCTGTTAACTTAAGCTATAACAGCTGACGCTTTGCTAGGTATAAATCTGTTGTTGTTTTCTATCAATTATCTGTAGGGTGTGTGTAGGGTGTGCTAAACAAAAGTCTAAACCCACATAGTTCTGCTTTTAGGAAAACAGCCGGAAAAACATTTTGGAAAATTAAGAAAAAGCTCGTAAGAAGCACTCCCGTCAAATTCCAAATACCTCATGAAAAGCCGAAGTCGAAATGGCTGAAAAATAGACAGAATAGCTTCGAGATGTTGGCTATGGGTACATTATTTAATTTTTAGTTTCGTCTATCAAAAACAAGCGTTCTGGTTGGTCGAAAAAAAAGCATTCATAACTCCATAAACAAGATTTTGAGCCTGCAGCGATTTTGTATGCTTCCGCACAAAATAGTCCAATACAAAAAGGTATCCATATTTGTAAAGCTCAATGCTATTAAATTATACGGAATGTACAGAATATTATTTGTTTTCGTGGAGGTGTGAATCGAAAAACCTAATCACACAATGTATGAATCCGCTTCGAGGATAAGGTTTTTCGGTTGATACCTCTATGAAAACAAAAATATATTCTCTTCATCTCTTAAATGTATAATTGGCGGAACCCTGACACCGCCCACTGAGCTCCGAAAGGAAGTTTCACATATGTATTTAACTGCGTTATTTTGCAAAAAATAATAAGCAAAAAGTAATAAGCTGTAGGTACAACGTTAAGCCACGGGGCTTGCAAAATTTATCAAAATTACTTCACACAAATGTCGGTCAATGTTTGATTTCAAAGTTCACTTCCGGTCTAGATAAATTTTTTGATTGGTCGATTGATTATTTGATTGATAGTCGTGATCCGTCAATAATAAAAGTTCAATTTAAATCCCTTTTCTATCGCGAATGAACACGTTTTTTTGTATAATTGAATGAAACCACCATCCATTTATTAATTCATCTATTCAATTATTCATTTATTCATTAAACGGAGTTATTCATTCATTTATCATTTGAAACTTCACTATATTGATTAAATGGATATGATGTAATACCTGAAAAAAGGCCTCGATATTTTGTTACTGGTCGCATACAATGGTTTCGTGTTCAAAGGGGAATAACAAATTGGAAGTGGCTCTTACTCTGTCATTTTATAGTCCCTTTGAGCGACCCGATGACCTCAGATGTTTGAATGTATAATTACGCGAAGGTCACACTAGGTTTCTGCAAAGTTCGTTAAATGTTTAGATGGTTACGCGAAGGTCACACTAGGTTCCTGCAAAGTTCGTTAAATGTTTAGATGGTTACGCGAAGGTCACACTAGGTTTCTGCAAAGTTCGTTAAATGTTTAGATGGTTACGCGAAGGTCACACTAGGTTTCTGCAAAGTTCGTTAAATGTTTAGATGGTTACGCGAAGGTCACACTAGGTTTCTGCAAAGTTCGTTAAATGTTTAGATGGATTGGTACTAGTATAAGCTTTTCAGGGTGATTGTAAACATATCAAGAAATTAACAGAATAGTTTTATTTGGTCGAAACTGATATATTGAAGTTAGTGCACTTTTCCTGTGTCATAATTGGGTCACCAAAACCTCTCATCCACAACTCAAGCTATTTTTACGATGTTTTAGTCACCCTACAAAGCAACATACATGTACCGTGAAGATATCCACAAATGGAGTCATATGAATACATATTCAAACAATTTATAGTAAAGTGTTTTTATATACACGTATTTTTTCCATTTACCCGTGAATAACACGAAAAAGTGACGAACACTTATTTCCTTTCTGGTCCCAACTCATTCCAGGTCTAACCCTGCAAACTAGGGAAACAGTGGATTCTTACCACCTCTACCCACATTTACATCTGGGTGGACTGGGGCTCTGTCTGTAAAGTATCCTTCCCAAATATACTATCCGCATCCGGTGGGACTCGAGCTCGCAATCACCCGATTGGGAGTCGAGCATTCTAAGCACTCGACCAACGAGTGAGTGAGTGAGTGAGTGTGTGTGTGTGTGAGAGAGAGAGAGAGAGGGGAGAGAAGAAGAAGCACTTCGAAAGATATCTTATCCTGCACAGGTCAATTAGAGATGTTTTTTTTTTAAAAGAAGATATATAGTTAAGTACAAGGGTTAACCTTTACTCATGTATTTAGAAAATGGAAAGAACACGTTTCTTTTCACCCAGGTATGAACCTAAGACTTGATTTAATCACACTGTATAAATGTGCGAAAGGAACTCATACATTAGTGTAATTAAGTTTGTATGAACAAAACTCCATGGAAACAAAAGAACTATATTCATTTCTAATAATTCAATGTCACCAAGAAAAACAAAACAATTATTTTTCTAGTTTTGAGTAAAATTTGTGGGTCGTTTTTTATTGCAAGCATACGAAATTTTTGCGTGCTCAAGATTTGTTCATGAAAGTTTTGGGGAAAAAATTAGCTAATCAAAACGCTTGAAGCTTGATAGACGAAACCAAATTTAGATTATTCTACTTTCTCGAACAGCAAAATGTTTAGTCTGAAGTGTCTGACCATGATCGATACTTTTCGCATCCCATAGGAGATCCCTTATCGCTTGACTTAGTACGAAAGTAAGGGGAGACAGTGGCTATGTGTTACTTTTTTTCATTTCGTTTATAAAAATTCAAATACTTCTTTACCCAAATCATTTTTTTTTTTTTGCAAAAATTTCATCAACAGGAGATACTGAGTTTTTTTTTATTTAAGTAGATCTTGATAACATTTTTGATAGGATCTTTTTCTCCATCGCAATTTTTTGTGACAAATTGCCCCGCATTCGCAGCAATGTGTTACAAAGAGCGGGGTAAAATGTTATTTGAGCTACTTTGAACAAAGTAACTAATAAGTCCTTTCAAATTTCGTGATTTGAAAAACAAACAAAACAAACAAAACAAACAAACAAACAAACAACAACAACGCACTAACGCAAAATGATTTGCTACTTATTTCCCTATTTTAGCACAATTTGAAATGTCGTCTGCAACTTCTTTCAATTCAGACCAGTCTTAAATTTTGTCGTCTGGTAATGTGTATATGAAGAAGATTAGACGTATCAGCAAACAGACTTGAAATAGAGGCAGGTAGATGGCACAAACATAAAAAGAATCCCATTTAACCCTTGTCATGCTGAGCCCGAAATATTCCTGTTTTGGCAGGAGGTATAGACAAAGATCAGCCTGCACATATGTGCAGTCTGATCTTAGCCTACACCACCTGCTTATCCCTTTCAAGGTTGTTTTTAGAATCAGTTTTGAAATGAAATATTGACCTTCAAAATGCTTTCAATGCTTTCAGACCTTTGATTTTGGTGCAATTCTGAACAGAATTTTTATTCAGCATGACAAGGGAAATATTAGAACATGTAAATTATGTCATATACATGAGGATAAAATGCACATTTTGCTCGAATGTATTCTCCATTCAGATATTATTGTATTGGAAAACCATATATAGTTAAACTTGTATAAAGCGACCACTCAAGGGACGTCCAACTTGTGGTCGTTTAAGAGAATGGTCCCTGAAAATACTTTTTTTAATATATATGAGGGATCGGTTCGGCTATGTACATAAATTATTGTGGCATTCTCACTTAATTCTATGTTGAAGGAACCTATTAAAACCGTCTCAATGAGACGGTTTTAATGAGATCCACCATCTAAGGATTTATTTCTTATTTGATTTTATTAACCTAAACCGTCCAATTACATGATGATCCTTTGATTTTTGAAATGTAAATTTGATGATGGTCGCTTTATAGAGTTGTTCGGTTTATGAAGATTGACGGTATCTTCAAAGTTGTTGTAACACTTACGTGTAAAAAGGTGAACATCACCAAATCGATACGGATCGTTTTCTGTCGAGTTAAATTTTGTCTGCCTGTAATGAATGTATCCTAGTTGATACATAATAGATGGTCGACCAAGTCAAAAAGGATCCCGAGGATCACAGAGAAACAACTTTTTGAAAGAGAGATCTGGTAGAGGAAATCAGGATAAGAATTTCGATGAAAGAAATATAGATAATCTTTATGAAATATACCAAGAACGAAAAGTTCTTTTCCGGTAAGTCTATGCGGGTCGATATATTTAACACTTTCAGGAAGTTCGTTTTTGCCGTGATCAGTTTAGACTAGATCAGTAAAGTTTGGAAAACAATTTATCCTACAATTCTGGGGCTGTTTGTTTGTTGTTGTTGTATCTATGTTTTTTTTTTCAAATGTGGTCATTTACTCGAAATGGGATTTTCGGGATCTCTGCGAAACAAATATAAAAATGATCAAATTTAGCAGATGTCATTTAGATTTTAATTGACCAATCGTATCTGTCAATCAAGGAATAAACCGACCAATCAAATAATTTATTCAGCCCGGATCTTAGGTTATCAACTTCGACATAAGCCGCCATTTTGTTTACCTTTATTGTTGGTTTGGCGACTTAAACGTCGTAACTACATCTTATTCAAGCTGTAGTTACGACGTTAAGGTCACAAATCAACCAATTAATTTTTTTGTTACATACTACAGACCATAAGTTTTGCAAAATAACCCCGTTGAAAATCGAAGCGGATCTTCCTGTTGGAGTTCACGGGCGGGGCCTAGGTAGTCAGTGGGCGGGGCCAGCGATTGGTCAATTGACGGATGGCTAGCATAGACTACTAAGCTTCGAAAGGATTTTCCATTTCGATGATAATCGGCGCAATTTTTCAAAATTTCATGGCCATTAAGATCAAAATAAAATAGTTTGTTTGCGACCTTAACGTCGTAACTGCAGCTTAAATAACAAAAATACTTCACATGAATGTCGACGCTTGCTGGAGTTCAAAAATCACTTCCGGTCTAAATGAATCATTTGATTGGCCGATTGATTCATTTATTAACGATCTGTCAATTCATATGAATAAATTACCTTGCACCACCGAATTAATTTTCGGTAAAATACATTCTCGCGTGTTTTGAATGAGTTAAACACGTATATAAATAATTATATGTTTTCCGTCAGGCGAAAAGCGAACCCTCGGGTGATCCGTATTTAACAAATACTAGAAGATTTGGTATACCAGGGCTAAACCAGGGATGGCCTTTCAAACAAACAAACAAACAAACAGTATGGTAGAAAAACCATTCCTTATTCAGAAATCAACAACAACAGCAACAAAACACGAATAGCAAAACACTTAAACCCCGTTCAGCATTTCGTACAGTTTTTGTTCTTGTTGTTGTTGTTAATTAAATTCTATATGCATGTTTGTATTGTTTCGTCATAATTATTACAGCAATTAATTTTACAATAGCGAAGGCAACATTGTAGAAAAAACTATTCAGGTATTTTGGTTGTCTAACCAATTACAAGATGGAAAAAATAGACTGGTCCAAACAACAATTTTAAGTTGATGATTTTTTTTTTACATTTTCAATTTACTGGGTAGAAAACGGTTTGGAACGTTAAGTAATTGCTTCTTGTCATTTAGATTTTCTTCATGGAGTTCTATGAACGTTACTAATGTTTGTACTTTTGGACAGTAGTATGGTTAGGCCAACTTGTATCATAATCCTTACCTTAACTTTGAATTTGACTTGAAAGACAAAGAGCCTTTGTCTAAGGTGAGCGCACGTAGGCTGACGGTTCTAGGGACACGAGGGTAACTTTTCAGCAATTTAGTAAGCGGTCACTATAACGATGTTTCATCCAAAATATTGAGGCTCTACGCTTTCTTGGTGAGACAGAGAAACTTTTGAAGATTCCCATTTTTTAGGGGCGTCAAAAAGAGTCATTCTGTTTGAATATATTAATGTTCTACCTTTCTAAAATAAAAGCAACTATCATTATTATCATTATCATGCAACGTCTTACTCAATACACAGTATTTGCCTTACAGAGGCAAATAAATGTTATCGAGGAATATTGTACATCTAAAAATATGAGATTGAACTTTGAAAAGTCAATGAAACTGTTTTTAGAAATGGAGGACTGTTGAAACAAACCGAACAACGGTATCTTGGTCTTTATCTTACTCCGACACTAACTTGGACTAAAACTTGTGAATGTTCATCTTTACAGCCCATTAAATTACATTCTTCGGTTTCAGAAATTATACGGTAGGCTTGATACGCATGGCGCTTTTAATCTTTTAATACAACTATTCGACCTATAGTATGCTTTGGCTCTCAACTTTGGGTTATACGTATCATCAGAGAGTTGAAAGTACTCATATCAGATTGTGTAAACAGTATTGTAATTTATACAAAAACACATCTGATGTATTTGTTTTGAGAGAATACGACCGTCTTCCTCTATGTGTCTACTAAATACCTACTTGTATCAAGTATTGGCTTAACTCTATTCGTACGGAAAACCATAGATATCCAAAGCAGTGCTATCTTATGTTAAAAAGGCTAGATAATTCGGGGAGAAATAACATGGGCATCATGCATAAAAACTTCTATATCCACAGTGTTTTGGATATGTGTGTATTGCATATCTTAATCTGAAAACTTTCCAAACTCGCATTTGAGACTGCTATGTTCAACAGTTAAATGTAGTCCTTACCGGCAAAAGCAATCACTATCGGCACTTCAAATCTTTATTAACGCCAAAATTGTATTTATATTCCTTCCTACTTACTGACTTGCGAAGAATTTTTAGTAATTTTCGTAAAAGATAGACATTTATCCTTACCAAAGCATGGTCGTTACTGTCCCTTTGGTGCTAATAATAATATATTTGTCATTGAAGACGAATTTCATTTCTTTGCCTGTGCAGGCTGAATGAAATTTTACGAATGTATATTTCCCCTGAAAATTGCTACGGTGTAAAACGACATATTCTTTTTATGGCATTCTTAATTTGTCAAAGAAATCCGAAGTTATAAGATAGAAAAATTCATAGCAAAGGCGTTAAGATTAAGAAAAAATATTTTATACTATTATATTTGCATGTTGAAGAGAGACAATCTCATCCATACGCCATTCGTTATCAAGCGACCACTTTGTATTAATCACGTGATTCTATGCAAAGACGAATTGAATAAATATATAGATAAATGAATGCATATAAGTCATTTCAGATCTCTGTGTTGACGGTGACCAGTACAACCATCTCAGTAGGATGATTCTAGTGATTACCCTTAGCACACGGCTTAACTGAGAAGTGGGAGGTTCTCGTTAAACAGATTCCATTTAAAAATGCAGACAGGGTTACTACAATATCTGATTGGTTTTGGATTGTTTTCTTGGCTAATTCTATTTCTTACGTATTGTGCTATAACCATCCATCACTCTGATGTTTTGTGATGCAAAAAACATGTATAACGGATCGTAGGCGTATATTTCCAATAAACTATATTGCATTGTACTGTATTGCTTGGCTGGCTAGTATGGAAATGGATTTAGAAAGTATCTATTAAAAATCGGGGCTGATTTTTATTTCATCCGAATATTGTAGAAAAAATGTTCAATTCATTCTTCAGAACAAGACAGAGATTGATTGTTGAATAGAATGGGGCTTAACGCCAATAGTATTTCAGTCATTTCTCGGCTGCTTGAGCACCTAACAATGGGTTATCAACGAGTACTACCATAACATCATTTCTGAGCCCCCAGTTGCTCTTCCCACTTAGTTTTACATTTAACCCCCAATTGATATGAGACAACTATCCGAAAGGCTTTTTTGCCGCGCCCAGGGATCAAAACCTGGACCTCATAATTGAGAGTCCGGTCCGCTAACAACTAGGCTATGGCTGTGATAGTGAAAGTGTCTCAGCTGGGTGAATAAAACGGAAATCTCATTTCTTTTACCACCGATTACCAAATCTACTTTGAACCTTAAGAGACACAATCAAATTATATTATATGCCAGAGTACTATACAATTGAAAACTCTCTCTCTAAATGATGTTGAAGTAAGGACTGTTTTAGACTTAAACCTTTCCTGTTCAATTCCTTGTTTGTACGCGTCCATGTGATTTTTATTGGAGAAACATTGTGAGAAAAGAAAAAAATTCTTGCAACAAGCATTTTTTACTTTTCTCACGATATTTTCTAACCTGTAGGTTAGTTACTTTCTGATTGCACTCACTCTTAGTTGTTTTCTGCAACTCTTTTCAAGCTTGACCAGGCTTAAAATTTGAAAAAAAAAAAAAAAAAACAGAAAAGGGTTAACTAGACAATAACAGAAAAAAGAGAGGTACCGTGATATTGTCATTTTCTCTTGAAGTTTACTGACGAACTTAGGATGTTGTTTCAATTGTACGTTGTTTTCGATTCGTTTTTTTAAAGTAGAATAGAGTACTCAAAAAGTAGAAATAAGAATTAAAATGTAAAACTGGATATTCCTTTTTAAACACCTCTAGCAACAAACAAACAAACAAACAAACAAACAAACAACACCTCTTCAAGTTCTGTGAAATGATCTAACATATTTTATTCAGACTGTTAATATGACGTAAACCCTTGTCATACTGTAAATATTTCCTCAATGAATCGCTGTTAAATAAAAGGGCTGAAGGCACTGATAGAACTTGTTGTTCAAAAATCAATATGATCTTGGTCTACAGCTCCTGTCACAACCGGAATATTCCGGGTTCAGCATGACAAATCGAACTTCCTGTCGGAGGTCAGTGAACGTGGTCAGCGATACGTCAATTCAAAATCGACGTAAGCGATCATTCGCGGAAAATTAAGTCGATATTTCCAAAGACAGCTTTAACAGTTTAAATGAATGACTAGATGACTTGAAAGAAAGGTAAAAGATACATGTATATTTCACCATTAAATAAATTCACTTTTACCATAAAAGTTTTATGAATACCAAAACGCAAGATAACATCTATGTTTAAAATGAAAGTGACCACTTTGTTAACAACACGAGTCATATCAAAACAAATCAATGGGGAATAATGTACAATTCATATTGAGTGATCAAAGGTCAATTTTCGTATATACCTGTAGAGACAAAATTGGCCTTTGATCAACCACTATCCTTATACATCTATTTAAAACGTCTGGTTTCAGTAAGAGGTAGGTAACGAAGCTGAACCTAGAAAAAAATGGGTTAGCTTCTCATCAATCCGCGTAGTGTTTAGAACGACTTATCCGAGCTGTAGTTTCGACGTTTAGGTCACCAACCAACCATTTTACCTTTTTGATACATGCTACTGGCTATAAATTTTGCATAATAACGCCGTTTCAAATCGAAGCGGAACTTCCTGTTGGAGTCAATGAGCGGGGTCTATGATGTCAGTACGCGGAGCCAGCGATTGTTCAATTTTTGCGGCTATATATTTTTAGATTTTTTTCAAAATTAAGTAGAACCACTAGTAGTAAAATTACAAACTTTTATTCTAATGAAACTGTGACGAGTTTAAATACTGCAGACGGAATAGTTCAACTGAGGTGTATTTGACAGAGACTTTAATTTTAAAATTGCAAATCGTGAGTTTTAGACATAACGTCTTAAGTACCTCTTGAATAAGCTGTAACAACAGATTGAACGTCTTAACTACAACTTGAATAAGTTGTAACTACATATTGAATAGGCTGTAGTTACGAAGTTTAAGCCGCCAAACAAACAAAAACAATTTTACAATAGTGCTTGAGTTCAAACCTCACTTCCGGTCTAGATATATAATTTGACTGGTTTATCGATTTTTTGATTGACAATAGCAATTCGTCAACGAGTGTACCACTAGGCCGTAAAAAGCTATGGTATCCTGGACAAGAGATTACTGTCGTTCTCAAATCCGCATGTCTGTGTTTGTCTCGTCCATTTACCTTTTATCGCCTTTGTTTCAACGAACCGTTGCTAAAAACATTACCTCTTGTAAGTTGAGCTTTAACCCATTCTCACACAGTGACGCTTTTAGACGCCCCCAAGACAAAAAGATTTTGAAAACATTGTGGAAAATGAAGAAATTGCTTGTTACAAGCAATTCTTCCCATAGACGCAAACAGGGGAAAATCCCGACCAGCTAAAGCTGATAGCATTTATCGGGCTCACGTTAGGTGCCGATGCTTAAATGCCGATCCTTTACGTATGAATGTCCGTTTAATCCCTGGTTTTCACGTCCCTGTAATTTTATCATTCAGAAAACATTGTATAAAAAGGAGGATTACTTGTGACAAGCAGTCTCAACCTTTTCACAATATCTATTAACCTTGCTGAATGGCTAATTTTCGAATTAAATTCGCTTTTAACTTTCGTCTGGAAATCCTTTGAATTTGGATAGGTGCAAAAATTTGCAAAACATGAGAGGGATGTCCGTTCATGCATCAAATATGATTTATAGGGACCATTGTTGTCATGGCTAATGTACATTTGTTCACGCTCTGTCATCTGTTACAAATGAGAAAACCTTGATAATCGCTAACTTTTAAAATTCTTCAACCAGCGACTTTTCCATTGCGAGAGTCATATCTTACACGTCTTTCAAAAAGGCACCTCTCGGTTGTTCTGATTTATTTGAAAAGGAGATTGGATCCAGCATAGCTCAACAACACATCACATTTCGTAAAACAGTAATACGATTGACCAATCGCTGGCCCCGACCAATTACGTCGTTTGTCACGCCCACCGACTCCGAGAGGAACCTAAACGTCGTAACTACAGCTCAAATAAGCTGTAGTTACGACCTCTAAGTCGCTAAACCAACAATTAAGGTAAACAAAATGGCGACCAATGCCGGAGTTGATAAGCTCAGGTCAGGGCTGAATAGATTATTTGATTGGTCGGTTTATTCCTTGATTGGCAGCCGCGATTGGTCAATTAGGTAGGATATACAATCTGGAGTCGGAAAATCGCCCAGGGCTGAAAAAATCGATTCCAGTCAATCTGCTTGAACTGAACAAGACTACAAAGGTCGATGCACTTTGCACTTCCAAGAAGGTGATTTTTGCCTGACGGGGTCATTAATAAGATAAACAGCATGAATGATATCGGCAGGCCTAATGATTGAACTGAAACACCGGATTCGGGGTATATAATTATTTTGTATGTACATTTATAAATGTGAAAGGATCGAGCAAAATCAAAGTACAGCGACAAAAGTGATGAAACAAAACAATGGAAGACAATACAAAACAACAACAAAATCCCAACCAACGAAATGAAAAAAAAAAAAAAAAAAAAAAAAAAAAAAGAAAGAAAAGAAAAAACAGACAAAAAGCAGCAGCAAAAATCAAACAATGTGCCTTTAAATCTGTATTCCTTAAGAGATAGGTCGGCAACCTCCTCGATATGTTAAATACTGCTTAAGGACTTGGAATCTTTGAAATGACGGATCGGCACTCTTAATAAAGATAACCGACAGAATGAATATTCATTGAGAATTCATTGAGAATGGAAGCGAAATTTGATCCCAGATATTTAGTTCAAATTATGCTAGGTGTTCGGCTTAAAGGCTTACTCTAGCTTGCTAAAGCTATGGATACGAAGTCTAAGCCTCAAAACCGACGCTTTCCTTTTATTTGATTATTCCGTCGTTAGATGTATTAACTACAGCTTTATTCAAGCTGTAGTTGCGACATGTTACACGCCCAACGACAATATGTTAAAAAAAACAATTCTCGGTTGAATTGCCTTATCGGCCGTAGGTAGCCATGTAAATGGAATCGTCAGTTTCATGTATAAATGTTCAAACATATAAGTAGCGCTTATAATTTTGCAACTTGCTATTTCCATATATCATGCGATCCCGATGCAGTCAGTCCCTTGGTACAAAATTTCTTTGTTTAGAATTAATGAATTGCAGTTATCGAACAAAGAATCAATCGACCAATCAAATTTTCATTTAGACCGGAAGAGATTTTTTAAATCAGCATTGACCGACATTTATGTACAGCATTTTTGTTTATTTGGCGACATAAACGTCGAAACTACTGCTTAATTACAAGAAATAAGCTGCTGTTACGACTATTGCGGCTGTTACGACTATTTTACTTTTTTTGTACATGTAAATGACAATAAATTAGACAAATATAACATCGTTTGATATCGAAGTGAATCTTCAGCTCCGAGCTCAAGAGGGAGGCCGGTGACCCGTCAATTTTGTTTTCATTGGAGTGAAAACCTAATCACCTGTTTGAAACCTTTACTATGATGCACGGTGATTCGTGGATTCGTAATTATATACTTGTACTTGTCAACTGTTCTGGGGAAATTCTATTAACCCATTCCCACACAGTGAGGCTGTTGGACGCTCACAAGAAAAACATTTGGGACATCATTGTATAAAATGAAGAAATTGCTTGTGACAAGCAATTTCTTCATTTTACACAATGTTTTCATTCCAGAAATTTGAGAAAATCTAAAATTTCACAAATTTTAAATTGTTGTCTGCAAATTCTTTAAATTGGATCAGTCTAAAATTTTGTCGTCTGGTAATGAGTTAAGAAATGTAATATAAATTGTTCACTGAATATCATATGACATTAAGTCACTCTTTTTCATGGCACAACAACGATTTACCAAAAATGTGAAAACAATCGCTATATCACATAATAACAATTCTTCCGCTAAATTTCATCCAATTCCATCAATAATGAAGCAGATGTTTCTCACACAAGATAATCTTTACGCCAAGCCGCCCTCCCCAACATTCAGCTTTCTAATTAACCCTTTCCCAGATTTCAAATTTTAGACCAGTCCAATTTGAAAGAAGTTGCAGACGACAATTAAAACTGGGTGCAGTTTGAAAGGTAACCAACTTACGGGTTAGAAAATATCGTGGAAAAATAAGAAATTGCTTGTTACAAGCAAAGTCTTTTTTTCCCACAATATTTGTTCAAGAATAAAATCATAGGGACGTACAAAACAAGGGATTGTGCAGGAAATAAGTAAAATGATGTTTTCTTCGGAAAACTTGCTCAAAAATATTGGAACCCGACAAAGGTCATTTTGAGAAATTAATTTTGAAATGGGTGTGTATGTGTGTGTGTGTGTTTGTCTTTAAACATTAAGACGTTCTTAAAGAGAGAGCGAAAAATCTCAACTTTGGTGAGCCGTGCAATTGACCAATTGCTGGCCCCTTTAACTCTGCCTATTAACTCCAAGAGGAAGTCCCGCTTCGATTTTTAACGGAATTATATTGCAAAATGGCCAATAGCATGTAATAGAATAGTAAAGTTGTTGGTTGGTGACCGAAACGTCGTAACTACGGAATGAATAAAGGTTATAAAGGTTAACAAAAATGGCGGCAAATGTCGGAGTAGATAAGCTCATGTCGGGGCTGAATAAATTATTTAATTGGTAGGCTGATTCCTTGATTGACGGCCGCGATTGGTCAATTGGCGAAGTCTGACCTTGACAGATGTTTTTGTGTGTTTTTTCATTTTATTTACGAGATAGTTCTTTTTTGTATGGCGGATACCAAATGTACCGACTATAACTATGATACTAGTGGGTCGGTTATTATTTGCATCAGTACTCGTTGTAGAGACAGTAAGGCAAATTTATAAGCCCTACTGTCTAGTGTTTAAGTTACATTTTGTCTGGAGTTTTTAATGGACTAATTTTATCGGATGAAATTGCTAAGAATTGTGTACTTGTGATTAAAGGCATTTGAATTAATGAAATGAATAAAATGAATTTGGTAGTCATTACGAACTTTGTTTCGAATAATATTCGACGTAAATTATCGGTATAATCCTCCTTTTCCTGCACAATCCTAGTTTTTGTACGTTCAAACCATTTTATACTTGAGAAAACATTGTGGGAAAAGAAGAAATTGCTTGTGATAAGCATTTTTTTTCTTTTCCCACAATATTTTCTACTCTGGAAATTGATAACTTTTCAAATTCCACTTATTCTTCATTGTCACCTGTAACTTCTTTGGAATTAGACAAGTCTGATGTTTTGAAAACCAGGAAAGGGTTAAGTGAAAACACACAGCGTTCAACAGCCTTAGAAAAGTATGGTTCTCCGGCGATCTTCGTTAGAATTTTGATTTCGTGTTTGTTGATTCCGTACTGGTACTTTCAAGCAAAATGATTTTTTTTAAAAAAAAGAACTAGCTCCATAGCTTTGTTTAATCATTTCATTCGATAATCGGATGTAAGAATGAATTTATCTTACATCGTGAAATACATAAAGGTTTTGGGGATTTTCCACTTTGGCACTTTGCTGCACGAAACCCTCACATGTTGTCTGTCGTCTTTCTTCGGCTCAGTTAATAGCCTATCTTTCTTACTTTGCTTGTTAAATAGATATGGAAAAGACAACATAAAAGTTAGCCTTACGCAACATATTTTGATTGGTTGCCCTGTAATTTTGAGTTTTTCTTTTAATTTCTTCAGGAAAATACATGCAAATAATGGGCTGTCTGCACCACATTTAATGGACGATGTGCAGAATGTGCGAACTCTCTTTAGAATTGTCGTATTATTTGATGTTTCAGTTATATCATGGCAAAGTTCACCTATTCATGTACTTCAACCATAGCCATAGCACGGTGGTAGTACATAGGACTCCTAGTCATGGATTTAATCCCCGGCCACAGCAAACTTCCTGTCAGACATAAGTTAGCCCACCAATGTGTGGATAGCCATAAACCTTAATGGGATGAGCAGCTTGAGACTCAGAGAATGTCGTGGTTGTACCGGTGTGAGAAATACCAGAAATCTTTTTTGAGTAGATATGCCATTTCAAACAAAGGTTAAAAGGCACACTTCGTTGACAATTCTCACTTCGGCAAAGGATCTCGTTTTATAAAGCGTTCTCAATTTGTAATTTTCAATCCATGCAGATAAGTTTGACAGCCTATTACTTTATTGACCAATCGCGGCTGTAAATCAAATAATCAATCTATCTGTCAAATCATTCACTTAGACCGGAAGTGAACTTTGAACTCCTACATTTGCCGAGTTATTTTCTGAAGCATTTTAGGTGGTTTGGCGACTTAAACCTCGTAAATACAGCTTGAATAAATTGAAGTTACGACTTTAATGTCGCTACACAACCTTTATATGTTATATGTTACTGTTTATAAATTCTTCAAAACAACATTGTTTAAAATCGAAGCGTCACTGCCTGTTAGACTCAATGGGTATGACCGGCGGAGTCAGTGGGCGGGGAGAGCGATCTATCAATTTCAACACTCCCGAAGGTAAACCAAAGGTATTTTTTTTTAACTTTCTCCTCTAAAAAGACATGTAGATCAAAATGATAAAGAGTTTTGTAGATGGTTGATGACTGTTAAAGCGCTCTTAATGGCTGCAGATTATCTACAACAACAGGTAGTCATATGCTACAATGACCCAAGTTTTAGAATGACGATTTTAATATCCTTTAAAAATTATCATTGAAAAAAATTGTTCTATAACAGTTCTGCAGAGTTCGAAATATTCCAGCATTTCATGGCAGCGCAGACAAATAGTTATTTTTTATCGCTAATCAGATATTTGTGATCAGACATGCTTTGATATTAAAATTAAGAGGTCTGGATCATTCTAAAATCCTTATTTATCAAAGGAACCCTATATCGTTGGTACCCACTTAAATCGTCTATGTGAGACGATTCGAATGGGTACCTACAACATAGTATTTCTGGCAATTGGGGAAATATTTAAGTATAACATACGAATTACGCCTTCTATATGTAGCTCTATCAAATATGGAGTTAGAACCTTTGAACAAAGAAAAAGAGAACGGCAATGGACACGTATCGGACACAAAACTTTCAGTGGAGAAATCGTCTGAGAAAAGAAACAGTTGGGGTAACAGACTCGAATTTCTGTTTGCTATCATTGGATTTACGGTTGGAATTGGGAGCATATGGCGATTTCCAATCCTCTGTGCCAGGAACGGGGGTGGAGCCTTCCTTATCCCGTTCTTCTTCTTTCTTTTTACCTGTGGTGGACCGCTTTATTACATCGAGGTCAGTCTTGGGCAGTTTATTGGAAAAAGCGCTGGATTGGCTTTTGAATTATGTCCTCTTTTCAAAGGTTAGTATATTGTCTCGTTTAGTTTATGTCAAAATGACCTATGAAGTGAACGATGACTCGAAGTATCGATGACTTCTGACATTGATAAAGAAGACCACAATTCATAACAATCATTCTGTCTAACCGTCGCTCTCTCTCCCTCCTTTTCTCTCAGAATTTCTATCCATCTATCGCAATTTAATGAATATTGTCAAGTAGGCGATTTTTCACTTTGAGACAGTTATATCACTGTTAATGTGAAATTCGCGAAATTATAATTGTCGTCTGCAACTTCTTTGAATTTAAACGATTTTTCGCCGTCTGGTAATGGGCAAGGTAAACCTATCTAAAGTATAAAGCCCAGTCTTAGATAGTAAGGGTATCTTCGGTGATCGTACCGAGCAATCTTGCCGAATGATCATTTTTTATAATTTTCCTAGTATTGTCCTTGGAATCCCTCTGTAGTAATTTAATCTCTAGTTTCGTCTATCCAAAAACGGGCGTTCTGATTATGATTGAAAAGAATTATTCATACCTCCATGAACAAAATTTGAGCACGTAGCTATTTTGTATGCTTCCGCACAAAATAATTTCATACAAAAATGTCACAATTTAAAAAATTTTCGCTCGTTGTTATTAAATTATAAGAAATGAAAAGAATATTTTTTGTTTTCATAGAGGTGTGAACCGAAAAAGCTAATCACACTCAAATTTTTATCGCAGTGCCATTAGATCGACGATAAAGGTTGTCGTCCGTAGAATATTTCCCAAAATCGAGTGTTTTAAAATCAGGATATCTTAATAATAATGTTCTCAAATGCCACTGCAAACTCGGAAAAGCAACCCAAGGTGTCCACAAGATATTATTGAAATGTACATTTTTAATAAAAACATGTTAAAATACATAAATACAGCATGACTATAAGGCAGTTTGGAATATAGTAAATAGATAATGAAATAGTTATTACTGATATGAATAATCTTTCACTCGATACATTGTTATTCGGTAAAAACAAAACAACAACAAAAACATCAACAAAAAACATTTCCCGAAGTCTCGTTTTTCAACGCCTTACGTCGCATTCTAGTGAGAAAATTTTCATATCAAATAACTATATATAGGTTTTATATATCGTTATAGGGCGAGTAAAATGCCGTAACTTAACCCTTGTCATGCTGTGTAAATTACCTTACTAAACTGCTGTAAAATCAAAGGACTGAAAGCACTGATAGAACTTGTTGTTAAAAAATCAATATTTTTTTAGAAATCAACTTCTTAAACAACTCTGGCAGGAAAAGTACAAGCAGGAGGTAAAGACTAAGATCAGCCTGCACATTAGTGCAGTCTGATCTTAGTCTACACCTCCTGCCAAAACCGGAATATTCCAGGTTCAGCATGACAAGGGTTAAGTTTGTTACAATATTTTGCTCTCCTGCTGGCGATTTAAGTCCACTGACGACATAAGCCTGTACGTGACGTTTCAAACCATTCCATATGATCGTAAAGCTGAAACGACGAGTAGCCTAGACAGGTACTCAGAACATTTTGAATATTCTTTGATGGTCTAAGAAAGGTTTGGGTTAGGATCTGCCTATAGCGTACACAGTTGAAATTCTGATCAGATCGATCAAGACAAAGGGGCGTGGATTTTATTGTACGCATGACGTACGTGAATTTTGTCATTAAGGATTGTTTGCAGTTTGTCTGCGGTAAGTCAACGCAGGCGGTCTATGTGAGATGACTATTATTTGGGGTATCCTTTATTCCGATAACAGTTTTCGTTCAAAAGAGACGCATGGAAATAAGCTGGTAAAATTTGTTATACTCGTCCAACAGCATATATGCTCCAAGAAGGGCGAGCATATAGCCCATAGCATATAGACGCCGCTTCGTTTGCCCGTCCTTCCGTCCGTCCGCACCGAGTTCTCCACAACCCATTTTCCAATTTGGATGAAACCTCATATGTAAATTCTTTATTATCTTATATCTCCTAGATCGAGGTCAAAGTGTATGGTCAAACATTAAAAGCTTGTCCAGAACATAGCCCCTTCAATATACAATGGCACTATTGTTCTCTATCATAAGTTGGTGTACCATCAAAGATATTCGGATAGCTCCAAAGTCAATGTCATGGTTCAAGGTAAAACGTTAGAGTTAAGCATGTCCGGAGGATAGCTCCTGAAATTATAGATGTATTTCGAAATAACTGTGCACAATTGTGCTCTATCATGAGTTGATGTGACATTTGAAATTAAAGACAGCTGGAAGTTCAAAGGTACAGCTGAAGGACAAATGTTAAGCTTAAGCATGTCTGGAGAAGGGCGAGCATATAGCCACCACTTCGTTTCTCCGTCCGCCCGAGCCTTTTCCCCGTTTATTTCATACATGTTGTGACAGGGCTATAGTAGCGGAACATAATCCGTCCATGACGGCTCTTATTGAATGGGTTTGGACTCGTATTTGGAAAACCGACTTGCTCAACAATCGTTCTTCATTGGCAGCAATGGCCGACTGGTGATTAAATTTCAAACAGAATATTATATGATAATAATATGGATTAACTGGTATCTTTTTGCCTTTTTGAATTCCTCAGCATAAAGATCGTACATTTTCAGAAATATTAGCCCGGGACCTAAAATTTCGTCTTGTCATATATCCTTCAATTTTCGGAAGGATTTAATTTGTTGTTTCACTTATTTAACCTGACCTTCGTCTAGTTAATGATGAGGTGTATGTTTCCCCCTTCAATCTTCTCCGCTGAAATGACTTTCCTGTTTCAAACTCAAAGCACGATAAATGCAAGTCTTCCCGCCACAAAGTGTGTTCATGATTTTTTTACACACTTAAAACTTTGATTCGTCAGTTTCAAATGAAAACTTCCATGAAACTTGTTTTTGCTTTGAAATCGCCGTTCCAATTATAAAATAATCCATTTTGCTTCTCATAGCTAACTAATTGCCAAAAAGAATAAAAAAAACTTTCCTCTGTTCATGATTATTTTTTTCTTACACTTTAGCCCTAGCAGGTATAGTTTACTATCAACTAATATGTATTAATCTCCATGTCGGCACAATTCTTTTCTGGTGTTCTTTTTTCAAGTTTGTGGCGTTGCTTTACGTTTTCGCGTGATAAGGATTTTAGCTGGTGTTACATATATGGCTTTTCTTCTGGACATTACTTTCTTTTCATGGGCA
Source organism: Fragum fragum (assembly GCA_946902895.1). Taxonomy (NCBI): domain Eukaryota; kingdom Metazoa; phylum Mollusca; class Bivalvia; order Cardiida; family Cardiidae; genus Fragum; species Fragum fragum. The sequence continues at coordinate 44,550,391 of OX336365.1, forward strand.
AATGTTGTTGCTCACTTTCCGGACATTTAAATGATTCTGTAGTATGATTTTGTTTTTTTTAACATCTATGTGTAAAGTGTTGCTATGTACACTTCCTTTTCAATCTTATCTAAGCAGGCATAATATTGCCCAAAAATGCCTAGAACAGATCTGTATGAGAGTCTAATGTCATTTTGAACCTGATGTTCCTAAATGAGGAAGAGTTAGTAGGACAACTTATGATTTTTGACGGACTTGCCCGATTTGAATGTTTAGAAGTTCGTAAGCACAAGATATAAAAGACCTGCCACATTTCTGGTCCAGTAACCGTCGTTTTTTAGTTTTTCTATTTCTCCAAGGTAGTATTTTACACAACGCTCTTCACTTTTGATATGTTTTGTTCAAGGTTTTGACATAGATTTTTCCTAAATACCACTCCAGTCATATCAATCTGCTAAGCACTTGATTTAAAAGAACAGACAATTTCCGTCTGGTAACGTAGCTTTTCTTAGCAGATTATTCGTCTTTAGTACACTATCCATTTTATCTATTCAACATTCTACAATTAGTCTCTCGGCTGTTGTGAGCGCTACTGAAACTTTGATAACATTTTCTACCTCCCTGGAATTTGGGTAATCAGCAGCTTTTCCTGACTGAAGGTTTGTTGTTTTTTAGCCATCTCCTTCTTTTTTGTGACTATTTTTATACCTTCCTCTCACATCTCCCTGATTTTGTTTTATCTTGTAAACTCCTCCGTTCAGTGGTTTTGTCGATAAATTGTTCACATTCACTATCAGTTGAATTCAAGTCCGCTTCGTTCTTGGATCATAACTACTATCACAACCAGAATCACTTACTTCACTTTTCTGAATTTACTTAAAGGCATGTTACCACCAGAACTACTATCTTCGCTTGTAGTGGCTATTTTCTGCTTTAAGTATTAACCAAGGTATTCAAATTCTTTGACCCCCAAATAGTCAATGGGACTTGAGTTCGATGTATGTTTGTCATTGATGGTTTCTTGTAAAGGGTCGTCATTCTATATTGTAGCGTCACATTCATTCTGTACAGGTTTCTTTTCTAAAGAAAAAAAATATCAACATTCTTCTTATTAAGAAATTCTAAATATTCAATGTTTCTGCTTCTGACCAATCACTCCATTTACTATCTATCTGAAATCAATATATTAAGGTTAATATAAGTTCATTTACTTTAATACTTTGAATAAAATTTCACCTTAATCCAGTTTTATCACCCAGATTGAAAATGTGTCGTTACAAAACTAAGTATAAATATATAGTTTTTAACATTAGATATAGGCATACATTAGTCATTTATCCCAGAAAGATTTTTCTCTTTATTTCAAATTCGTTCTCAACAAAATAAATTTGAGAGGGATATTTTGATAATCTTAGCTTAAGTATTTTCGATATTGGGGTGAAATAAAATTAGGTATTAACTAAGATTTACTTACCTTTGCATTGTATGACAGTTATTCCAGCACAAAAAACACTTTAAAACTGTTAGAATATCACCAAAAGCCTGCATTCCTTTGTTTTGTTAACACTAAACAGCATCAAGCTATAGTCTGGTATCAAGACTTAATTAGGCGGCTTCACATTGCAATACTTTGTACCAAAATCAGCTTTCAATTTAAAGCTGTTTTTTTACACGAATATCTACCATCAAGTTACCTGTCCTGTGTCGGCCAAAAAGCTATTTTGGGATAGCATGATTTGACAGTACAACAAATACGATAAACAAGAAATAATCAAATTCTATCTAAATATAGCATGTTTCAGCAGGGCGGTTTCGTACTAAAATACCTCACTTGCATACAGCAAAAACCTACCAGACTAAGATGACTTGATTTGGCAGAGTAAACTGTTAGTGATCTTCTACAGTGCTTACTCGACAGAATGCGGTATAAAAAGATAGAATGATAGGGCACATGAAATTCAACGGTCAAAATCAATAATAATTGTTTTCTATCTACGAATAGTTTATTCTTGAATATTCTTGAATACAAAAACCCTACAATATTTCAAGCTTCACAGATAGATGGTTGCGTTTTTTGTCAATAATTTAAGAAAGGAGATATGTAAAGTCTTCTAGATAAAACAAAGTATGTGAAATTAAAATTTGAATTTATAATACAAAACAGTGAAAATCTCATATTTTAGTATACAGGCCCTTCTGTCAGTAATACATTGAATACTGCGCTTCTTTCTTATTTTTGGGGTTATCTTCGTATCATTTATCTGATGAATTGGAAGAACTGGTCATCTTGGTTTGCCGTGCTACTGAACAGCGGGAGAGTTGAACATTCGTAAAAGGTCGGTATTTTATAAAAGTGATAAATTTTCAAAATACCGTATAGCATTAAGTTTCAATGCCTTGTATGTTGTCCACGATTATTTACGTCCTGACATTGCCAGGACTGGTGATAAATGGCCGGTTGATTTTAAATCATGGAATTCTGTTACACTCCTCTTGTAATCCAGTACAAAGCTCTCAAATAGTAACCGGCCGCACAGGTCGACAAGAAATTTTTTACTCGAGGATAACACGATAAAGAGACCAACTCTTAATTCCATCGTGGTCCTAACTCATTCAAGATGCTATCCACGAGGCAATGGATTCAAACCACCGCTTCCCTTTTTTACAGCTTGGTGGACTGGAGCTTTGTCTGTAATGTGTCCAACGCAAACACACAACCAGCTCCCGGTGATACTCAAACTCGTAACCATCCGATTACGAGTCGGGTCACGCCAACCACTCGGAGACGAAGCAAGTCCTACACACGCTGAATAGAATGGTCCGTCCGAATGACATGAGAAGTTGGGATCAAACAATGGGACCCCTGAAATTGGAGTTTTGTGCGAAACGATTAGATATATCTTTAGAACTGATCGTTCGGTATCAAATGGTTTTGATGTCAAGCCGTCATTGTAATTGATTCGTGAAGCTTCCCCATAGCATATTTTGAGAGCGATGGCTATTCGTAACATGCATGCATACAAAAACATAATTTCTCCACACAAATTTGACTAAAGCGTCATGCCGTGGCCTAAAGAAAAGAGTAATATAATGGCTAACCATTCGAACAATGAATGGTTCGCCATCACAGAGAGTTGCGAATAACCGAAAGTCAACAGACCGAAGAGTATATCAGATCTATGGTTAATCATCACAATAAAGATGTTTACGACCATCCGTCTTTGCTGATTTGATACGGGTGGCAAAAACAAGTTTCATTACGATGATAAGCCATCATGGAAGGAATTAATGATCCCTCCCTATAAACGTGACTTTTTAAGACAAAATTAGTACCATTGCTTCATAATCTTTGAAAATTGATGGGTAGCCGTCACAAAGTTTATTATGGTTAACCGAATGTCCCTAGACTGGTCATAAGCCTTTAAAAACCGTGTACACATACATTCTGTCGATTAATTCCATACCGCCTTTCTTCGCAGGACACGGTATTGATTGAAACATAAAGCTATTTCTAAACACCTCATAAAAGTGTGTGAATGAACGCTGTAACTGATAAATACTAATAAGCAATGAAATTAAGATAATTTTGATTAAAATTGAATGGAGTTTCATATACATTAAAAGATATGTGATCGACAAGGGATAAAGGGATAAACTTAATTTGTCTGAAATAATTACAATGTGACGATTTATAGTCACAATAGGAGGTGAAGCTAAGGCATCAGATACTTGACTGATACATGAAAATATGACACATGATGGCATTTTACCTATCAAAGTACGTATTAATTTTCCCTTTGTTGTCTTTTATGTGGGAAGAGAAGATCAATTTTACCTATTCTGAATAATAAACGCTCTCCACTATCAAGGTAAGAATTAATCGACCAACCATATCATTCATTTAGACCGGAAGTGAACTTTTAACGCCTACTTTTTCAAACATTTATTTTAGTCTTTTTCTTGGTTGGCGACTTAAACTTCGTAACTATTCTTTACGGCGTTTAGGTTGCCAAACAAGAATTCGACTCTTTTGTTACAGGTTATTGGCCAAAATTTTGAAATATAACGCTTTTAAATAATGAATTGGAACTCCCTGTTGGAGTCAATGGGTGTGGCCAGCGGAGGCAGTAGGCGGGGCCAGTGGATTCAGTTGGCGGGGCCAGTGATCAGTCAACTGACAGATCGCGGGTATAAACACTGACATGCGTCGGATCCTGAAATATATAACATCATTAGTTGGCATAATTTGTGGCCAGGAACAAATAATAATAATAATGAATATAATCGCTGATTGGCGACCTTACAAGAGGAATAGAACATATATTTAAATCCGCCTAGTTTGAATGGACATATATTAAATACTTTCGGTAAATGAAATTGTTGAAACTAGTTGATTATGGCAATATTCAAAGCTTTTCGTTTGGAAAGATACGCTCTTAAGACGTTGCAAAAGAGGATACTGAAGTTCTCTGAGATGAATCAGACCATTTAACCCTTTCCTGTTTTGAAAATTTTTAGATCAGCCCAAAAAAGATTTTGCAGACAAAAAACGTAAAGTGGAATGAATTTGAAAAATAACTATTTGATACGATAGAAAATATTTTGGAAAGAGAAGAAATTGCTTGTTATAAGCAATTTTATCTTTTTCTACAAGTTTTTCAGAATCAAAATTTCATAGGGACATTAAAACCAGGGCAAATTTAGCCTATACGACGTTACGTCGGTAAAATGTTAGTATGTGACCAAAACACCGCATTCACAGCTCAAATAAACTGTAGTTATAATAATTGGTCGCCAGTGAGCACGGACAGTTTGGAGTATTGTGTAAGGGTTTATAAAGACAACATGAATGATATTTACAATTAGGCTGCGCTGTATAACTGTACCCCATTCTTACTCGACTTTGTTCAAAGCGAGAAAAACATCTTAAAGGCAGCTTGAAAAAATCATAGTTATGATGTTTAAGTCGCCAAATAGAAGAGCATGTTTGACATCTATATTCATTGCCGGTACAATTAATTGAGTTGATTAGAATATGATTTAGGTAGCATTTCGGACATATACAACGATGAATGGCCGCGGTCAGAGAACAGTTGGTTAACGTCGAACTCTCAGTCATGGGGTATAAGGTTCGATATCTTTTCCGACATTTGTCTCCCGCCGGAGTGGTTTATCGTTAACCTAAGTGGGATGAGTAGGTGGAGGCTCGGAAAGGGTTCCGTGGTAGTAGTGGTGTGATAAATACCAGGAATCCATAGTTAGGTACTCCAACCCCACGGTATTACTGAAAAGTGGTGTTAAGTCCAATTCAAACAAAACAACTCCAAGCGATAATTTATTTAAGGCGCATGCCTCTGTCAGTTTTGAAATTAATTATCGTACAGTTCAGCCAACCGAAACTGACGAAGTAAACATTTTATGAATGTGACTTTCAGTCCTGAGTGGCTCTTTAGTACGTGTATGACCATCTATACAACCATCTGTAGGCAACTTGTGTAGAGACTAGTAAATACCTAGGCAAATCTCAAAGTTAACTCATTAAATTTTGGAATATTACCATAATGTTTATATTGGAGGGGAGAAAGTATTGTGTATAATGAATGCATTTATTCAATTGTGTTCCAATTAAATGTTTACTCAAAACCTGTAACTTCCCTTTTGCGGACAGTTTCATTCTAATTTCTGACAAATTTACACAAGGTACAAGATAAGAAAAATATCTATATTTCCACACAATTGTATTTTGTATAAATGTTGTTGGTAAGATGTCATCAGAGATACTAAAGTTTTATGGGATTGTAATGGGACTTGAAAACAATAGATTAATTTACCATTCTTCCGCTAAATATTTTTGACCGTCGTGTTCAAAGATGTTGCTCAACACAGAAAGAACAAGCAGGAAGTATAGTCGAAGATCAGACTGCACGTCTGTACAGACTGATCTTAGTCTATACACCTGCCAAAACTATTTTCATACATCGAAAAATTCTATAAACCTGTAAGTATCGCAAGTACTCATTTGACCTATCTATTTACTCTTTAACATTACCGGTTGTATAACTCCTAAACACACTTTCCCGTCAATAGGACCTTTCTGTTTCTTCGAATTCAGGTCAATTTATTTACAAGCTTTGCACAAGAAGTTACAAGCTCTTCTTGATTTCCTTTAGCAAACTGGTGTAAATATGAACATGTAGAAATATTAGAAAATTTAACATATATTTAAATACATGTAAATGGAAATTGACAATGAAAATAACCTTGCCGCAAGAAAGTTCAACAAATCCATCAAAATAATAATCTCAAAAACCATGCACTGTTAAGCTCGACCTGTGAATAACATGAGCTTCGCAGAGCGGCGCATATACGCCCGAAGGGGCTTGTCAGTAACCTTGGCTTGTCAGTAATCTGAGCTTGAATGATAGCTAATGATTTTGTCAATAGAAAGATTATATCACCTGAATAATTCTGTTTACACTTGAGAAATAAGATAACTTTATAATAACTTATCATTCAACATTATGCACAATGGTTACATTCTGACCTTGACTAATGATCTCGAAAGAAATCTAATAAGAAAATACTCACTACAAGCAATAAAGATATGACCCTGAAAAACTGATCTTGACAAGTAAACTGTTACAATGGTTCAGTTTAGGTTTTTCAGAGCTCAAAATGACCTTGACATTTGAATTAAAATATTTCAAGGGCAGATAATTCAAGAAAGACCAGCTTTTTGAATTTCTGAAAAATTATGCTCAACTAAATATCAGAGATGCATTGTGGTGAGATTCAATTCAATCCAATAGAATAAGAGGGAGGAGTTGTGCACAAACACAACAACAACAAAAAAACAAAAAACACCCTGTAATATTAAGTTATATTGTTGAGTGAAAGGGCAGATAAATCAAGAACAACTTGACATATCAAAAAAATTTAGTCCTTAGCACAACAACAACAACAACAACAAAAACAAACCCTGTAATATTAAGTTTTATTGTTGAGTGAAAGGGCAGATGAATCAGGAACAACTTGACATATCAAACAAATTTAGTCCTAAGCACTAGACATCATACAGAGTTACTGTGGCAAGTTTCAGCTCAATCCAATTAAAAATGTAGGGGAAAGTGTACTCACAAGAAATAACGGGTTTTTTCGTCCAATTCAAGGGCAGATTATTCAAGAAAACTCACCAATGACTGGAGCAATCTTAATTTCAAAGGTCTTATGCACAACAAGACATCATAGAAAGTAATTGTTGGGAATTTCTGCCCATTGAAAAAAATAATGTAGGATAAGATGTACACACAATGAATAAAGTGATTTTCGTTCAATTCAAGAGCAGATAATTCAAGATAACTTAATACTGACTAGAGCGCTTTGAATTTCAAAGGTCTTATGCACAACTAGACATCATAGGGAGTAATTGTGCCAAGTGTCAGTTCATTCACATTGATAGTTTAGGAGGAGTTGCGCTCACGAAACAAAGTGATTTTCGTTCAATTCAAGGACAGATAATTCAAGATAACTCAAAACTCATGAACCGAGTGATTTGAATTTCAAAGGTCTTATGCACAACTAGACATCATAGAAAGTAATTGTGCCAAGTTTCAGAATTTTCCCATGTATAGTTTAGGAAGAGTTGCGCACAAAAAAAAATGCTTACGGACGGACAGACAGGCAGACGACTGGAGCCATAACTTAATACGACCCTTTGGGCGTATTATAATGTGGTACACCTCAGGTCAACACGCTGACCTACAGGATCTCGTGTAAAGTTTGCCGCACGGTTTATTTAAGTTAGTGAGACAAATGTTGAACAGTGTTGTTTTTTTCAAATTTGACTTACACATTAAACATTCATTCATGTACACGTACATTCAAGTGCCAAAATATATACACATAAATGTATAACATACATACGCTGGCAAACATATACACACATATAGGTACATACACACATTTACACATTTGAAGATGTTTGTATACATTTAATATACAACTACAAAACTTACTCAACAAAAGATAACTATACTAAGACATCTACACGGATACTAGTGAATTATATTTGTAAATCTTGTGATTTTTATTGGGGTAAGATTGTTATGATTGGTAAGATTAATATAAGTACAACTATGTAACAAAAAGACGATATTACATGGGGATAGCATTAATGAATGGACACCTTTCTGGTTGTTTCGGTTATAAGAACATCATGATTGCATATGTGAAAAAAAGCTTGAATGAGTTATTCAAAAACAAAACAACAACAACATATATATATAGATAATAATAATCCGGGATCAGCATTACAAGGGTTAAGATTTTCTCACTTTTCAGGAGTTGGATTTTTAATGGTGTTGATATCCTTCGATATTTTATGGTATTATGTGACGATTATGGGATGGGTACAATACTACTTTGTTATGTCTTTCCTACCCACGCTGCCATGGACAACCTGTGATGAATGGTGGAACACTGAATATTGCACAAGTACGTAACTATAGTAAAGTAAAATGTTCATACGTGATATCTTTCATCAAGCGTTCATCGATAAGCACTTTAATGCACAGCTTGAAACAAACTTCGTTCAGTCAATACATTACCGGACGATTAAAAAAGACTGGTACAAGTGGAGAGAACTTGTAGATAACTTTTGAAAGTGTGTCGTATTAGAAAAACAAGTTCAAGATAAGGAAGACAACATTGTGAGAAAAACATAAATTACTTTTTTGTGATATAGAAATCGTGATTGTGTGGTAATGGGTAAAGTAACATTATATGGTCAATAAGCATATCCCTTGCCTTTATATACTTTATATCACAATTCTTTGATAGACTATCATGAATAGTGGAACGTACGCAAAACATTGAACTAGCAAGAAACGATATCAGCCCAGCCCCCTAACAACCCGTTTTGAAATAAAACTCCGTTTTGAAATGAATTTTATAAAAAAGAGTTGTCATGAAAATTTGTAACATATCAAACCCCTTTTGAAATAAAGTTTCGTATTAAAAAAAAACAAGAAAAAACTTTCAGTCTAACATAACAACGTGTTGAAACTAGTGGAAGTGATAGTATTTGGCTCTAAAGGAGCATATTGTAACATTGAATTTTCGATCCTTTTGCTAAATTTCTGTATATATGCTTTAGTTATTATTAATGTTTGAAACGTTTATGTGTTTTGTTATTGAACGAGCCATTATTTACTTATTATTTTTTTCTTTTTGTAGCCTTTTTTTTTTAAAAAAGATCTCACATTACAAAACGTTGGTATCAAATTGAAGTGCGATTTTCGAGGTGTTTTGTCACATCAACTCACTATGAAATACCTTATTTAAAGGGTTTTTTCAAAACGGGCCGAACCATAACACGTTTTAAATTAAAGTCTCGTTTTGACATTAACTTTCGTTCTAACATTTCACCACGTTCAAAACTACTGCAAATGATTATATTTGGTTCATACAGAGCACATTGAAATATCGAATTTGTGAACTTGTATGTAGAATTCTAAGAAACGAAATTAATGAAGAAATGAATAATATGTGATCTTTTCATTGAACGTTCCAAAAGGTATTTATATTCGTTTCTTTTGTAGGTTGAACATTCTATTTGAAACACGTTTAATTCAGAACGGTTTGGTTTCCAATTGAAATGATATTTGCAAAGTATTTTGTCAAGCCAACTCGTATTGATTTTTTTAAATTATTCTTTTGTTTTTTAAATTTCAAAACGGACTGCACCATACCACCTCGTTTTGAAATGAAATCTTGATGTGAAATATGCCTTCAGTCCAAAGCCCAACGTGTTGTAAAAATGCGCAACTGATTTTATTTAGCTCTTATGGAGCATATTGAAATATTGAATTTGCATTTTTTGTTCGTTTCTGTATAAACAAGTATAAACTTTTGACAGGAAATGTTTGAAGAAGTTCAAGAAAAATGAAGTGTAAAGTCATGGTTTTGTCATTCAACGTTCAAATATTTACTTCTTACTCGTTTCTTTTCTATGCCAAGAATTTATTCAAAAATAAGTTTTTATTTCAAAACGGATTAGTATCGGATTGAAATACGATTTCCAATGTATTTTGTCACGCCAACTCATGTTTTTAAACAATCTATTTCAAAACGGGTTGTAAAACAACACATCGTCAAGATGGATGCTCTGTTTTCAATCATGTCACAAAAAGAAATCGACAATAATGGGAATGGATTGCACTGCATAAAATTTGACATATCCCCATCTTCAGGTTACAGGGAACTATTCAATTTTCCATAGGCGACCATTATAAGAAAATTGCACATAGCTCATCCCAAGAAATTGCAAGGGGGTCAAACCATGTCTTAAATTCAAGAACAATCATTCAAAATAATCGAGTTCAGATATGGCAAGATCCCTTTTATCAACGACTTATGACGTCATTTTAAGATAACCCTCTTCGCGCAGCTAGGTTTACTTCATTTCCGAAAAATACCCCAGCGTATAGAAACCGCCCCTCAAGAGTCGAAATACATTAAAATATTTTACTTTTCGCTCCTAAGTTATTTACAGAGTATCAATTTATCGGATCATATCGTTAGATTTCGTCTTGATATTATATGGACCAATCAGAGGTCAGTTTGATCTTTGTTTACATCAACGTAGTATCCCTAGACAAAATGTGACAGCTGGCGGGAAACTGTATTAGTTCCCTGTAATCTAAAATGAGTCATATATAAAAGTCGATTCCCACACTCTAAAATTTTAGTCTGGTCCATATCAAAAGATGTTGCAGACGACAGTTTTTAGTTGACGAGACTTTTAAATGCCTTGTCTGATTGGATAGAAAACATTGTAGATAACAAAGTTTTCTAAACTTTGTTTCTTGAGGGGCGTAATGAATTGGGATTGAGTGGGAATGGGTTAATTAATTTTCTTCTAATGTATATACACTGCCATATTCTCACATTAATCGAATCGAAAGTTCAGAGACAATGAGAGCGGCGAATTATAACATTTTTGTCTTTTGTCAACCATGGTGGTATTCAGAATGTTCGAATGGATGTTTTGTACATTCACTTAACCAATTAAAGTTATAAAGAGAAGTCAAAATATAGGGCTTGAAACGTCTATACGATGTAAAAGTCAAGTCTAACATAAATTTGATATTCCATACTTTGGCATGACACACACAATTAATATCTTTACAAAATTGAATATTTTTCATCACAAGTAGATTCAAAATGGTATTCGAGTACCTTTTTCATAATAAAAAAACAACAAAAAAGTATTTTCCGTTATAACACGTAATTTATGTATCACCTTTTAGATCTTGTCTTTGTAACTGCAATCGTTTATGAAATTTTAGAGCAATTAACTTTTGTCGTATCTTTATCACCGTTTTAGACGCGTAAAAAAACTAGACTCATAATAAAAGTATGCGTTACCCTGGCAACCTGTTTATGGGGCCTATAAAGAAATTAGTTTCTTTCAGGTGTTTCATCATAAAAAGTTGACATTGTGAAAAATTATCAAATAATTTGCTGAGTTTGCAATGCGGTTTAGAATATGATTAAATTTCATAGTTTACAAGCATCGGATTTGAATAGTTTGATACCAAATTTTCAAACGCAAAAAGCGATTTGAATTCAGTCATATTAAATACATCTACCTTTTCTTTTTTCTGGTTCCATTAAGCGATACCCCAGTTAAGTTAATCATTAGATTCCTGCTCTAGTACACTCGGGAAAAAGGTCAAGATCATTGCAGTTTTTATGTTTCATAAACGAGTTTTAACGACCACATTGTTTTCTCTGTTTCTAGCTCTTCTTCTGCTGCTTCTCCTCCTTATATAATCTTTATATAATATTTTTTGGTAAATTATCGACGTATTTCGGTTAATTTTCACTCCATAACTTTATCAAAAAATCAAAAACTAGCCGTTTTGGTAGATTTATCTCTGTTTTCATTGATTGCGCGCTACTTATCGTCTTTTACGCGGGATACCTACAAAGGTGATGTTATCATGTTATCATGTATTTCGCATGCAACATGACACCTCATAGAATTTTTTTGCACCATAAGTTCATGTTTTGTCTAGTTTTGAATGAAAGTAGAACAATTGTTTTTTTTCCCTTTGTAAGATCGATTTATCTTTCATTTAGTATACAGTTAAAGATTTTTGCACTCTTATTTTCCCTTTTATATTAAAGGTCCGCCACTCGTGGAAATATTGCCTTTTGCAATTTACTCGGTGAAATCGACTTTACACTGAAACGTATTTGTGTCTCGTTTAGTTATAATCGCTGTCGTACCACATACCCATATAAGCGACGGCCCAAAAAGGCGGTTAATTATCACGGTGTATAGTGGAATATTATCCGAAAGTTAAACATTGTACTATGAGAAAGTACATTCTATAAGTGTTACAAATTCCTCTCAATTCGCATTAATCGAAATGGCCGCTATGAAAGGAAATATTGGTCAGGTCTAAATTCAAAACTACTTTTGACGATTTTTTTAATATGTTAAGATTTAAACACAAATCAGTTTTCTTCATAAAGAGTTTTCAAGACGACCGACCACAAGTTTTAAACTGGATGACTCCAAAAGAAATTTTGGTTGTGCTTATATCCTAAAAAATTCATCTTAGAAATTTACGACATTCTGTGATAATTTTCAGTATCACTTACTCAGGGTCCATAACATTTTCAACATATATCACAATTTCAAAATGGCCAATATCAAAGGAACAATTGTTTAGTTATATCTCGGATAATTTTTATTCGGTTCATGAAATTATTAGATATATTCAAGAGCACTCGATTTTTATTTAAAAGATACAGATTCCCCTACTCATTAAAGATATCCTACATCAAAGGAAATTTGGGATCGGCTTTTATCTCGGACTTTAGGTGGATTTTTTTTTTAAATTTAGATTGATACATGTATGTTCAGCAGGACTAATTTATCAAATTTAAACAAAAAAGAATAAATAAATAAATAAATAGATAAATAAATAAAGAAATAAAATCAAAGTATTCACCATTTAGAAAATCTTTGACACAAAGAAAACATTGTTGACTTAAAAAAAATAAGGCTGGAGCATATATATATCGATTATGATAATGTCATAATGTCGATTTGCGTGACATTTGCATGATTTTTATGAAAAAAAAATATAAACTACCCTCCATTTGTAAAATAGCTGACATCTGAGGAATAAGTTTTTGGCTTATATATCTATGACACTATAGGAGAGAATTTATTAAGTTTCCTTATATATTTAGGCCAACCCATCGATCAATTCAAGGTGCAGAAAGGTTAAAAAAGCCTGTGATTTCGATTCGTTTAGGATTTCTGTGACGGCCACTATAAGAATTAGAGCAAAATTATCTCTTTTTTCTCTTTCTTTTTCTGATAAAAGTTCTATAATCTAATTTTCAAATTCGTCTATCAAAAGCGGGCGTTCTGATTGATCGAAAAACAAACAAAAGAAACAATAAAAAGGTAAAAAAAAAAAAAAAAAAGAAAAACACCCAAAAACAAACAATAAACAAACAAACAAAAAACTCGTGAACAAAATTCAGAGCTCACAGCTATTTTGTATTCTTGGCACAAATTAGTTCGATGAAAAATGTTTCCCAATAAGCTTTTTCTTTACTTTCTTCGATTGATGTCATTAAAATATAAGAAATGAGAATATTTTTTGTTTTCGTGAAGGTATGAAAGCAGCACCTAATTACACTTATGTATGAATTCGCGAAGTGTGATTAGGTTTCTCGTTGAATTCACTAAGTTATTTAAAAATCAATCCAGTGATGTAAGAGTTATGGAGTGGAACTAATATATTACCCACAGCTTAACTTTCAACCTCTATATATTACATAGACCTTAGGGACGCAGACCCAAATATTTTCCAATGGCACTTAATTTCAATCAGATGAATTATTATGAGACAATAATTGAACACTGCTTGTGTGTCGGTATCATGACCCTAGACCTTCATCTTTGACCTTGGCGATGTAGAGCCGAGGTTTTGCACATGCTCTTTCGTTTCATGTTTAGAATAATTCTACGAAGTTATTTGAGCATTCAGCCAGGAATGTAACAGACATAGTTAGGAAACCTATTTATTACCGAATCTTGACCTTTATAAATATACTTAGTTCCATAAATAAGTTTTTATTTCTCTTTTCATGTTTCACTGAAAATAATAATGTTTGGTATCAAATTGTAGTGTAAATTTTAAAGAAAACTTCTGGCTGAAGTTGTTTCTGGCTTGGCGCCCATGATTTAAATGGATTTTAATTGGTGATCTCTTCTTCTAACAAGAAGTATCATGATTAGCACACCTTCTTCGTGCATATATCAACATTGACATCAAATTAAAAGTTCGTAAAATTTTAAGCCAGATAGTATATATAGTGAAACTTCCCATATGAACCAATATGAATTGTGATGAGGACGATCAGAATTTGTAAGGCAAAAGTGTAGATCTCAAGACCGATGAAAACGCCAGAGCACACCGATTGAACCCCTTTCCAGCGTACACACGTTATCGTCACGTGAGTCTCGCGTTATCGCGACCGAACTCTCGGAATGGCGTCCTTTCGTCATTTTAATTGAGGGATATTTGGCTACGAACACGGAGCTCCAACAAGGGAGCCAAATAAGCTTCACACAAATGTCGCCCAAAGTTGGAGTTCTAAGTTAATTTCGGGTCTGAAAGAATAATTTGATTGGTCGATCGGGGTTTTGATTGACAGTCCACAGCAAACTGCACTCAATCAAACCTTGCCTTGGTGAATGGTCTCCAGTCTTCAGGACTGTTCGCCGAGAAGAAGTAATAATTGAAGGTCTCCGAATTGCTCCTTCACGTCCTATACTTACTATAGTGGCTGCTAACCAGGGATGGGCCCCCTGAATGTGTCCCTTGTAGTGCCCCGTTTTCTATCCAACATGTCTTAATTAACTGCATAGACTTGCAACCAATTTGTTCCAGATAATTCAATGCAGGTACTGATTCAATTAGTGATAAAGGTCTTTTTGACTCTGTTCGTATTGAGACAGTTACTATATATATTAAACAGATTGGACATTACAATCGCCTGTGTTAAAAGTGTTATTTCCAAAATCTTATTTCCCCCTTGTTTTAAATCCAAATTTATAAACTGTTCTAATCAAACCTCCATTTAATTCTCCATCTTCGATTCAAATACAATCAAGAATTTTCCAAATGGGGGATTTGACCATGGGTGACTCCATGCCTGGGATAGGTGTTATATCTCCGTGCACATATTGGATTATTTCAGACATTTACACTTATTCATAACACACTTACAATTATTTATAACGTTCATTTCCCATTTATACAAAGATCTTATCATATATATTGTTTTATTCTTTTCCCATCCTTCAAAAACATCTGAACACAACTATAATTTTTCAATAGGAGTCTTTTCCATGGGTAGCTACTGATCTAGGGAGAGCCGATATACCTGCGTGCTCATATTATATCAGACGTTACATAAAAAATAATTTCTTACTTTATTTACCACTTATCTTTTTATATATCGTTTTAGTCTTTAGCCACCCTTCATTACCATTCAAAAAAAGTATATAAAATTTCCAATTGGGGGGACTTGTTCATGGGTAGCTTCTGGTCTGGAGAGAGCCGATGTGCATTCGTACTCACATAGGATTATCTCGGTCCTCTATAAAGATTCACAACAATCATTGCGTTCCAATGATTCAATTGTCTTAATGAGTAAGGAACAGCTTGATAGACAGACACGATCCGCCAAGTGAAGAACAGCTGGCTACACCCACTAACCATCGACATGGAAGTTCGACTGAAATAAAACGATTACATTTTTTAGCTGGCAAAGCATCAACTTTGACAGCGTAAGTAAACAGACACTATTTAATTGATTGATTTATTGAATGGGTTTAACGCCGCTTCTAACAGTATTTCGGTCAAAACGTGGCGGCTAGAGCACCTAACAATGGATTCCTGGTATTTCTCACACCAGTACTACCACTTCATTCTTTTCTAGCCTCCAGCTGCTATCCCACTTAGGTTTACGATTATCCGCCAATTGGTGAGAGACAAATGTCGAAAAGAATGTGTGCTGCCACCGGAAATCGAACCCATGACATCCCATAAATGAAAATTAGAAGTCTGGTGCCCTACTTCGCTATGACGGCGGCTACAAAATTTTGAAGTCATCTCAAAGTTCAACAACTGCAAACTGCCACTGGAGGCTTAACCACTAAATCCGTTAAATGCCTACGCCATAAAAAGCAGTTCTTATATACTTTAGATATATTTCAACTCTGCTTGCAGGTTCATCTCCTAGGTAGTTTTAGCTCACTTTAGCAAAGCGTTTTCAAAATGATTCTTACCAGAGTCTTCAAAGAAGTTGCAGATGACAATTTCCAAACGTTGAAAATTCTAAAATATTTATTTTCTTGGTTGAAAAGAATGTGGAAAGTGAAAATTGCTTTTAAGTGGGAATGAGTGGGAATTGTCAACTCCTTGGTTACTTTAATCTCGTTTCTTTATCATGATAACGTTTGACAGAGACAATTACTGAACAAATATGCTTTTCTAGCCTACAGTACTATTCAGTACTTGAATTATTTTTAGGGACATAAACCAGAAAAAACAAAACAAACTCTATGGATGGTGATCTAGATGTCTTAACTACAGCTCGAAATAAACATAATAGCTCAATGTCCACCGTAAAACATGAGAAACATAATTGGCCAATCGATGTTTTGACTGACAACGGCTTTCCGTCAATGTGTTATGCTGTTATCGTATTGTGATAACGCGCTAGACTCCAGTGTCATATGTCTCTTAATCGATCCCCACTTCTAATGCACGTTGGACCAGACATTAACCCATTCCACTCTTTTTACAATTAGCCTTTTTACAGCCCTTAACCCTTTCCTGTTTAATCCCTGGATTTTACATACCTGTGTTCTTATACTTGAGAAAATGTCGTGGAAAAAGAAGATATGTCTTGTAACAAGCAATTTCTTCATTTTCCACATTTTTTTTCTACCATACCGAACGATCGTTTATCAAGTAACTTCAACTTGAATTTGTTGTCTATAAAACCTTTAAATTTGGACCAGTCTAGAATTAAAGAAAAAAGTGTTAAGAAAATGGTTTTCGAAAAAAATGTGAAAAATATCAAGTTATAAATCAAAGTGAATGTTTCGATAAATTCTCGATCATGAACGAATTCGTAACGGTTTTCCGTAGGTTAACAGATTTGTGTTATCGGTATATGTCCTAAGACGATGGCCAAACTACCGTTGTAACAGCTTATTGAAGGTAGGGGTAGGCTATTGTGGTCGCAGATCGACGATATGCACAATATGAATGACGGGTATACATGTAAGAATGCGTATTGGCAGCGTTTAATGCGCCACATTATCACCCATTTTTTACAGTGCTGAGTGTCCTTGACAATTGTGGGTTACATTTAATAACTTTCGATTTGTTTCTACACAATAGAATTACTTTATTGCGAACCTTTTTGTGCTCTATCAAATTACCAATTAAAATAATATTCCCAGACGACAATTTCTTTTTACTAGCAAAACGATTTCAAAATTCATGAAACCATGCTTAGTAGCAATTCTTTATTATTTCGAATTTGCAATAAATTTGAAATGTTTTGACATTTTGGTTATTCATTACAAATAATGAGAGCGGATAAAAAATACTTCATCTGCAAAAGTTGTATTAATAAAACGATCGACAGTAACCGTGTGCGCACTAATCGTGACTACAGCTTATTCAAGTAATATTTAATCAAAAAGGCAAATCGATGGTTGACGACCAAAACGCCGTTTATACAGCTTTTATAAGATATAGCTGCGACGTTTAATCGGCAAAACCAACGCAATTGCATAATATAGATGTCAGAATTTAAGACTCTCTTCCGATTCCATTCGTCAGTCGTCTTATATGATTGTAAAAGGCGATCCATAAAAATTATGGCCAATTTATCATTTCGATGGTAACATGGTAAGACTTATTAAATTCCAATAATCTTCAAGTTCTTGGAAACGTGAGAAACTCTTTACATCACCTGGCAATCGACCAATCGCGGTTGTCAATTAAAGAAAAAAGAGGACCTTGATGGTCCTTTTTCGTTCCCATAAGTATGGTGGTTCAAGGCTATATGATATATACAAAATATCAAAGCTCTACGCCTAAATATTTTGTAAAAGACTATTTTCTCCTTCAATACTAGGTATATTGAAGATCCAATAATAAAAGGGCTAATTTCTAGTAATTAATTGAAGTATTTTGGTAGAGGGGCGATAGAATGGGTTATTGGTTCACTATTAAAGATCTAGGCATTATGGCTATGGAGAAGAAGACATGACACCTTTTCCGGTTAAGTAATGGTGAGTTTTGGTTGATGGCTTTGTTACTTGAAAGGGCTAGCTTAGATTACGGTTAAAATAACCGGAATATATAATTACATAAATTTGATCAAAGTACAATTCTACCTTAGGACGTAAAACGGATTATAAAAGTTTATTTTGCGGACGTTATAGAGTTGTGTATATGTTGCTGCAAGTTGTAAGAGTTAAGTGATTTGTTCTTTGTGTGTGTAAATAATGCTCCGAATTGTGTCAAAATGTCAATTGTAAATGAAGCATATATTTTTAATGTTGATATTTTTCGGCAGCTAACGGTACCAAGATGTTGACTAGCGCTAACAATACGAACATTTCCTTTCCAAATACTCTAAACGAAGACAAACCTGCGGTTTTTACGTCTCCCGTTCAGGAATTCTGGATGTAAGTAAGAAAACTCATGCCTGTTACTATTTGTGGAATTCGCGAAGATTCTGTGAAAAGCATGAAATTAATTTCCCACATCTACGATTTTATGAAATTTATTCCTTACTAAACCCATACATCGTCGTTCGGCGAGCAAAATCTCGTAGCTACATTTTGAATTAAACTGTAGTTTCGACATTCTGCTCGCCCATCGACGAAATAACAGTTTCCGTCTGACTGTCGAATAAATTTAGGCTGACATGCAACATTTTCAACATTTCTTTGTTCTTTAAAAATCCTGACATTTCACAGAAACTTTCGCAGAGTAGAATTCATTTTCCATGTTTTTCCCCTAATGTTTAAAGCACGCCCCCTTTAGTTTTATGGCCCTTTCACTGATCATTCATACTGATAGGAACAAATCAATGTGAAATACGAGCATTTTCAGTGTCTTTACTTAAGCAAGAGAAGAACATGCCTTGTCTTGTTTGAAGAATTTCGAACGGAATTCTGAAAGTTATATCCTCTCGACAAAAACAACTCAGATAACATTTGTAAGTTATTGCATGTCCTCGATTCCCTCAAAATGATCAACTTCGAATTTGGAAGAGATCGTGAAAACCATTTGATTTATAACATACCTTTCAAATAAACTATTGAAAGTAGGTTATTTCAGAAGAAATCCTGTTGTGATTATGACAATGATTGTTGAGATCTTGTTGGACTTAAGTGACAAAAGTTAGATACAAAGTCATCTAACGTAGATAAATATATGTAAACATTTAGAGCAAATCGTTTTCAATTCAGAATCATAAGGAAACTGCTGTAGATATTTATTTCTATTTATTTTTATTTAAATGATATAATAACTGAAAATTAACCAAAGTTTCTATTACATTTTATGCTTTATCGTTTTCCCTGACTTTATTTTTTGAATATCTTACTTTTCTCAGATCCTAGGCGCAACGCAATGTCTCTTCGTTTCCCCTGACTAGTTGGCGCCTTTTAATATCACGGTTGATATTTTCCATACTATATAGAAAGACATATTTTAGACCCCAAAAGGGGGGGACTCTGATCATTTTGATTTAGCTCAATTATGGCATAAGTTGGTTTATCTAGGGTAAATTATTTATGATATTTTGTATCCATTAAAAAGCCCTGGACATTTTTGTTGACCCAAATGCATTCTCCGTAGCTAAATTTTGTGTCTTACATTTATAGAAAATTATGAAATATGAATATGTTTAAAACCCTAGTCAGACCACATTAACCCAGCGACATCTTCGATTTATCGTATTTAAGATAAGCTGACGTCTACATTTCAAGTACTGTTCAAACCAGATAATAACTAGAATGTAGGATAGAAAACATTGTTCGAAAAGGAATAATTGCTTGTCACAAGAAATTTCTTCTTTTCTCACATAATTTCAAAAGCTATATTTCTTCGATGCGTAAAAAAAGGAGTCCATGAGTGGGAACGGATTAGCAAAACGACTTTTTTTCAAAGGAAGTGATCGACTATATTGTAAAGTTATTTTGTCACTTACTCATTCGCGAAAATTGGACCTTTAGACTATTTTACTTTGTATGAGATTTTAATGACAAGAACAAGACAGTGCAAAGTTGTGTAGAAGTTCACCAGTATGACTGTCCTATTATTTCCAGACATAATGTATTACGCAAGTCAGGAGGTCTGGAGGATATGGGATCGTTACAGTGGCATCTCATTTTGAGTAATTTTGTAGCATGGATCCTGATTGTGCTGGCATTAGGTAAAGGTGTCAAATCACTTGGTAAGGTAAGTCATTCCAAGTTTCTCCTGAATTGTGTTTCTTCAAGAAAATGGTGTCAAAATCTTGGCAAAGTAAATCATTTCAAGTTACCTTGTCGCCTGTGTCCTCATTATCTTTAGAATAGGACGTAAAATGACTTAGTAACGGTCATTCAAGTCTTTTTTTTATTCCGAGTCCCCATTGTGATTGCTTAAGGAAAAGGTCTAAAATAGTTTAGTAAATTAGATCATTCAAAGGTACTTTGTTGCCTGGGTCCTATTTATGTGGCCGTGGCATAGTGAGTAACAGCTTTTGAGTAATACAGCTTTTTTTCCCACCTTCCATCTTGACTTGACGTTTAAAGTCGCAAGTCAAAAGCTATTGGTCATAAAAGCAGCACCTCTAACTTGCTTCTTAACATGCTTTTAATACATTGTTTATACTATTCGTAAATTGACTATTTGATATGTAAAGAATGAGGTATAAATGCACCGAAGAAGAACTGGGTAATAAGATATGTAAACTTTCACTAATATATAAAAAAATGTGTGTGTGCTTTCATTATCACCTTTAAAGTTATAATTTCTAGCCTGATTTTCCTCAAAAGTTTGTCATTTTTCACAATATAAATCAAAATGTACAATGTGAACGGATTATACTATGATGTCTCGTGGTGAATATATTTCAGGTGGTCTACGTCACGGCCACGGCGCCCTATATTCTCCTAACGATCCTCCTAATCCGTGGACTGACACTAGACGGTGCTATAGATGGTGTAGTCTGGTACCTAACACCCGACTTCAAGAAACTTGCCTCACCTCAGGTAAATATTTGTGTGATGGGTTATTTTTAATTAAAAAAATAGGTTGTTTACATGCTGTCCACGGTTCTGTGGAAATGGCCGGCACCGTGGAATGACATCACCCTGTTTTCTGCCTCTTGATTTTCGAAGAATTGCCTAGCTTCAGGTACACCTCCTGATCAACAACAAAAATTAAGTCTTAGGTAAAAAGGTAAATCAAATACTAAGAGTAAGCTTTTGTGCCAATATTCATTTGGGATACAATTTGCATAAACCATAAACTACCGCTTTAAAATTAGAGGGATCGCGGCTGTCAATCATAGAATATTTCGACCAATCAAATTATTTGTTTTGAACGGAAGTGATCCTAGAACTCGATATTGGCAGGCATTTATACAAAGTGTTTGTCATAACTACAACCTATTCAAGCTGTAGTTATGACGTTGTGTCGCCAACGATCCACTTTTGGTTTCTGTTACATGTTACTATCCATGAATTTTGCAAAACAACGCCGTTCAATAACGAAGTTGGATTTCCTGCAGAAGCTTAGTGCCCGTGGCCTGCCGTGCATTAATTAAACGGCTGTCACGAATAATAGAATATTTCGTTATTTCCTTTCATTCACTTAACCGCGCGAATACTTGCGGGCACATTGTCGTGAAGGCGAAGTCGTTGGCTGAATAATCATCTAAAATGTTCTTTTCTAAAATTGCTGGCTAGACACGCACATTATCCTTTGGATAACCTTTTTTTAGAAATCTGTAAGAAAACTTGAATGATATGATGAATCAAGACAGCAATAAATAAATAAAATAATAAGAAAAAAACACAAGGTACCTCATGTTTAAACATTACAAAAAGCTCAAATTTCGCACAAAAATTGTTTGGGCAAATGGTGGGGGTCGAGGCTGGCATTATCAATTTGATATTGAACATATTCGTAGTGAAATGTTGAATGAATCTCCCCTGGAACTACTAAAAAGATATAGATAATTTTGTCAGGAAGGTTGCTTTGGTGGACCCCTCTCAGATGTGTACAAAAAAGTTTGATGGGACTAGTCAAAGGAGCTTAATGGACAGGTCTTTTGGGCAGTATTAGATTACCAGAACAGTTCTTAGACCTTTCTTATTGGCAAAACGAATTAATTTCACAGAGGTAGTAGCCTCTGGTAGATGAGTATATAATGCGAAAAATAAGGTCGGCTTGAACCCCCTTAACCTTAATTTGACCTACTTTCTAAGCTTTTCGATCTTTACTTCTAGCTGATGAACTTTATTACGACTCATAATTTAATGACATTGGCCTTTAAGGTTCCTGTATTAAAATGACGAGCGGAGCATTTTCTGGACCGCTCTGGAATATATGAAAATATGAATAATTAATTTAACATTGTGTAGATTGCACATGTAGGAACCTACAATGTTTTGCACTAAGCGATAGATATGTATACATGTACAAACACCTTCTAAAAACTGACAACCACAATAACCACTATTTTGATGAGATTTGGTAGCACTATTAAGGGAAACTTTACAAGAAAAAGGGAAATCGCACATATCTGTTTTAGAAACATTTTTTTATCAACCGAACAGTGAAAGTGGTGTCATTTCATGCCTTGATGTGGCAAAACATAGACTGCAACATGAGAAACAAGAACATTATTAGAAGTACATTTTATCCTCCAAATAAATCTCAAGATAATTAAGGGCCAATTAATCTTTGCGACCCAAGTGTGCATTTAAAACACTTCCCTTTCAGTGATGGAACATGTCAAGCATACGACATAATGACACTATTTGTAAATGTCATAAAACACCATCAAAAGTGTATGTTTGCGTTATGTAATTAATATTTCAAAAAATATATATACTTTGTATTTTCTCTCAGAAATTTATGCAAGGTAAATACAGCAGATACAATTAAATTGAGCAGATAAAATTTAACTTGGTCCTGGGCCTATCATATAAATGAAAAATAATCGACTATATTTCCTTGGCAAATCACGGGTTATTTCGAATTCTGCTCGAAACAATTATCGTCTCTGTCTCTGCATATGTAATGTTAATTTCTCTATCACAGTCAAAGTGTAACTATCTAGTGAAACAGCCATCATTCGTTTTGAAAAAAAAATATTTAATAGTGGTTGGTTGTAAAGCCTATGTGACATATGTCAGTTACATAACATATTTTGATGAAAATTTATAATGAATAAATGAATGAATAAAAAAATCGATCCTGGTATTTATTTGAACTCGGGACTTCAAACTAGCAGACAATCGGCCTACCCATCTTACTTTCACAATAGGAAAATACTACGGTCTCAATTGAAGCAATGGCTTCCGTAACGTGAGCAAATAAGTATGATATTTGTCAAAGTATAATCAGATTCGTATTCATGATCCTGATAATGTATACAGCACTAAAACAACGGAATTTAAATGCGTTAGAAATGTTCACTGTTACCAGTTTGTAAATGTAGAATGGATTGAAAGAATGGGGTTAAGTGTCACTTTCAACAGTATTTCAGACATGTCGCGTGAGCACCTAAATATGCGTTTCTGGTATTTCTCACACCATTACTATAGCTACATCCTTTCCGAGCCACTAGCTCCTATTCCCACTTGGATATACGATTATCCATCCCTGGGAGGGAGACAAATGTCGGAAAGAATATGTTCCACGATTGTGGATCGACCCCTTGACTTGATGATAGAGAGCCCCAGTTTTAAATAGTACATTAAGCTTTGGGTCGATGCAAGCTATGGTTGTACGACTTTAAACAGGCGATATTTCTATAAGTCTGTCACGTATGCTGGTCCGTCATCTTCAAGGAACAGCCCTATGACTCTGGATTAGTCTTAGAAACAAGGGCTCTTTTTTCACCACTAAGTGCCTTTGTTTCATCCGGTAGCCCTTCTGAAACATTAAAAATAATCAAATACGTTCTGTAAATCCAGACGTAAGAGGAAAGAAATCTTATGAAATTCCATTAAGTTATATAACACTATTTAAGAATGAGTAGCCCATTTGATTATTAATCTATCGCGTGATTTTCGATATAAAAGTTACCAAAAAGATACCAACATTTTCTTTTAGGTCTGGTTAGAGGCAGCAATTCAGGTATTTTACTCCTTAGGACCTACTTATGGTGGTGTGATAACAATGGCAAGTCACAACAAATTTCATCAAAAATCTATTTGGTGAGTAGGTCCTTGAATTACGTTTGTTTTCCATCAGACTATAGTTGACGATTGCTACAATCCTGCATGTTAAATATGTGAACGAGAATCATTTAAATCTGTTCGTACTTGTGATTTAAAGCAACCTTACATCTCTATCTTTCATGATTGTTTTGATTTCAGTTTCAACTACAGGCAGAATATCTCAATTTTGTAAATCAATGAATGTAACTCGTAAAAAGTTAAATATTTTAGTATGTGAAGGACAATAGACAATAAACGTACAAAGTCGGGTGAGCACAAGACGGGAACATATGGAAAAAGCAAAAAACAAACTACAAATCATTTCCAATATATATTAAAGGGAGACTAGTATCTGTGTTGTTTCGGATGGATTCACTGCCTTTTACGCTGGGCTGGTTGTATTTACTTCTTTGGGATTCATGGCGAAAGAATCCGGAGCTACTATACAGGAGGTCGCTGAGGCTTCAGGTATAGTATTGTTTGCAGATACCTGAGTGTAACGAACGATAGATAAGCTATAACTCAACCATTCTTTACATGCGCGTAGGAATGGAATGCCAGCACCTTATTTCACACCAACATTGGTATTATTGAATATCAGATGAGTTTTCTATTATTTTTTTCATCAAATTTAGTAAATACGCGCCTCTTAACCCATTCCAACTCAATACCTCCTTTTTACGCCCCTTAAGAAAAAAACATTGAAAAACATTGTGGATAATGAAGAAATTGCTTGTATCAAGCAATTTCTTCATTATCCACAATGTTTTCTATCCAAAAAGACGAAATAATTCAAAATTCCATCAACTTGAAATTGTCGTCTGCAGCTTCTTTCAATTTGGACAAGTCTGATATTTTGCTGTGTTGGAATGGGTTAAATACACGCTCCTTAAAGCTCCACGTTTTTTTTTTGTTTGATTTTCGTTGAAAGAAACGTAAAAAGATCGTAATAAAAATGCGAAAAAATATTGTGACAAGAAGATCCCTTTGGCAAAACATTCTAAGTATATACATGTACTCATTCTTTTGATAGGTATCGCTAATTTGACCACTTGTGTGACTACAAGTGTATTGAAACCACTTGTCATAATAGCATGTTCGAGCTGTAGCAAGCTTCGATTTAATTGTGTACATTACATTGTCACCTCTTTTTTCGTTAATGCTAAATATTCATTCTTGTTCAACTTTGTTTATTACAACGGCATGTCTTCATCCGTCAATGCTAAACTCACTATTGCTAACAATCCTCAGTTGTAAGCTTGTACAGTACGCTGTCAACTCTTCCATCGTGAGTGCTAAATATTCACTCATACTCAGACTTGTACAGAACTCTGTCATGTCTTCTTTCGTCCCTTTTTAATTCTCATATTTACTATCAAATCTAGCTAAATCTTGCACAGTACACTGTCTACTCTTCCTAAGTCAATGCTAAATATTCCTTCTTGCTACCAAGCATGTACAGTACATCGATACATTTTCTTTTAGTATGTGTTTTCAGTTTAACATACTACTAACAATACCAAAACATAATTTCTATTTCTTGATTTGTTTCAAACTAAGTTATCTTGTATCAACTTGATTATGTGTAAAAATTATCAAATATGAATTAAGAAGTACTTGTCTGAATATTACAGGTCCCGGTCTAGCTTTTGTAGCCTATCCAGAAGCCCTTAGTCGACTGCCTCTTCCACAGTTCTGGGCTGTACTATTTTTCCTGACCCTTATTACAGTTGTATTCGATAGTGCGGTAAAAAGCTAACTTAGTTTTAACTTATTTTCTTTAATATGATTAAGAAAAATAAATATATAGGACATTTATGAATTTCACGACCAAAAAAATGAAAGTTAAAAAGCCTTCACTATTTTTGAAAGGTATCTTAGTAATATTTAACATTGTAAATAATTAGACGGTTTTGTCAAATGTGTGCATGATAGATACTTCTAATTAATTCGTCTAGGGGTAAAGTCGCTTTCAACAATCTGGCCATATTCAGTTTATTTCATTTGCTTCCTAGGTATCGCCAATGAAATGCTGAGCTGATATTCCCTACAAAGGGACACGCCCATGTGACCATAAGCTTGGCCGGGTTTTGAGGTCATAGCCTTCAATTTCTTTCAGATTAATTACGTCGCCACTGACCAACATCTGAGTCACGTCGAGACAAGTCTATACGATAAACTTTATATTGTCATAAGGTCTGAACAGAAATAAATGCATTTCACGTTACCGATCCTCTCCGTCACATTGCCATATACTTTTTTATTCAGTCAGTCCCGAAAAAGAAAACAAAACAACACCAATAACACCACATGTTTCACTTGATCCACCGACCCAACCATATATTTGGCATGTGCTAGACATATTAAAGAGGAGAAAATGTCGCATAAGGGAATTTCGTCTATGTTAGGCTTAAGGCCTTATACAGATATGAGAAAAGATTTGCTCGAATGTTTAATTTATAGAAATTTATTACAATAATAGAAAACAAAATAGTTCAGACTTACCTACCGACCAACTTCATTTTCCAAAGGTAATCTGAAAATTTGGGTATTTTTCCTTTGTGACCTAAGCTTAGGTACTGAAGAATAAGCTGTGAATGAAATATATTGGTTTATTTACTGAAATGTTTGCGCATTTTTTCGGTTTCAGTTTGGTATGTTCGAGACAGTAACGGGCACCATTATAGATATGTTCCCTAAACAACTAAACCACTACAAGCTGGTCGTAGCCTGTGGAACAGCGGCGCTGTTATTCGTACTAAGTCTGCCCCTGAGCACAAATGTAAATAGCTTTTCAAAACAGTTCGTATGTATAGCAGGTGACAATCTTCAATTGGCTACCAAGCTTCTCCAAAATATATTTACAACGTATTCACAACGAAATGCAAATATGTATTTGTTCACTAGCAAATTCTGGCCTGTCTGTTCGAATATGCAATGATCAACTGCCAAGTTTGAGCCTTTCCTCGAATGTTTCCAGTAGTCCAGTAAAAGATATTCTTGATTATTGTTTATAGTTAGATTGATTGGTTGATTGAATGGGGTTTAACGCCACTTTTAACAGCATTTCAGTTATATCGCGAAGATTGGAGCACCTAACAATGGATTCATAGTATTTCGCATACTAGTACTACCACTTTATCCTTTCCTAGTCTCCAGCTGCTATCCCACTTAGGTTTACGATTATCCACCTATTGGTGAGAGACAAATGTCGAAAAGAATATGTGCTGCCGCCGGGGATCGAACCCATGACAACCCATCATTGAAGATTAGGAGTCAGGTGCGCTACCGACTTCGCTATGACGGCGACAGTTTAGAGTTGGAAAAGCAAGTAATATGTCACTAACACTTTCTCTTTAAGAATATCGAAATAATGTTAAATAGTCTTATATAAGGACAAACGAGTTATAATGTTTTCATTCAGGGTGGAATCTACCTATTCCAACTGTCTGACTGGTATATCTCAGCTTTCGCACTTTTACTTGGCTCGGCCCTTGAAGGAATCATGGTGTGCTGGATTTACGGTAGTGTCTTTTTCTATTTAAATACTATTCATGGCGATTTACATGGAAGTGATAAGTACTTAATTTACATACAATTTAATTCTAGAGATCGAAATAATTTAATATTCCACCTGATTGAAATCTTAGATTGTTTTTCTTATCTCGGCGATTTGGTACAGGCAAAGGATAAAACTAATTTCTGTTCTTAAAAGATACAGATAAATGGTTGCTGCATATTTTTGATATATTATTCCTTCACTATTCTGTATACATGTACAAATTATATCCCCGAGTATAGCCCGTTCTTTTTGGAATCAGAACGTCTCGATCTAACACCAATGTTCTCGATATAGTATTATTATCGATACATTCTAGGTTTTCTAATATCCATAAAACAATATCTTACCATATGAAAGTTTTTGTGTGTGTTTAACATAGGCGCAGACCGGTTTGCGAAGGATATTGAGTTGATGACGGGTAGAAAGTGCTCTGTGATGTTGAGGACATTTTGGTGTATAATAATGACCGGCTCTCTGACTGTAAGTCTATTACTATTCAAAGATCGTATCGACTTTCAATTAAATTCCAAAGGAGATATCGATTTATTTTTAAAGAAAGAGACATGTAACAAAGTCGCTTATTAGTCGATTATGCTACTCGATGGTAGAGATATTGGCCCATAAAAACGTCTCGAGAAAATTGTCTATAGAAAGATAATATTTTTTAGGAATCTGGTTATACCAGATCTTCTTTCGAGCAGTTGATTTAATTTTAATTATCAGAATGTATATAAATGACTAAAATAGTCATGTCTAAATTGTAATTGTATCTTCCTAATTGGAATAAACATCGTGTATTAAACTTTTTTTTCCAGAAGAGAGTAAGAGTACGCGTAAATGAAAAGCATTTAATTTGCTTTGCTTTTCATTATCTTTGAAACAATTATGGCCCGATTTAGGATAATGTTATAGGCATCATGAAAACTTATGAATTCCAAAAAGCAAACATGGCAACAAACATTTAAATGAGACTACTTAGTAAGGTCCTTGTGTGATTAAAAATGGATACCGTTACTAATGGTGGCGTCGAAAATATTGTTTGCTACCTTATAGACTTATTTGCGTTTGAATGATCTTATTTTTAATATGAATCTAAACCAATGATCAGTTCAAACTACCTGTACCATTTGTGGAGTCGATAAACCTGCATTAGCAGAGCATTTAATAGATTTTTTAGGCAGAGACCATTAGTAAACTTTTATCACCTCCCAACCATTGCATTATCTTTCCTTTCATATTTCTGATAGGAAATTTGTAGAAACGGATTTAACGTTATCGAACACAATTCGTATTTAAGATAATGAGCGAATCTTATACAAATCAGGCAGCCTCTTCGCATAATTAAGAAGGATATTAAAACTATATGTCTATGAGTATATGTATACTTCTTCACACCGAATAGTTTGAAGACTATAGTACTCTGCATGGTTATTACAGGAATGGGTAGTCGATTTCTGAGATCAATAAAATGTTCCATTCTAACTTAAATTGGATTTCAAATACGATCCACCTACAATTTATTTGCTTTAAGTTTAGCGACGCCTTTAAAGTCTTGTATTTATATTTTATATGTTGATATATTGTTTTCGCTTAAAAATTAGATTTTTGTTTCAAGTATATAAGAATGCCACTTTAGCTCACTTGAGATGTTAATTCAAGATTTTAGCTTTAGTGAAACCTACCGGTGTTTTGTTTCCGCCGTTAGTGGCTACATCTTTTGTTCCTTTTCTAGTTGGTCATAATATCTGTTATACCTCGGAAAAGTTCAGTTTTTGCTCATGTAGGTCGAACAACAAAGCCACTTTATCAAATTTTGTAAAAGAAACAAAAACTCGGAACGCTCTAGAACCTTTTTTTATTTCATTTCTTGGAACCTCCTCGCGGTATTAGTCGCTAGGATACAATAGAAAAATTTGATATACAAAAATAAGGTCAGAAGGACGAAAATCCTAAAAAAAAACATTGTAGTACTCTACAAGCTACAATTCAGATAGAATGTGAGAAATGTGTGAAATAGGCCATGTGGTCGTCTATGGCCAAAGGCATGTTTACTTGCGTATATATTTGGCAGTGCTAGGTATATATTGTAATGCTTTTTTTAAACCCTGGATCAAACGAGTACTCTTCCTCTTGGGAATAATACAATGCTGAACTGTTTTGCTAGATAATGGTTACCTAGAGCTTTTTTATATTTCTGGATATGTGAGCGTTCAGGTTTGAACCTCAATACAACCTAAATCATTCTCCTTTCCGCGAATGTTAGTCCTCCTTGTAAGGAATGGTAAATAAAACAGGATGTTTCATCTTGAAAATATATAGATATCTCAATTTTGACAAAGACGTGTTTTATTATTGTACCTTATATAAATTAATAATTTTAATAACGTTTTCTAAAGCTTTTGTTATTATATAATATTCATCGCTATATCAAACAAAGTACTAGATTGAAAATAAATTATCAATACTTTTATGACTACAGATGTTTAAATATTACAATCATAAAGCATACAAATCCACGGGTTAAAATTATTTTACATGTCCAATTTCAGGTTGGATTTTTCATCACAGTAATAACGTATGAAATCATTGACTATGGGGACGGTTATATATACCCATCTTACGCTGTTGGAGTTGGTCTTCTCATGTCCATCATTCCGATAATACCAGTGCCGGTGTTTGCTATATACACGTTGTTCAAAACTAAAGGGAGGCTAATTGAGGTAAGATTTCAGTCAACAACGTTTCTTGCGTAGCCGTGGAGTTATTCATAATGAGCGGAGATGTGGTTAATTATTTTTTGGTAAACCATTATCAAACAACAAGTGTTTCGACTGGTAACAGACGACAATTTAAAGTTTATGAAATTCTGGAGTGTTTGAAAATATTGTGGAAAATGAAGAAATTTCATGTTACAAGCAGTTTTTTTCATTTTACACAGAGTTTCCCAAATTGTTTTTCTTTAGGGGCATTTAAAGGCGTCATCGTGTGGAAGTGCGTTAAAACTAATAATTGAACGATTATTCGAACATCTAAATATTTGAAAATCTGTCGAGTATTTGATTTTCCTTTTATCGTTTTAATTTCTTTTTATTTTACGGATATTCACAATGCGTTTAAACCGAGTTTTCGCAATGAACTGTTTTATTGTTGGTTTTTTTTTTTTTTTTTGTTTTTGTAATTTTAATGCTAATGTCACGACCATAGAACTTTGCCAACGAGTGAAGCTTGTAGTTTATACACGTTCTTTTTACGTGTGTCACATTAAACGTAACTGTTTTTTTTTTTTTTTTTTGTCTCAAAATTCAATACTTTCCAAATTTAAAAGGATAGCAAACGACATTAGAAAATAAATACGATTTAAAAGGTGTCCATCCTACATGATTGAAAATATTATGACAAAAGAAAAAAATCTTTCTTTTTCCGCAATGTCTTCCCATTTATAGTATTACAGGGTTGTAAAAATCAGGGATTATACAGGATAGGGTTAAACGATTTTGTCTGATGACAAAACTTAGGGGGCACATTCTAATTCGTTGTTTTCTTGCATTTGTACAACACGCAGCTCAAAATGTTCCGACGTGCTATTATTAAAACTTTTCGCAATTTGAAGATACAGTATTAGTATTCGGATATACCATGTTTTCTAGATCAAACGTGGCTGTAAGAAAAACTGATGATTGTATATATTCGAATATCTTTATACAACGAAAGCTCATTTTTTGTGATATGCGTTCCCAACCCTTGTGAAATATAATATTGATAAAAAAAT
This sequence comes from Fragum fragum, assembly GCA_946902895.1. Lineage (NCBI taxonomy): Eukaryota > Metazoa > Mollusca > Bivalvia > Cardiida > Cardiidae > Fragum > Fragum fragum. The sequence goes on from OX336365.1 coordinate 44,582,275, forward strand.
AATTTTTGCCTGTCAAGCAAAAATCAATGGCTAAGAATTCTATCATAAAACAGCTCTCCATTTATACCGCGTCCTTCAACCAAAGCTTAGCTATTTACTGCGAGATTGATATCTAAACAATGTTGCCGATAAATCAAGAACAGCGATGAATTTATATCTGCAGAGATTTCAGACTTTACTTCAGCCTAGCTCAGCATGGAGACCTAACGACGAACAAGCTCAGGAATTCTACAATCTACGGCCATATGTTTATGAGGACACTCTCTATAAGAGGATTAGAATGAACATATTGGGAGATAAAGATACACCCTGGTTTTAAAATCTACTAGACCATCATGTTAAACCTTTCAGAACCAACATTTTGTATCAACGTCAGTATTTAGAGTGTAGCAAAGGAACACACGAAGAAAATTAATTCATCTTAAAAAGCAACATAGCATCGTCTAAAAGATCGTTACTCAAAACAACAACAACAAGAACAACACACACACACAAAGAGAAAAAAATACGATCTTAATCTTAATTACTTTATGTGCATATAATATTCTTGAAAAGGGAAAAAAAGGTCTGTAATATCAAATTGGTCTAAGAATGTGCAATGTGTAAACCTTTTAATTAAGAAGCAGTCGATAGAAAACTCAGTCATAAAAAGTTCGCTGAAATACAAATTTGCTTTATCTAATAAGACACGATAATGACAATGATAATGGTGCATGCGTTCCGGTCTTTCTCAAATATAAAATTGACCATATATGTACGCATTCAAAAGGTATCTATATTTCCAAGCGATTGATGGTTGATTCACACATAGTGGAAAGTTTCTTCTTTTTTTTCTTTCTCTGACCTATAGTATTTTTCACACACTTACGTATTGTCGGGTTACAATTTGGCAGCTATTACTAAATCTTTATCGTTTTTCCTTACATTTTGATGTGATAAGTTTGCATCAATTTCCACCCTATCTTCTATCTAAAGCAAGCCAAGTCATTTGTTGCTATACCACATAATTAATTTCGTATATCGTTAATAAAAATGGAACCTCTTATCTAGTATTACTACTAAACAAAAATGTAAAATAGCATGTATTATGTACTGAATAAACTGTAAGTGTAATCAAATGTAATATTGTTATCAATGCTTTCAAGGATTGACCAATCCCTGGACCTGCCCACTTTTTCCTTTGGTTACACTCACTGACTCCTACAGAAAGTCACGCTTCGAATTAACACGGCTTTAATTTGCGACATTTATGGCAAGAAGAATGTCACAAAAAGTTGGCTTGCGACCTAAACGTCGAAACTGCAGCTTGAATAAGCTGTAGTTACGACATTTAAGTCGCCAAAAAAAGAAGAAAAAAAAATACGGCGGTCAATGTTGGAGATCAAAACTCATTTCTAGTCTCAACGACTGATTACATTGGTCGATTGGTAATTTGATTGACAGCCGCGATTGGTCAATTATCAACATCCAGTTTCAGAAGTAATATTCACGTAAAATGTCTAAATCGAGATATAAAGTCCGTTTTTTTTTCTTAATACTGTAAAAGAACCTTTGGGTCACAGCTACAACCGTGCCATGAGCTTGTCATTTTTCAACGGGTGGTGTACAACAGTCGGGCAACAATCTGCAAAAACAAGTTAGAGCTTTCGTCCATCGCAATACGGAAAGGATAGTCAGCACTCAAATCAAATTCAACTTCTTTCGTTTGGCTGAACCCGTAAATGCATTTGTGATATGCATCCGTCAAATATACCCTGTTAGATTTGTTGTCATACGAAGTGTATTTTGGTCGGTCTAATGTACCGTTCGCGATTGTCAAAGAATCAAACGACCTTTCAAATTTAACATCTTGACCGGAATTGAACTTCGAACACCAAGATTGGCCGACATCTATGTGTGTTATTATTCATTTTTTTAATTGACAACTTAAAGTCGTAACTACAGTTTAAGCAAGCGGTAGTTGTGACGTTTAGGTAGCCGACAACCAATTTTAGTTTTATAACCCTTGTCATGCTGAACCCGGAATATTCCGGTTTTGGCAGGAGGTGTAGACTAAGATCAGACTGCACTTATGTGCAGGCTGATCTTAGTCTATTTCTCCTGCCTGTACTTTTCCTGCCATAGTTTTAATGAAGTTGATTTCTAAAAAAGAATATTGAATTTTGAACAAGTTCTATCAGTGCTTTCAGCCCTTTGATTCGACAGCGATTGAGTAAGGTAATTTATACAGCATGACAAGATTTAACCATGTTACTGTCCCTATATTCGAATAATAACGCCTTTTAACGTCGAAATGGAACTTCCTGTCCAAGTCATTGGTGGTTACCTGCACAGTTTCTGGATGGGCCAACGCTCCGTCAATTTGTCAAAAAGGATCCCATCTTTCTTCGTGACTATTTCATCAAGATCAGATATCTAGTTGACCTCTGTGTAGTGGTATATTTTCATGAATTAATAGTAGATTAGCAGGATTTTATAATCGATTTATACCAGGTTGAAAGTTCCATTGCATATGAGGTAAAATTTGGGATCGAAGCCCGAGAATTTTGCAATCATGCATCGGAACTTCCAAAAGGCTATCAATCAACGATTAATGTCGAGGGCCTCAGCGTCAAAAAGTGTTTAAGTTTTTCCCTTATCATACATGATTTCTTCTCGTCAGATTCTAGTGTAGAAATAATTCGACACAAGATATGTCGATGCGTTAGTAAATCTTTATCCCTTTCCCGTTCAATCACAGTTATTCATAAGCAATTTCTTCTTTATTCCACAATATTTTCTACACTTTTGAACAAATATTTTTGTTAAAAAAGCACGACTTTAAATTTTCGTCTGCAACACCTTTCGATTTGGACAGGTCTTAGATTTTGCAAAACAGTAAAGGGTTAAGTTCCAGCAATATTTCAAGTCTCTTCGTTTGACTTGGAATTCGACTTGAATACTCCAACGGGATCTGATTTTCCTGGATAGCTCGACTTAGTCCGGAATGGATTTTATAATTGCTTTCGAATTTCTCTTGCCTATTTCAACTCGCCTTCTTTTCTGAAAATGATGCTTCCAGAATTTTGTAGTCGTTGATGATATAGTCTCTAGGATGATTTACATATGTCCAAATCTGTTTTTGGCTATCTTCTTCCATAGGTATGCCACTTTCTATTTTTCTTTTCAATGATTTTATAGTGATCATTCGGGACAGTTTCTTTAGTTATCGCCGTAGTAATAATCACGATATCGGAACAGTTTAACGCGGAATGTTCATATTCTTTACTGGAAAGTATTTTAGTATTTGTTTTTTTCAAACACACTCGGGGATCGGACAAGATCTTTGCACACGCTTTTCTCCGATAACAGAGTTTTATGATTTTTTGTCGATTCACATTTTCATGAAGTTTCTGACATGTTCCACAGATAATTTGTTTACATTCCAAACAATATCCGCTACAATTACTTGCAATATTGTCACAAATCACACAGATTTGAGACATGCTGTCATTCGATTAGGCGTGTTCTTTAAACTGTACGATTTCTTTTGTCTTTTAATAGTCGAAAACGGGTTGTTCTTTCTTGAATCAGCTCTGTTTAACTAGCTTTTCTAAAAAATCTACGTAGTTGTCTAATGGTTCGCTTTTGAATATACTGAAATCAAGTCTGTAATTGAAATAGATTGCTTCTTGCTATAGCCTTTGTCCTGAACTACTCACCTACGGGGGGTTTCTTTGTCTTATCTGGTGTAGCCTGAAGCTACCGATCTTTATATAAGGGGGCCTTAATTCACAAAGATAAATCCATGCATAAACCGCCATATTTCTGTCCGTCAGATCATTACAAGACGATAAAAGATTATTCTGGTCAAATTAAAAGGGGGTACAGACAAGATTTCGAAACGCTGTCAAAGTGCATTATCAAAGTTGCGTGGCATCTTTATCAGGGTTTCCCTGACGAACTGAGAAAACAATTATTTCAGTTTGGTGTAAATGTATATTCAAGTGATAAAACCTCTAAATTTTAACTTACGCTAAATAGGAAACAGCAAAAAGGTACACTTTTGTATAAAATTCCATTTTGCCATGGTTTTCTACCGGCTCAACTAACCTTGCATTGACAGAAATTAAACTAGAATGTAGATTACTTCCAGATAATGATTTAATTTTTAGGTTTCGTCTATCAAAAAACGGACGTACTGATTGGTAAAAAAAAATATTCATAGCCCCATGAACAATACCTTTAGCACGCAGCTATTTTGTATGCTTCCACACAAAATAGTCCTATACAAAAAGTTTCAAAATGTGTACAGTTTATGCTTTTATCGCTCGATTCTATTAAATTATAAAAAATGAAGAGAATCTTTTTTGTTTCCATGGAGGTATGAACTGAAAAAAACCTAATGACACAATGTATGAATCCGCTTCGCGTATTCATACCGTGTGATTAGGTTTTTCGGTTCATACCTCCATGAAAACAAAAGATATTCTCTTCATCTCTTAATTATTTATACAATGATGTGTTCAAATGTCTGCAACTACGTTGAATCTGTATGTTTTTCCGTCTTTATGTAAGCTCCGACTTAATGATACGTCATGCAGAGTCCTGATTTCAATAAAACTTCACAATAGAAAGAAATGATATTCGTATATACTGATACAGAGGATGCCTGCTTATTTCAGTCTAAGATCGACGTATCTTTCATTGACTGAACAACAAAAGTTATATTTTCACAAGTGCCTCTGTGAAAATAAGCTTTAGTTGTTGACAAAATGAAAGATAAGTCAATCTTACAAAACAAATAATAATTCTATTTTTTTATACTTTCTGCAGAAAATAGGCGAAATATGATATTTTGGGGATAAATTCATAGAAGGTGATACAACAATTTCAAGTTGGTGAGACTTTTTTTGTAGGAAATACTGTGGTCAAAGAAAAAATTGATTGTTATAAGCAATTTCTTGTTTGTTTTTTTGTTTTGGTTTTTTTTTTGTTGATGTTTTGGTTGTTTTTTTCACAATTATATCCAAATATGTTTTCTAAGGTGAGTAAAATGCGAGATTGTGTGGGAATGGTTATAATACGTGAGAGCCGATTGTTGTCAAAGTATGGTTAGATATTTAACAAATAACACATGGCATTGCGGGCGATATACACGTTTATGGACTGGTCTGTCGGGCCAAAGATGTTATATGGACCGAAGCGAGCTGAGGTCCATATAACATCTGGGGTCCGACAGACCAGTCCATAAACTTGTATATCGCCCGCAATGCCATGTGTTATTTGTTATATTATACCGAATCCAAATTATCCAACATGAAAAAACTAAGAAACAGACAAAATATTTTTCAATGGTTTTAAAGAAATCCAATACGTTTTCATGAATATAATTGGTCTTTCTGGGTAGAAAACATTGTGAAAAATGAAGAAACTGTTTGTAAGAAGCACTTACTTCATATTCCACAACGTTTTCCAAATATCTTTTAGAGAGTCATTGTGTTGAAATGGGTAAAGAGCATTTTTCAAGAAAAAAATGACAAAAACTTATCAACAAGCGAATCTATTTTGCGGTTTTGACAGCCACATGTTTGTTTGTTTACATCGAACGCTGACTAAGACGAATGACGTCATAAGCGTGCGAATTACGTCATCGTAAAAAATACACGACGCGCGCCGGTCAATTTAATGATTTATCGGCCCGGAGCCCCGGGCGATATACTGATTTAAGGACTGGCCGCCGTTACTATGAAAATAGGAGGAATCGGTGTCGATGAGGTATAATTTAAGGAAATAATCACCCCGGAAAAGCTGTTTTGTTCGTTACATGTATCATTTACGGTAAATAGTCGGTTTAATTTCCCGATCGCTCTTTACGCTCTATGGCCTCCGCCAAGACATTTCGGCTATATTAACAAACTTCATAACTTTTAATCATTTATAGTCAATGACGTAACACAGATGTAAACTGTTGATTTGCGGCCTAAACGTCATAACAAGACCTTAAATAATCTTTAGTTTCGGTGTTAATGTCATGATACCAGCACAAAGGCTAGAACAAAACGGTCGAGATCACCATTTACTTCCGGTCTTATTGAGTTATTTGACTGGTTAACACATTCCCACAAAATAACGCTTTTGGACGCCCCAAAGAAAAACAAATGGAAAAAAAATGTGTAAAATGAAAAAAATGCTTGTATCAAGCAATTTCTTCATTTTACATAATGTTTTCCACCCAAAAAGTTGAAAAAGAAAAGAAAAAAATAGAATTTCATACATTTCGAATAGTCGTCTGCATTTCCTTTGAATTTGGACCAGTCTAAAATATTGCTGTCTGGTTATGGTATAGTATTTAATTGACAGTAGCCACCCACCAATAAAATTCTCCTTTCTATATGGGATAACAGACCGGACTAAAGATTGATTGATATTTCCCCCAACAATGTAGATGTTGATGGTTACCTCATCTCAAAAGATGTATAAATTTAAAGAAGTCTGTTAGCCTATATTCCCATTGCTTGACTAAATCTTACACTCGGTAGATTATGTAATGTATACATGTATATGTAAAGAAGAAAATACAATAAATATGTTGATGGCCGTTTGGCAATGGTCGTTGCTTTGAACAGCTCTTATATACAATTGACCGATCGTTGCTGTTTATCAAAAATTGGACAGGCCAAGACCATTCATTTAGACTGGAAATTGATTGCTGACGTTCAAATTTTATGCAAACAATTTCCTATAAGGGCGACCTAAACGTCGCTGTTGGTCAAACGCGGTTTTCATTTTGTTGTATGTCTCAATTAACATGGCAGGAATGTACCCAAAGAGATCCAAAAACTCTAATACGAAAGAAAGTCAATTTAAACAGACTCATTGGACCAAGGGATATGTTTTTTAAGAATATTCATAGAGATACATGCACTAATTTGTTTTGATATTTGTCTCGACGTATCAGAGCATTGTTATTTATGAATATCGCTTAATGCTTAACTCTTGAGTTCCCAGGATCATAGTCAAAGAGCCTAGTCGATATACAGTCGATCTACTCGAGCAAACCGCTCTAGTAAGCGACCACTTCAATAAAGTGACCACAATCGAAACCACCTACTCAAAACCAAAAACTGTTATCAAGAAGTGGTCTTATTTGCTAAAAACATATATTATCTGAATCCGGTGTTGGAATGCATTAGAACCGTTTCTGTGAGACAGTTCTAATGTGCCTTAACAACATAGGAATTAGACAGAATTCTGCAATAATTAATGTATGCAATCGAATCAAAACTTCATATATTTTCACAAAAATTATGTTTAAAGCGACCGTTATCTTAAGAGACCACTTTATGATCGTCCCATAAGTGGTCGCTTAATAAAAATAAGGCCGACTCTATCATAAATATATCCTAAACCGAGCATAAGCTTTGAATAAAAGATCCTGCTCTGCAAATAAATCTGTAATAGAAAATACAGCAAAAAAGCTTGATATTTGACAAATTGCCGGCCACGCCCAGTGTTCTCCACATGACGTAATTCTTGGCATGTGAGATAAAAAAAATCGTTGGTTGGAGCCAAACCAACAAATATACTCGATATGGGTGTCAGAGTTCAACCCATGCCATGCTGGATACATTACCTTACTGAAATCGTGTCAAATCAAAGGGCTGAAAGCACTGATAGAACTTTTTGATAAAAAATCAATATTTCTTTTAAAACTAAACTTCATAAACAACTCTGGCAGGAAAAGAACAAGCAGGAGGTGTTGAATAAGATCAGCCTGCACATAAGTGCAGTCTGATCTTAGTCTACACCTCCTGCCAAAACCGGAATATTCCGGGTTCAGCGTGACAAGGGTTGATATTCCATTATAAATAAATGGTTTAGTTTATAGATCAATGTTTGATTGACAGTAGCGATCCGTCCATTGCAAGACGACTTTAACATCTTGTAGTCATCACTAACGTTGGGATTCTTATATTTTGATTAAAACTATATCGACCGTTTTGAAATAAAGCTGCATTCCAAAATTTAAAAAATTCACTCTCACTTATGTTAACCCTTGTCATGCTGAACCCGGAATATTCCGGTATTGGCAGGAGGTGTAGACCAAGATCAGCCTGCACATAAGTGCAGTCTGATCTTGGTTTACACATCCTGCTTATACTCATATGCCAAAGTTGTTTATAAAATTGATTTCTAAAAGAAATATTGATTTTTGAACAAATAGTTCTATCAGTGCTTTCAGCCTTTTGATTTTACAGCAATTCAGTAAGATAATTTATACAGCATGACAAGGGTTGAAAAAGAATCATTAAAACTATCATAAGATTAACATCATCCGGGTCTATCTGTAAATTGACGGATCGCAGCTGTCAAACAGGAAATCAATCGACAAATCATATAAATCATTTAGACCGGAAGTTAATTTTGTACTTTAATTTTGGCAGACATTTTTTGTGAAGCAATTTTCTTGTTTGGCGACTTAAGTACCGTTACTACAGCTTGAATAGGCTGTAGTTACGATGTCAAAATGCACAACCAATCATTCTATTTCATTCTTTTTACACGCTACTGTCCGTAGCAGAATAACGCAGTCTAATACATACATGGAAATTCCTGTCTTAGCTCAGAGGGCGCGGCCAGCTATCCGCCAAATGTGTAGCGATTATACTATACTCAACTACTCCATTAATATATAAAAAAACAACAACACCCCCCACACACACGCAAAAAAAGCCCAACAACTGTAAGACTCATTCAACTATCGAAAAGGTGCGTTTTTAAAGCAAACTAAAGCTTCAGTCTTTTGTTCAATACGGTGGCTTGGAGGTGACTTTATTATTTATATCGTTCCAACGAGATAGCGATTCGTTTCGGTTTTTTTAATGAACAAAAAGGGTATATCTTTAAAGAACGGTTAGAAAGTATTTTTCTCCGTCTTTTTTTATAAAAGAAAAGAAAAGGAAGAATAAAACATGCAATCTAATGTCTTTTCGTTCTTTATGTCGTTAGCAAGTGATATTAAGTCGTTCCTATGAAATATTCATTCAACGAGGCTACTTCTCTAATGCGGCATCCATTTTAAAGGTGTTGATAGCTCAAATAAATAAAGCTCGACTTTGATAGGCTGTGTATCTCATATATAAATCTTGTTCTAACTGTTCTTTAAAAGGATTACATTTTTAAATAATTGAATAGAAAATTAACAAACGAACTGCTATCTCGCGGGAACGAGTTGAAAAAAATCGCACGTCATCTCTATGCCACCGTAGTTTTAAGTATCGTGTTGCGGACTCAAGAAACAATTTAAAGTCGATTCCAATACTCCTACGTTTACTAATTAGGTGAAGTGAATAATTCGACTTACGCTTAATTAGACATTTCTTTCATGCTTATCTTTCTTCCGCGTAGCTGCCTTAGTCTATGCCCATAAATGTAACGAAATTGATTTATCATTTTATGTATGCCGTTTATGTTTTCTTGGTTAGCACGGTTAGATCATTTAAATTTTTCAATCATGAATTGCCCTATAAATGTGAATATCTATCGGTTTAATCCATTCACTCTCAATTACGCTTTTTGGACGCCCCAGGAAAAAAAACAATTATGAAATCATTGTGTAATATGAAGAAATTGCTCACAACAAGCAATTTCTTCACTTTCCACAATGTTTTCTACCTACAAATCTTATATTTTCTAATATCTAAATACTCGTCTGCAACTCCTTTCAGTTGGATCAGTCTAAAAGTGTTGTTGTGCGGGAAGGGTTAAAGCGGAAACCAATTTTTTGCTGGTATTGTAGATACACACAAAAGTTTCTTTCATCCATTCCCAAACAATCCGGCTATTTGACGCCTCCCAAGAAAACAAGAGATGTCAGAGACGAGTTAGACTCCCCGAATATAGCCTTGTCACAAACAGTATAAAATAAACAATGTGAAGGTTTCAGGAGGACCGACAGACGCAGACTCGGGTATATGATCGCCCTATTTCAGACATGCTTAATTTTAACGAACATTCTTGAGATGTGACCTTGACCTTGGAGTTATCTGAAAAATTGTTTCCAATGACACACCTACTCACGATAGAGAACAATTGTGCAAAGTTATTTCGAAATCAATGCATAATTTCAGGAACTATGCTCTAGACATGCTTTATTCTAATGTTTGACCTTGAGCTGTGAGCTTGACCTTGGAGCTATTTTTTTTAGATTGCGCATCTACCCATGAGTGAGAACAGTTGTGCAAAGTTATTTTGAAATCTATACTCTCGACATGCTTAATTTTAACATTCAACCATGAACTGTGACCATGACCTGGGAACTATATAAATATATTTTTTTCAAATAGCACATCTACTCACGATAGAAAACAATTGTGTAAAGTAATTTCTAAATCCATCCAGGAAGGAAATATGCTCAAGAAATGCTTCTTTTTCACGTTCGACATTGAGTTGTGGGCTTGACCTTGGAGCTATCTGAAGATGTGTTTCAAATTGTACATTTACTCATAATGGAGAACAATTTTGTAAAGTAATTTTGAATTCAGAAGCTATGCGCCTGACATGGTTATTTTCAACTTTTGACATTGACCTTGGAGTTATTCGATTTTTTCCAATAGCTCATCTTCTCATGACTGAGAAGAATTTTGGCAAGTCATGTTGAAATCCTTCTATGATTGAAGGAGCTATGCTTTGGACTTGCTAAATTTTAACTTTCCTTTTTGGGTGCGAACTTGACCTTGGAGCTAGCTCAAGATTTGTTTCCAATTGCACATCAACTCATAAAAGAGATCAATTCTGTAGAGTTATCTCGAAATCCGCTCATAATTGAAGGAGCTATACTCAGGAAATACATAATTTCAACGTTTACGTTGTGCTTTGACCATGATCATGGAGCTATCTGATTTTCTAATGGTACATCTACTCACAATAGAGAATAATTGTAATTTTGAACTCCATCCAAATTGAAGGAGATATGCTATGGACAAGGTCAATTTTGTAATTAGACCTTGAACTGTGACCTTGACCTTAGAGCTATCGAAAGACGGGTAAAAATGCTCCTGTATCATTGTTGTTTGGGAAAGGGGTATTTCAGCAAGTACATAAAACATATGCACATCTAAGCATATATTTTTGAAACCCTTCCTTTTCAACCCCTGCTTTTTGTCCCTGTGAAATTACAATTGAGAAAACATAGAAAAGAAGAAATTTCTTTTAACAAGCAATTTCTTCTATTTTCATAATATTTTCTATAACACAGAATGGTTATTTTTCAAATTAAGTTTGCTTTAAATTTTTGTCTGCAAATCTTTTGATTTTGGACAGGTCTAAAATTTTGCAAAACAGGAAAGTGTTAACATTTAGTATATAATTTGTCATAACTGTAACAACCTTCCATATACATGTATGTAGGCCTTTTTTGCCTGGGCCTTTCTGGTGATTTTTGAGTCGACCTTTTTGTCACTGGGCCTTTTGTACACCGAGCATATTTTTCACTCGGCCATTTTGACCCCAATTCTTTCATGGTGTATCTAACATTTGTTTCCATGGAGGTATGAACTGAAAAAAACCTAATGACACAATGTATGAATCCGCTTCGCGTATTCATACCGTGTGATTAGGTTTTTCGGTTCATACCTCCATGAAAACAAAAGATATTCTCTTCATCTCTTAATTATTTATACAATGATGTGTTCAAATGTCTGCAACTACGTTGAATCTGTGTTTTTCCGTCTTTATGTAAGCTCCGACTTAATGATACGTCATGCAGAGTCCTGATTTCAATAAAACTTCACAATAGAAAGAAATGATATTCGTATATACTGATACAGAGGATGCCTGCTTATTTCAGTCTAAGATCGACGTATCTTTCATTGACTGAACAACAAAAGTTATATTTTCACAAGTGCCTCTGTGAAAATAAGCTTTAGTTGTTGACAAAATGAAAGATAAGTCAATCTTACAAAACAAATAATAATTCTATTTTTTTATACTTTCTGCAGAAAATAGGCGAAATATGATATTTTGGGGATAAATTCATAGAAGGTGATACAACAATTTCAAGTTGGTGAGACTTTTTTTGTAGGAAATACTGTGGTCAAAGAAAAAATTGATTGTTATAAGCAATTTCTTGTTTGTTTTTTTGTTTTGGTTTTTTTTTTTGTTGATGTTTTGGTTGTTTTTTTCACAATTATATCCAAATATGTTTTCTAAGGTGAGTAAAATGCGAGATTGTGTGGGAATGGTTATAATACGTGAGAGCCGATTGTTGTCAAAGTATGGTTAGATATTTAACAAATAACACATGGCATTGCGGGCGATATACACGTTTATGGACTGGTCTGTCGGGCCAAAGATGTTATATGGACCGAAGCGAGCTGAGGTCCATATAACATCTGGGGTCCGACAGACCAGTCCATAAACTTGTATATCGCCCGCAATGCCATGTGTTATTTGTTATATTATACCGAATCCAAATTATCCAACATGAAAAAACTAAGAAACAGACAAAATATTTTTCAATGGTTTTAAAGAAATCCAATACGTTTTCATGAATATAATTGGTCTTTCTGGGTAGAAAACATTGTGAAAAATGAAGAAACTGTTTGTAAGAAGCACTTACTTCATATTCCACAACGTTTTCCAAATATCTTTTAGAGAGTCATTGTGTTGAAATGGGTAAAGAGCATTTTTCAAGAAAAAAATGACAAAAACTTATCAACAAGCGAATCTATTTTGCGGTTTTGACAGCCACATGTTTGTTTGTTTACATCGAACGCTGACTAAGACGAATGACGTCATAAGCGTGCGAATTACGTCATCGTAAAAAATACACGACGCGCGCCGGTCAATTTAATGATTTATCGGCCCGGAGCCCCGGGCGATATACTGATTTAAGGACTGGCCGCCGTTACTATGAAAATAGGAGGAATCGGTGTCGATGAGGTATAATTTAAGGAAATAATCACCCCGGAAAAGCTGTTTTGTTCGTTACATGTATCATTTACGGTAAATAGTCGGGTTAATTTCCCGATCGCTCTTTACGCTCTATGGCCTCCGCCAAGACATTTCGGCTATATTAACAAACTTCATAACTTTTAATCATTTATAGTCAATGACGTAACACAGATGTAAACTGTTGATTTGCGGCCTAAACGTCATAACAAGACCTTAAATAATCTTTAGTTTCGGTGTTAATGTCATGATACCAGCACAAAGGCTAGAACAAAACGGTCGAGATCACCATTTACTTCCGGTCTTATTGAGTTATTTGACTGGTTAACACATTCCCACAAAATAACGCTTTTGGACGCCCCAAAGAAAAACAAATGGAAAAAAAATGTGTAAAATGAAAAAAATGCTTGTATCAAGCAATTTCTTCATTTTACATAATGTTTTCCACCCAAAAAGTTGAAAAAGAAAAGAAAAAAATAGAATTTCATACATTTCGAATAGTCGTCTGCATTTCCTTTGAATTTGGACCAGTCTAAAATATTGCTGTCTGGTTATGGTATAGTATTTAATTGACAGTAGCCACCCACCAATAAAATTCTCCTTTCTATATGGGATAACAGACCGGACTAAAGATTGATTGATATTTCCCCCAACAATGTAGATGTTGATGGTTACCTCATCTCAAAAGATGTATAAATTTAAAGAAGTCTGTTAGCCTATATTCCCATTGCTTGACTAAATCTTACACTCGGTAGATTATGTAATGTATACATGTATATGTAAAGAAGAAAATACAATAAATATGTTGATGGCCGTTTGGCAATGGTCGTTGCTTTGAACAGCTCTTATATACAATTGACCGATCGTTGCTGTTTATCAAAAATTGGACAGGCCAAGACCATTCATTTAGACTGGAAATTGATTGCTGACGTTCAAATTTTATGCAAACAATTTCCTATAAGGGCGACCTAAACGTCGCTGTTGGTCAAACGCGGTTTTCATTTTGTTGTATGTCTCAATTAACATGGCAGGAATGTACCCAAAGAGATCCAAAAACTCTAATACGAAAGAAAATCAATTTAAACAGACTCATTGGACCAAGGGATATGTTTTTTAAGAATATTCATAGAGATACATGCACTAATTTGTTTTGATATTTGTCTCGACGTATCAGAGCATTGTTATTTATGAATATCGCTTAATGCTTAACTCTTGAGTTCCCAGGATCATAGTCAAAGAGCCTAGTCGATATACAGTCGATCTACTCGAGCAAACCGCTCTAGTAAGCGACCACTTCAATAAAGTGACCACAATCGAAACCACCTACTCAAAACCAAAAACTGTTATCAAGAAGTGGTCTTATTTGCTAAAAACATATATTATCTGAATCCGGTGTTGGAATGCATTAGAACCGTTTCTGTGAGACAGTTCTAATGTGCCTTAACAACATAGGAATTAGACTGAATTCTGCAATAATTAATGTATGCAATCGAATCAAAACTTCATATATTTTCACAAAAATTATGTTTAAAGCGACCGTTATCTTAAGAGACCACTTTATGATCGTCCCATAAGTGGTCGCTTAATAAAAATAAGGCCGACTCTATCATAAATATATCCTAAACCGAGCAAAAGCTTTGAATAAAAGATCCTGCTCTGCAAATAAATCTGTAATAGAAAATACAGCAAAAAAGCTTGATATTTGACAAATTGCCGGCCACGCCCAGTGTTCTCCACATGACGTAATTCTTGGCATGTGAGATAAAAAAAATCGTTGGTTGGAGCCAAACCAACAAATATACTCGATATGGGTGTCAGAGTTCAACCCATGCCATGCTGGATACATTACCTTACTGAAATCGTGTCAAATCAAAGGGCTGAAAGCACTGATAGAACTTTTTGATAAAAAATCAATATTTCTTTTAAAACTAAACTTCATAAACAACTCTGGCAGGAAAAGAACAAGCAGGAGGTGTTGAATAAGATCAGCCTGCACATAAGTGCAGTCTGATCTTAGTCTACACCTCCTGCCAAAACCGGAATATTCCGGGTTCAGCGTGACAAGGGTTGATATTCCATTATAAATAAATGGTTTAGTTTATAGATCAATGTTTGATTGACAGTAGCGATCCGTCCATTGCAAGACGACTTTAACATCTTGTAGTCATCACTAACGTTGGGATTCTTATATTTTGATTAAAACTATATCGACCGTTTTGAAATAAAGCTGCATTCCAAAATTTAAAAAATTCACTCTCACTTATGTTAACCCTTGTCATGCTGAACCCGGAATATTCCGGTATTGGCAGGAGGTGTAGACCAAGATCAGCCTGCACATAAGTGCAGTCTGATCTTGGTTTACACATCCTGCTTATACTCATATGCCAAAGTTGTTTATAAAATTGATTTCTAAAAGAAATATTGATTTTTGAACAAATAGTTCTATCAGTGCTTTCAGCCTTTTGATTTTACAGCAATTCAGTAAGATAATTTATACAGCATGACAAGGGTTGAAAAAGAATCATTAAAACTATCATAAGATTAACATCATCCGGGTCTATCTGTAAATTGACGGATCGCAGCTGTCAAACAGGAAATCAATCGACAAATCATATAAATCATTTAGACCGGAAGTTAATTTTGTACTTTAATTTTGGCAGACATTTTTTGTGAAGCAATTTTCTTGTTTGGCGACTTAAGTACCGTTACTACAGCTTGAATAGGCTGTAGTTACGATGTCAAAATGCACAACCAATCATTCTATTTCATTCTTTTTACACGCTACTGTCCGTAGCAGAATAACGCAGTCTAATACATACATGGAAATTCCTGTCTTAGCTCAGAGGGCGCGGCCAGCTATCCGCCAAATGTGTAGCGATTATACTATACTCAACTACTCCATTAATATATAAAAAAACAACAACACCTCACACACACGCAAAAAAAGCCCAACAACTGTAAGACTCATTCAACTATCGAAAAGGTGCGTTTTTAAAGCAAACTAAAGCTTCAGTCTTTTGTTCAATACGGTGGCTTGGAGGTGACTTTATTATTTATATCGTTCCAACGAGATAGCGATTCGTTTCGGTTTTTTTAATGAACAAAAAGGGTATATCTTTAAAGAACGGTTAGAAAGTATTTTTCTCCGTCTTTTTTTATAAAAGAAAAGAAAAGGAAGAATAAAACATGCAATCTAATGTCTTTTCGTTCTTTATGTCGTTAGCAAGTGATATTAAGTCGTTCCTATGAAATATTCATTCAACGAGGCTACTTCTCTAATGCGGCATCCATTTTAAAGGTGTTGATAGCTCAAATAAATAAAGCTCGACTTTGATAGGCTGTGTATCTCATATATAAATCTTGTTCTAACTGTTCTTTAAAAGGATTACATTTTTAAATAATTGAATAGAAAATTAACAAACGAACTGCTATCTCGCGGGAACGAGTTGAAAAAAATCGCACGTCATCTCTATGCCACCGTAGTTTTAAGTATCGTGTTGCGGACTCAAGAAACAATTTAAAGTCGATTCCAATACTCCTACGTTTACTAATTAGGTGAAGTGAATAATTCGACTTACGCTTAATTAGACATTTCTTTCATGCTTATCTTTCTTCCGCGTAGCTGCCTTAGTCTATGCCCATAAATGTAACGAAATTGATTTATCATTTTATGTATGCCGTTTATGTTTTCTTGGTTAGCACGGTTAGATCATTTAAATTTTTCAATCATGAATTGCCCTATAAATGTGAATATCTATCGGTTTAATCCATTCACTCTCAATTACGCTTTTTGGACGCCCCAGGAAAAAAAAACAATTATGAAATCATTGTGTAATATGAAGAAATTGCTCACAACAAGCAATTTCTTCACTTTCCACAATGTTTTCTACCTACAAATCTTATATTTTCTAATATCTAAATACTCGTCTGCAACTCCTTTCAGTTGGATCAGTCTAAAAGTGTTGTTGTGCGGGAAGGGTTAAAGCGGAAACCAATTTTTTGCTGGTATTGTAGATACACACAAAAGTTTCTTTCATCCATTCCCAAACAATCCGGCTATTTGACGCCTCCCAAGAAAACAAGAGATGTCAGAGACGAGTTAGACTCCCCGAATATAGCCTTGTCACAAACAGTATAAAATAAACAATGTGAAGGTTTCAGGAGGACCGACAGACGCAGACTCGGGTATATGATCGCCCTATTTCAGACATGCTTAATTTTAACGAACATTCTTGAGATGTGACCTTGACCTTGGAGTTATCTGAAAAATTGTTTCCAATGACACACCTACTCACGATAGAGAACAATTGTGCAAAGTTATTTCGAAATCAATGCATAATTTCAGGAACTATGCTCTAGACATGCTTTATTCTAATGTTTGACCTTGAGCTGTGAGCTTGACCTTGGAGCTATTTTTTTTAGATTGCGCATCTACCCATGAGTGAGAACAGTTGTGCAAAGTTATTTTGAAATCTATACTCTCGACATGCTTAATTTTAACATTCAACCATGAACTGTGACCATGACCTGGGAACTATATAAATATATTTTTTTCAAATAGCACATCTACTCACGATAGAAAACAATTGTGTAAAGTAATTTCTAAATCCATCCAGGAAGGAAATATGCTCAAGAAATGCTTCTTTTTCACGTTCGACATTGAGTTGTGGGCTTGACCTTGGAGCTATCTGAAGATGTGTTTCAAATTGTACATTTACTCATAATGGAGAACAATTTTGTAAAGTAATTTTGAATTCAGAAGCTATGCGCCTGACATGGTTATTTTCAACTTTTGACATTGACCTTGGAGTTATTCGATTTTTTCCAATAGCTCATCTTCTCATGACTGAGAAGAATTTTGGCAAGTCATGTTGAAATCCTTCTATGATTGAAGGAGCTATGCTTTGGACTTGCTAAATTTTGACTTTCCTTTTTGGGTGCGAACTTGACCTTGGAGCTAGCTCAAGATTTGTTTCCAATTGCACATCAACTCATAAAAGAGATCAATTCTGTAGAGTTATCTCGAAATCCGCTCATAATTGAAGGAGCTATACTCAGGAAATACATAATTTCAACGTTTACGTTGTGCTTTGACCATGATCATGGAGCTATCTGATTTTCTAATGGTACATCTACTCACAATAGAGAATAATTGTAATTTTGAACTCCATCCAAATTGAAGGAGATATGCTATGGACAAGGTCAATTTTGTAATTAGACCTTGAACTGTGACCTTGACCTTAGAGCTATCGAAAGACGGGTAAAAATGCTCCTGTATCATTGTTGTTTGGGAAAGGGGTATTTCAGCAAGTACATAAAACATATGCACATCTAAGCATATATTTTTGAAACCCTTCCTTTTCAACCCCTGCTTTTTGTCCCTGTGAAATTACAATTGAGAAAACATAGAAAAGAAGAAATTTCTTTTAACAAGCAATTTCTTCTATTTTCATAATATTTTCTATAACACAGAATGGTTATTTTTCAAATTAAGTTTGCTTTAAATTTTTGTCTGCAAATCTTTTGATTTTGGACAGGTCTAAAATTTTGCAAAACAGGAAAGTGTTAACATTTAGTATATAATTTGTCATAACTGTAACAACCTTCCATATACATGTATGTAGGCCTTTTTTGCCTGGGCCTTTCTGGTGATTTTTGAGTCGACCTTTTTGTCACTGGGCCTTTTGTACACCGAGCATATTTTTCACTCGGCCATTTTGACCCCAATTCTTTCATGGTGTATCTAACAATACCCTTTTTGTGATCAAATATTTATAGCACTATAGCTGAGTCTCAAAAGACTCCTTTTTGTTTTTTTTTTCTCTGTCTGTCGTTCCATCTTCAGATGTTTTTCTTTTACTGCACGATTGTGGTTTCAAGACTTGGGTCTTTCTTGTTGTTATGTTGGTATTCGACCTTCTCCCAGTCTTCAGACCACGGAAAAATAGTTGATACAGAGTTGTCATAGGTTTTAAAGCATCCCGAAAAGTGAAGACGAAAGACACTTGTCCACTGCGAGTCCAAATTCAAATTCTCGTTTCTTATAACTTTAATCCAATGTTGCCTCTCTCTCGTTCCTTTCTTTGGCAGCCGATAGAAACGCAAGTCAAGATTACTGCTTATTTCGGCTGTGCACAAAAGCACAGAACAGTTTACTCGAGGCATTTTATATCCCATCAAGTTAAATTGATTACATTAGATACCCTCCAGTAAACGTGGGGAAAATATAAGCAATGTCGATGCCCCCGCCCCCCCCCCGATGCAACGCGAACATTAAAGACTTCGTAATGTAGAGGCCAATATCATAAGAAAGTCACCTGCGAAATTCTATCCAATTTATCCAAAGGGCTGTGGAGATATCGGGGCGGACGGACTGGCAGACGAAAAGGGGATGGACTGCCAGTCGTACGAACGGAGAGACGAAGCAGCGGCTATATGCTCATCCTTCGGGGAGTTGGAAAAAATTTTGTTCTATTCACAAAGACACAGATTTTTAGAATTCCCTCGTCGTCTAAAACTTCCTTGAATGAGGACCAGTCTAAATTGTTGTTGTCTGGTAATGGGTTCATCAGTTTCCATTACCAGACAACGCAGTTTTAAATGTGTCTGAACTGCAAGGTGATGTAGACGGCAGTTAGATTGGGGAAAAGGAGTAACTTTTGGGAGGTTCAATGATATGTTGCTCACAAAAGGTGAATAAATTAAACGGAGAGGAGATTTGACATATCATAACCACGATGTCTGTGAATGCATGGATAGTTTATCGATATATAATTTAGTTTCTAGTTTCGTCTATTCAAAACGAGCGTTCTGATTGGTCGAAAAAAATTAGTCATAACTCCATGAACAAAATTTTGAGCACGCAACGATTTTGTATGCATCCGCACAAAATAGTCTCATACAAAAAGGTATCACAATTTGTAAAGATTTTGCTTTTTTCGCTCGATGCTATTAAATTATAAGAAATGAAGAGAATATTTTTGTTTTCATGGAGGTTATGAACCGAAAAACCAAATCACACAATGTATGAATCCGCTTCGCGTATTCATACAGTGTTATTAGGTTTTTCGGTTCATACCTCCATGAAAACAATGATTGACTGATGTTGTTGTTATTTCTCTCATTTTTTTTAAAACCGCAACTAAAATTTATCTAGTATATACATCGTTCTGAAAGATAGTCGACTTTCAGACAAATAATAATAACAACATTATATTGCTTCAAAGTTAAGCCGTTATGTCATAATCAATCATAATTTTGTTTTTTGATTGATTGTTAGTTTGTTTTAGGTTGCACAGTTACATGAATGCTCCTTTGAGGTTAATATCCTAGAAGAAAACGAAATTCAGAAACATAACTACGAATGACCGATGATGACTTCATATATTAACACTTCAGTCTAAACTTCACATTTCAGACTTCCTATTTCACAATACACACTTCAAATTTTCGACTTCACACTATACTTCCGACTTCAAATTTCAAACTTTTCACGTCAGACTTCACACTTCTTCATACTCCGAACTTCCATCTTGACAGTTCAGATTCTGTTTTCATACTTCACACTTCACATTTCAATGTTTTACTTCAAATTTAACACTTCAAAGTGTCAACTTCACACTCCCAATTTCACACTTCCACCTTCAGACTTTACAACTCAGACTTCACACTTGCGATATGACTGAAACATAACACCATCAACAACAAAACTGACTGTGCAGGAATAACAGACACCAGATGAAAGAATTAAACACGAACAGTGGTATTTTGTTTGTTTAAATGGGTTTAAGGCCGCTTTTAACAGTTTTTCAGTCATATCGTGGCGGCTGCAGCACCTAAAAATGGATTCCTTGTATACCTCTTACCAGTACCACTATTACATCCTTTCCTAGCCTCCAGCTGCTATCCCGTTTAGGTTTACGAATATCCATCCGTTGGTGAGACAGACAGCTGTACACAGTGGACAGTGTGGTACAAATCTCTCAAAGTTCACGCGAATCCTTCAGAAAACATTGCTTTGCCGGAATTTAGCTTATCAAGAATATTAGGAAATACCAACACATCTTGAAAAAAAGAGCCACGAATACGAGTATTGAATAATAATTCGTCGATCGCCGAAGACAATTAGAATATAGATTCACGAATCAAATTATTCATTATAACCGAAATAATGATTCAACTCCAATATTTATCCTACACAGTTTTGTTTGACGACATAAAAGTAGCAACTAAATAATTCAAAATGTACTACGCAATTTGTCTTTTGGTTCCGAGCATGAATTGTGCAAACTACATTCGCTGGATATTTCAACCCAACTGAAATATAGGAGGTCAGTAGGCGTGCCCAGCCATCTGCCACTTAATTTGACGATATGATTTTTTTTTGGTAAGGTGCTACCTTACGTCGACGTCAAAAGCCTTCGAGTATCTACACTAACTAACCGGTCTCAAATCGTTGTGAAACTCCCACGAAACATAGACTCAACAAGGCTGTGTCAACTGACCAACAGCTTCTGTCAATCAAGGAATATATCGACCAATCAAATTATTCACTCAGCTCGGAATTGAGATTAAATCTCCAACAATGGCCGCCATTTTTGTGAAGCATTTTTGTTGGTTTGACTACTAAAACGTCGTAACTACAGCTTATTCAAGCTGTAGTTAAGGCGTTTAGGTCGCCAACCAACGATTCTATTTTTTTGTTACTTGCTACTAATCAAAGTTTTTGCAAAATAACGCCGTTTAAAATGGAAACGGAACTTTCTGTTAAAGTCATTTGGAGGGGCCAAAAAGTAAGTGGACGGGGCCAGCGTTTGGTCAAATATCTTTACAATAAATAATCGATTATTGAATTGTTTCGCAAACATATCTTAACCACCCCGCGGGTATCGTAAATAAATCTAAAATAATTAAAAAAAAATGTGTTTTTAGTTTGTTAATGTAAAAGAGATTTTTTTAAATCCTAGTATAGTCTGGTCATTGATATATTACGATATTGGTTTCTGTTTCGCTGTTTGTGGCATAATGTTTGTTTTCACAGAAATGGTAAGTGAAAATATCAGCAATATGACGAGATCTGAACTATTCCACCTAATACGCGGTTCTTTTGAAATTGTGATGTATTGCTAATGAAATGTCATAGAATGTGCAGAAAATTGGTTCTTGGAGAAGAGGATTATAATTTACTAGGAATTAGACCTTAGAAATTCAATTTTATAGCAGAAATGAGCTGGCGACTTGGAAAGAGAGGGAAAATATTTACTCAGCTTTGGACAGTTGTGCACTGGCAAGGTAAGTCTATGGAATAATTTGTTACACGAAATCATTGTAAGAAGGGAATGTCAATCTTTAAATCCTGTACTTAAAATAATATCTTATAGCATCGCTTGGCGAGCAAAATATCGTAAATACAGTTTGAATAAAGCTATATTAACGATATCTTGCTCGCCCAACGACGATATCTTGAGAATATGAGCCCAAATTTCGATACTTGTATAAATAATAGTGCGTTCTTTTCATTGAAATGAAAAATCCAGCTCAATATGATTTTTAAGATCTTTTAAAGAACAATTTTTGTTAATTTGAATGCAACTATTTGACGTCGTCAAGATTCCTATTTAGCGGCTTAAAAGTCTTAATCTAAAGAACGATTTATATTAAAGATCTGAATGAAAATCCTAAGAATCTTGACTAAAAGAACGCACCACTGGTACTGTCTTTTCTTTTCACATAGTTTCAAAAAGCAATAAAAAAAGAAAAGAATTTCAATCTTTTTACAGACCGAAGAAGTGAAATATTCACATACCAAAGTTGTTACATTTATTAGAAACACTACCAGCTGTATCTATTCACTGAGGTTAGAACTTAAGTTAAGAACACTCGAATCCTCTTAAATGCAGTCCTGATAGTGGGAACTTACTGCTAAGTGCATGGCCATTTATTTTAAGCATACAGGAAAATTAGTTTTACGACAATTACTGTTATTTGGAAGATATGATCCTATTAACAAGATACTACTGTCAGGACTTTTCTATGTCAGTTATACAAAGAAACTTTTTTAAAAGGATTCCTGCACAAGTATCTTAAAACTCATTAATCAAATTGAAGAATCAATTTAAAAGACAGCAAATTTGTGATGAGATTTTTAGATTTTTGGGGTTTCATTAGATAAGCAATTTTCAGCCTAATCATTTCAATGACTGAGTAGCCCACAAGTACTTAAACATAATTCCATATGTTCATGACACGTGTCATTAAGTTCATCGAAAACTATGCTTTATAACCCAATACTAGATGACAATATTTTTGACTGTTCTAATTTGAAAGGAGATGCAGACGACAATTTAATTTTGATAAAATTCAAGATTTTTTTCAACTGTCTTGGTTGAAAACATTGTGTACAAAGAAGAAACCGCTTGTTACAAGCAATTCTTCATTTACACAACGTTTTCCCAATTGTTCTTGTTTAGGGGCGTGCAAAAGCGTCATTGTGTGGGAATTGGTCAAACAAAATTGTGACACAAAAAGGAATTGAAATATTTGTTACTCTTTTCCTGCTCATATGGTGGAAGCAACTGCATATTATTACCGTACATAGATGTTTCAACACTTTGTCACAGTCGCATCTTTTACCAATTTTATTGACGTTGGCTAAGGCGACATTTGACCTTAGTAACGAGTTCGCAGATGTGTATGAACATGTGTTGTCTAAATAATCAAGCAGATAAGCATGAAGTGGTTTTATAAGAAACATTATGATACCATTTAATTGTATACGTTACATCCAAAAGTGACGTAACTAATTCCGCGTAATGACGCAATGTGATGTAGGTAATGATTAGTTGTAAGTTTCATTTCGTTATGTAATATTTTCAAAATAGTCTTTTTCCCCTTATATTTCAGTTCTTTGCAACTTTTCTCCTATAGCCGCCGATTGCATTATATATATATATTTCAACTCTCATTCATAAAGCAAGCCATGAAAAAAATAAAGCAGATATTTTTTTACAACTTTCAATCTCTCTTTTCAATGTTTCATTAAGACTGCAAGCACTCGCACAAGATAAAGTTGAGATATTTTTTCAATAGTTATTGAGAGAGCAAATTCTGACAGAAATGCTTTTTTGAAATTCCTTTTCAGAGAGAAAGTAAAAATTAGTTTCGAATTATCTCCAGTATTTGCTTTGGGCCTGATATACTGAAAAGAGTCGTACTTTTACAACTAACGGATCGCTGGCCCCGTTCCCGCCCACTTACTCCGCTGGTCACGCCAACTGGCCTTATCCATTGACTCCAACAGGAAGGTTCACTTCGATATTAAAGGACGTGATTTTTAAAAAATATGGCCAGTTAAATGCAAGATAAAGTAAAAAGGTTGG
This sequence comes from Fragum fragum, assembly GCA_946902895.1. Taxonomy (NCBI): domain Eukaryota; kingdom Metazoa; phylum Mollusca; class Bivalvia; order Cardiida; family Cardiidae; genus Fragum; species Fragum fragum. The sequence goes on from OX336365.1 coordinate 44,606,586, forward strand.
TTGGAGACCTAAACGGCGTAAATACAGTTTGAGTCGACCAATCAAAGCATTCTTATAGATCGGAATTGAACTTTGAATTCCAAAATAATTTTTGTTCGATTGATGACTTAACGTCATAATTATAGCTTAAATAAGCTGTAGTTGCGACGTTAAGATCGCGAAATTACCATTTTTACATTTTGGTTACATGTTTCTGGCCATACATCTTACAAAATAACGTCGTTTAATATCTAAGTCGAAGTACGTGTTGGAGCCAGAAAGTAGAGCCAGCGAAATCAGTGGGTGGGCCCAGCAATCTGCGATTCGTAAACACACACATTGCTAAAATATAATATTTCGATTAAAATAAGAATTATTTTATCGGTAATATATTTCTTTTTTATTATAATTTCTTTGACTTATTAGTAAGTTGGGGTTTTTTTTACATGAGCGGAGATCTTCATATTTACAAAAGATGACATGATAACATGGGATATGACTTGTACATATCAACCAACCCTTTCGATAAGATATTGTGTTCGGTCTTTCGTCAAATACACTCAACAAGTACCACACGACAAACTTTTAGACTGGTCCAAATTCAAAGGAGTTGCAGACGACATTTTAAAGTTTATAGAACTTTAGATTTTTTTCAACTTATGGATAGAAATCATTGTGGAAAATAAGGAAATTGCTTGCTACAAGCAATTTCTTCATTTTACACAATGTTTTCTAAATGTTTTCCTTGGGGGCGTCCAAATGCGTCACTGTGTGGGAATGGGTTAAGAACGGGCATTAAATCTGATATACCGCTGGCTTCGCCCTGTTAGCCCCGACAAGACATTTTACTTCGATATCGTTATTTTGCAAATTCTATTGTCAGTAACATGTAACAAAAAGTCAAATGTTTGCTCTGCAACCTAAACGTCGCAATTACAACTGGAATAAGCTGTGATTAGGACGTTCAATTCGTCAAAACAACAACAATTGTTCGTATAAATGTCGGCCTATGTTAGAGTTCAAAGTTCACACCAAGGCTAAATGAATAAATTAATAAGTCGACTGATTTTTTAATTCGTCAACTATTCAAAAACAGGCAAATGTCGTTTGAATTAAAGGAAGGTGTCGATGTTTTTTCACGTCGTTCATTTTAATCATTTTCATTCTCTCACATAGGCCTATTGTTCTAAAAAGTAGCTTTGTAATAATCTCACTATTTCCTTAATAGCATACCTATGCTGTTAACATATTTTAAGATTTGCAATGACTATTGACACAGTCAAGAGGTGCTTTTAACCTATGCATTTTAACTCGCTTAATTCAACGTCATCGTGACGTCAACAGGAGTTAAAATTACTAGCCGATTTTCTATTGTGCGAAAATCATTTCAAAACTGTCATAAGAGGGACAGATAGTACAATTTTGTTCTAACCATTTAATTTGGGGCATACATGTGCACATTTATCATATAGTGTCGATATTCGAATGCAGTGAATTCAAAAGATAACTCGTGATTCCATTCAACATATGTAACATAACAACAAGAAGCCACCTTTAGCTCATCGAATTACCATGAAGACGATATATGTCTTACATTTATGTATTAATCGATCGTTCGTATGGGGCATTTGTAATTCTTTTTTTTTTTTTTTTTTTAGAATGAATCTAGCTTCTAGCTTCTGCGGTTAAATTTAGATCAACGTACATGTGTCCCAAATGACCTTCATTTTACCATGGCCTGGGTTAATTACAGTTTTCTTTTTTGTGGGATGAAAACGCTATAATCACTTTGATTTGTGATTAAGGAAAAGTCGAACTATTATTGCCTCAGACAAGATTAAACGAGGGAGACAAGATATAATATCCTTTGTATGGAAGTTCTAGAGCCTTGAGATACCAGGAGACATATAAAACCAACAGTTACGACTATAATTACATTGTTAGTTTGTTACTTGAATTTAAATAATTCCGATTCTATATAAAAATCTATGGAACGTTTATTTTCGGTCGTGTATATTGGTCCTCCTGCATTATGATTGGCCAAAGAACCAAATTCTCGGGAAAAAAAATAAGGGAATACGAAATTGACCAATCGCTGGCCCTGCAAACTTACTTCGTTGGCTCCGCCCATTGACTCCGACCGGAAGTTCCGTTTCGATTTTGAACGGCGTAATTTTGAAGAAATTAATAGCCAGTAGCATTTAACAAAATATCGAAATGGTTTGATGGCGTCCGATACGTCGTAATGCTGTTGTTACGACGTTTAAGTCGCCTTATCAACAACAACAACAACAAAATCTAAACAAAAAATGGCGGTCAATGGCGGGGTTCAAAGCTCAACCTCGGGCTGAATTAATCATTTGATTGGTCGATTGATTCTTTGATTGATAGACGTGAATGCTCCATTATTTCGTATGCTAACACACAATGTCGTTAAGAAAAAGGCTTAAATTTGTGTTTTGATGGCTAATGCCTTGACAACTTTGAATTATAAGAGATGTTTTAATGAGGTATAAAACTTGAGCCTGATCACATATCTGTATAATTTCGATCCAAGTATTAATTTCATACCTCAATGACGAAAAAAAAAAATCTTTAAAATTTAATCTAGTAGCATACTTGTATCCAATGAGCAAAACTGTATCGTCACATTATAAAGTGTATGGGTTTTTTTGCGCGTTTTTTAAATGTTCTGAAGCATAATGCTGTAATGGGGGATGAAAAGGTAAATCAAGCCCCTGTTATTTGGTTTAATTGGCCTAATTGGATACAACTACAACTATTAAGTGTAATTTATAGAAAGTTATTTCCGAACATCTTCGCCTTCGACTCTGTTTTACAACACCGAATGCATATTATTCAACCGACCGCCGTCAAAGCGCAGTCGGTAGCGCATCAGACTCCTAATCTTCAATGCTGGGATGTCATGGGCTCGATCCCCGGCGGCGGCACATATCCTTTCCGACAATTGTCTCTCACCAATGGGTGGATAATCGTAAACCTAAGTGGCATAGCAGCTGGAGGCTAGGAAAGGATGTAGTGGCAGTACTGGTGAGAGAAATACTAGGAATCCATCGTTAGTTTCTCGAGCCGCCGGCAATATAATGTCATCTGTGACTGATTCCGCTAAGTAACAGATATTAATGGTCTAAATTCTAAAAATTGCAGTTGATGAAATTTCAAAAATCTTAGTCTTCTGCAATAGAAAATATTGTAGAAAATGACGAAATCGCTTGTAACCAGCAATGGTTTCTTTTTTACAATATTTTTCAAAGCTTTTTTTTATTCGGGATTGTGTGGGAATCATCAACGGCTTAAGTGAAATCCTTAACACATCAACACTTTACTTTTCAGATGTAGTAAGCATCGGGAGAAATACTGTATCGTATTCCCACAAGTACATTAGAATTCGACTGCCTAAGGTCACTTTAACGCTTGGTATTTAAAGTCAGAAGTATCAATTTACCATTAGGAATATTACTAAACGACATGTTCTTTTAACCCATTCCCACACAACAAAATTTTAAACTGGTCCACATTGAAAGATGATGCATATTATAACTTCAAGACGGTGGGATTTTAGATCTTTTCGTCTTTTTAGATAGAAGACATTGTGGATAATGAAGAAATTGCTTGATACAAGCAATTTCTTCATTTTCCACAATGTTTTCTAAAGTTTTTTTCTTGAGGGACATAAAATGGAGGGATAGTTGGGGAATGGGTGAAATTTTCGTAAATATTAAAATGAATGTGTAATGCAGGTTTCAGTGACGCGAAGGACCCAATCTAAGATACAGTAAACAATTAACCACTAACATTAAAAAAAAATAGGACTGGGAAAACTGAAACATTTTTCTAATACCAATTCAAAGTTTGTTCAAAATAGAAAATAGGTACCAGCTAGTTAAAAAAAATATTTAGAGAAGATGGGAAATTGCCTGTTACAAGCAATTTCTCTTTCTCTCGCTTTCTTTAGTGTGTTAAACTTTCAGATTGTTTGGTAATGGGAAAATCTATCAAGTAACCAAACTTAAGAGAGGTAATGTGGAGTTTATAACTAAGAGAAGAATAGATGACGCAACAAAGGTAAATAAAACCGCAAGCAAAGTGTAAAAGAATTCGATCTAACACGGCTGTGTATATTGTACACAGCTGACTATATTGTGCAACCTGGAAATTCTGAGTGGGCATTTGACTTTAAATAATACTCATTTCTAAAACGAGAGTATGAATTGAACTATGTTTCAATCGATATTTTCCAAATATATCTTTATGTATTAACCCTTGTTAATCTACTGAACCTAGAATATTCCTGTAGAAGGTATAGGCAAAGATCGACCTGCACATATGTGCACTTACTATTCAGCCCTTTGATTTTATAACATTTCGGGAAATTTTCCGGATGGCTAATTTTTCGAGACGGGTCACACTTATATAGAAAAAGACTGGCCATTCTCCATTCCGAAAATTTGTCAACGATAGAAGATTACTACCCTTTTCTGCCAATGTAGTCTTAGCGGACTATACAGGGTTGATACTTTTTTACATGTAACAGTTAACCCTTTCCTGTTCAATTCTTTGCAATTTTTTCTTTTACCACTAAATTTTCTACCTCGTAAGTTGATTACTTTTCAAATAATCCTCACTTTTCAAATAGCCCTGCATTTTCCTTCAAATTGGATAAGTCTGAAATTTTGAAAAACAGGAAAGGGTTAAACCAGATGGCCTGCTTTAGCGTGTCGAGTCACAAATATGCAAATCCATAAAGCCGTTTTGCTGTATTTATGTGTTTTGTTTCCTCTTCAAATATAGTTAAATGACGCTGTTGTTGCAAAGAAAAAATACAAATAAGCAATAAATCACAACGAAAATGAGGAATTTCGTTATGTAATCCAGAAGAATTTAAAATATATCGGATTTTCGCGGATCTGAAAGTAATTTCGACTTCACTATTTTGCTGTGTTATCCTAGAATTATCTCCTATCATTGTTTGCAAGAAATATTACAAACTATAAATACAGTAAATCTGGTAATAAGCGACAGCTCATGGGATGATCAAAGAGGGGTCGCTTAAGAAATGGTCGCTTAAAACATATTTCTGTGAAAAATATGAAGGATTGATTCGATTACATACACAAACAGAATTATCGCTAAATCCTTAGTTGTTGGGACTCATTAGAATTCTAATGAATTCAAACAAAATTTGATTTTTTATGATATGAGCCCAACCGAACAGTCTGATCAGAGTCTTCACTCTGCGCTCTGTAGATAGATACTGACCCAACGCATCTTTAAACAATCAGCGAATATTCTAATTGTCCCGAATGGCTGTCCAGGGAGCTCATTGTGTGCGAGTCACGCACATGCGAAATGGTTGGAAATGTCACGCATAGGCTCATATGCGTTTAACAAATATGACTACTTTTTCTGCATTTGAGCTATGATTTTGAAAAGGGGATTTTGATTGTTGTGGCTAAATGCAAGTGGTCGGCTAATAGATGTGGTCGGACGAGCAAAATTGACTGTACAGGGTGGAGATTGGAGAACGAAGTGGACCGAAACTTTTAGTTTTTGACTGTAAAATAAAAAAAAAATCTATTTGCAATGTAATAAATGAATTAAAATAAAAAGCCGAGTGCCAATCAGTTTGATACTGGCGATCTAGCCGAATCCAGCAACTCTAGCCTGGGTCAATTGGTATTTTCGATAAGGACCTATTTCGCATCACGAGATACGGTTATATTTCTGATCGGATTTTAATTTCCCTGTTTTTCCAATATTTGTTAATAGAAGTATTTTTCTTGGGATGAGCCCTATATAATTTAATTGTTAGTTTCGTCTATCAAAAACGAGCGTTCTGATTGGTCGAAAAATTTAATTCCTACCTCCATGAACAAAATTTTGAGCACGCAGCCATTTTGTATGCTTCCGCATACAATAGTTCCATACAAAAAGGTATCAAAATTTGTACAGCTTTTGGTTTTTTCACTCGATGCTATTATATTATAAGAAACGAAGAGAATGATTTTTGTTTTCATAGAGGTATGAACCGAAAAAAACTAATCACACAATGTATGAATCCGCTTCGCGTATTCATACAGTGTGATTAGTTTTTTCGGTTCATACCTCCATGAAAACAAAAAATATTCGCTTCATCTCTTAACTCTTGTCATGCCGAACCCGTAATATTCCGGTTTTGGCAGGAGGTGTAGACTAAGATCAGACTGCACTTATGTGCAGGCAGATCTTAGTCTATACCTCCTGCTTGAACTATTCTTGCCAGAGTTGCTTATGAAGTTGATTTCTAAAAAGATATTGATTTTTGAACAACAAGTTCTATCAGTGCTTTCAGCCCTTTGATTTGTCAGCAATCCAGTAAGGATATTTATACAGCATGACAAGGGTTAAATGTAAACCCAACATGATATGATACATAGTATGTCATGGACAATTGACGGATCGCTAATCACGACCTCTGACCTCTAACATGGAAGTTCGATCGAGGTAATACGCCCCATTATTTTGTACGATGAGTTGAATTGGACATAAAATAAGACATATCTTTGGTTTGTGGTCTAAAGGTCGTTACTATAGCTTGTATAAGCTGTAGTTACATGTACCACACTTAAGTCGCTAAATCAACAAAAATCTTCGCTTAAATGTGGAGTTCACGTCCGGTAAAAATGAATGGTTTAGTTAGTTGGTCTAATCTTGATTGAAAGCATTTGTTTAATACAAAAGTATGTAAAGTCTCTTTGATATCGCACGTTCTCTTATGGCGAAATGCTTGTTGGTCGTTTGTTTTTTTAACGAGATTCTCACCGCTTTGAACAATCTCAGTTATATAACGACGAAAAGGGAAAATAGAAATCAGTGAGTCAACTTTGTTTGAGGGATTTGAATATTTGAAGAATCAAAATATGAACTGTTGTTTGTCACCGTTTCGTATTTAAATGAGGCAAAGTGTCTACCCACAGACGGACGTAAAAACGAACAACGTGGCAAAGTAACCAATTAAAGTCTAGACTGGTAAATATTTAAAGATTTTGCAGACGAGAAATCAAAATGATTGAACGCAACAAGTGAGATGAAACATCGTAAGAAATGTTGAAATTGTTTGTTCTCACAATTTTTCTATATTTCTGTAGTGCATCAAAATGGAACTGTGTTTAAATAGTTAAAAGTATAGGTACCATAAGTTGAGATGGATTAAAAAGTTGGCATTGTTTTTCAAACGCATAAGAAGAAATATATTGAAATATCTCAAATTGATTGATTGATTGAATTGGGTTTAATGCCTCTTTTAACAGTATTTCAGTCATATCGCGGCGACTGGAGCACCTAACAATGGATTCCAGGTATTTCCCGTACCAGTACTTCCACTACATCCTTTACTAGCCTCCAGCTAGGTTTACGATTATCCACCCATTGGAGAGAATCAAATGTCGGAAAGGATATGTGCCGCCAATTACTTGTAAAATACCATAAGGATGTACTTGTATGAGATTACCTTGAAGGATGCATGTATTATGTAACTTTGGCCAAGTGCAGTGCTTGGCCTATTTATGTGAGAAGGCGCTTTCAGTGTCTTTTACTGAATCCGAATCTTAACGTGCATATTTGTTTGAATCTAGGGTTTGGGAGAGAGGTTTAGGAAAGAAACACAAACCATGTTCAAATATAGTAAGGAAATAAAACCCGATGTCTGAACAGTAATTTTTGCATTCTATGCGATTACAAATGACCAATTGCGACTGTCAAACAAAGAAACAGTCGGCTAATCAAATCATTCATTTATTTAATCTAATCATTAAATCATTCATTTAGGTCTAGAGTGATGTAAAAACTCCGAAATTTGCCGCCGTTTTTGTTAAACATCGTTGTTGGCTTGGCGACTTAAACGTATTAACTACATTTAAACAAGCTGTAGCTACGACGTTTAAGTCGCGAACTATCCCTTCTACTTTTTGTTACGTGTATGCTATTGGACATAAATTTGAAAATTAACACCGTTTTAAATCGCGGGACTTCCTGACAAAGTTAATGGGCGTGGCAAATGGAGTAAGTGGGTGGGGCAAGCGGTTGGACCTGTCTGTAGAAAGGGCATACACAACCTTATGCGAGATGTGCAAGAACATACAATAAACCTGTCTGTAGAATGGACATACAAAACCATATGCGAGATGTGCAAGAACATACGATAAGATCAGACGCGAGCTTTTTGTCGATTCCCTGTTTATATGGAGATAATATCTATGGGTCAAGTTCTTTCTTAAATTGATTTAGCTGTTAGCCTGTTCCAATAATGAATTATATGAAGAATATTAAATCAAGTATATTATTCAAGCTGTAGTAACGACGTTTAGGTAACAAGCCAACCAATTTGGGTTTTTTCTTATCACAAATTTGACAAAATAGCGACGTTTTATATCGAATTAGAAATCCCTGTTGGAGCTTAGAAGCGATCAGTTAAAAAACCTTGTCATGCAGTATAAATCCCTTTACTGAATTGGTGTAAAATTAGAGTGCTGAAAGCACTGATAGAATTTATTGTTTAAAAATCAATATTTCTTTTAGAAATCGATTTGATAAACAAATCTGGCAGGAAAAGTACAAGCAGGAAGTGTAGACCAAATTCAGCCTGCACATAAGTGCAGGCTGATTTTGGTCTACACCTCCAGTAATAACAGGAATATTTCAGGTTCAGCATGACAAGGGTTAACATCCAATCAATATACCTATAATGAACGTATAGGATTATGCCTTTTTTCATTAAAAAAAATATCTAAGCTGATGTTTTGTTAGTTTATGGGCTAACACAAAATGCTTCGTTTTAGCCTGCAAATTATGCTCTTTTCTTAAGCGGACCAAACCGGGAAAGAAATAGGTCTCTATATTTGAAGTCGTTTAATGGATTTGTTATCTTGAAGCAATCGATCAATCTTGTTATGAAAATGTTATATCAGTCCGATTCTAGACGAAGAGTGAAATATATGGGTTGTAAATCAAAATGACATGTGCTATGACCCTCCTGCTCGACAAACAAATTTTCTCAATTATTGCCGACAACGGACTATCGATTCAATGGCCAAGATAATGTACCCAATCTTTCTGTGTATAACCCGTCATGTAGAATTGGGACTTTTTAGAATGCTAGAAAGCGAAGTAGATCATCAAAAAATATTGTCCCCTGATTTATCTTTCTGCTTTGAAATGAAAGTAGCAAAATTAGAAAGCATTGTATATATGATGTACATTTATTTTGTTTCATTCGGTTAATCTTCGACGAAGTTCTGATGTTATATGCTAACAAACCTGATGGGTCGCCACTCCCCTAAAGCACGATTGACCATTCAAATAATTCATTTAGACCGGAAGTAAACGTTGAAATCCAACATTTAAATAATTATGTTGCTTTGGCAACTCAAATAATGCGTCTACAGCTTTTTAAGCCGTACTTACGATATTTTAGTCGCCAACCAAACATATTACATTTTGTTACATTTAGCATGCCATTAATTATGATAAATAAATACGTTTACTTACCATTTCCTCCTTTTGAAAATTACAGACCTGTTCAAATAAGATCTCGGTAGGGTAGAAAAGATTTTGCAAAAAAAGAAGAAATTGCTTGTGACAAGCAATTACTTCTTTTTCTACAATGTTTTCTCAATAAAATCGTTAAAAACCAGGGTTTGAACAGGAGAGGGGTAATAGCTTAGTCGAATCTCCTATCGGAGATCATTTTGCGTGGTAAGCGATCCGTCAATGGCAGTCATCTATCAAGAAAAAAACCTGGATGGCATGGTACCTTTGGCTATTAAGAAAAAATCGTATAGTAAGAAAGATGTATATGGCATCATATTGTTTTTTTACTACTATAGATTTACAAAAAACAACAAACGATAGCACTACATTTTTGTAAAGCAATTGGTCGGTGTTATACCAAGACCTCGTAATTACAGCTTGAAATAAGCTGTAATTACGAGGTTTTGGTATAACACCGACAAGTTTCTGGTAGATGGACCCTTTTTGTGTGACTGGTTACAAACATAAAAGACGCCTTCACTGCTTTAATCATTCGGGGCTTGTAAGGAGAATTATGAAAGGATATAGACATCTTACCATCATAGTGGATGGTGTTTTAGATAGATTTGATATCGATCGGGACTTTCTGACCTTGGATGATTTTATAGATGGACCGAGTTGAGTGATTGATCAAAGATTATTGGCACACATAGGAAAATAAGCGAGTACCGTTTCCTTTGAATTCACTTGTAACTGTCAAATTATATTGAAACATACCAGAGAGGTGATATCCTATTTTCTGATGATTCAATGTCATTACGGACGAAATATTTAAAAGACTGCCAAATCACTTTTTATAGAAAAAGAATTAAAAGTAAAGAGTAAATGCCATTTTTCTTCTCATTTATCGACATTTATAACCCACTTTTCAGTAACATGGAAGGGCTTAATATAGTTTCTACTTCTGCTTTTTCGAACTAATTTTCTGTTGTATCATTGTGACTTAATTTATAATTGAAGCATCTTTTTACGCGCTGAATATTAAGATGTTGGTTTTTGTATGGAAACTGTATTTTTTGTCCATTTCTTACCAGTTTGCTGGAAAAGCGTATTTAAAAATCTATCTGAAACCATTAAACAAGATGTTCAACAATCTAAGAAACATCAACACGCAATTGACAAATGTTGCAATCTTAAGTTAGAGCATACAAATGAGATAATAAATATGTTGACGAACCAGTATGATCAAACTATACACCAAAACTCGCTCTTAACGAGCTAAGCATTATCGAGGTCTCAGTGGAACGTTCTCTGCCCTTTGTAAAGACGATGCAATAATACAATTCTCAAAAACTTCGAACTAGATTTATGATCGTGCACATATAGTTGAATTATCTATGACTAGGGTTTGGGTATGAAGAGGTTTTTTAAATAAGCGTTTTTTGTAGGATAGAAAACGGGTTTAATCAGGAGGAAAGTCATGAGTAAAGTGGTTCATTATCATCTAATGCTCTTTTTTTTATAACGTGCTTTTGTCACAAATGTAAGGCTGAAAATGGTGGATATTGTTCTTACAATTATCCAAATGGGCCCTCTTTACGCTGACAGTCACAAATCGTCGGTGGACAAATAAAACGGGACAGAACATCCGACGGTATGCACAATTAAGTCGATCTTCAAAAAAATTTAGTGTACATGTCTTGCCCATTCTTGATTGACGACATTTTGCTCGTCCAACGACGTTATGTGCTTTACTTTAATTTTTGAAATGACAATCCTAGATTGACCTCTTTCTCAAAAGTATGAAATTTTCGAATGACTTTATTTTGTGCGACGAGCTACAAATATATGTAAACCGTTCCACTTAAGTAAGTCGAGTAACACAAAATCTTAAACGGAATAGCTCGATACAAGGCTCAAAAAGCTTCAAACGTTAATTATAATTGACAATAACGCATCAAAATATATGAAAACGTTTCATATATTTATTCGATTATTTGTTAATTTTTAACTTGAAAGAACCACGTGATTAGCAAATATATTGAATTACAAATAGATATAAAGTGTTCGGACCGAACACTTGATTAAAACAAAAAGGTCGAAGAGATTGATTTTAAACTTTAAGAAACACTCCAATCAAACAAATTCTTATTTGGAGACTACAATTACATGTCTGTGTTCAATTGTCTGAGCGTTACTATGGCTTTAATTTGTGATCTATAACCGTAACTATCAAATGCTTTACAAAAAAAAAAAAAATAAAAAATAAAATAAATAAATAAATAAACAACCGCATGATATCAAAATGGTTTCCTCTGATTACATGTTATCCTACAAATAAGAAATATGTGTCCGGTAGTTCTAACAGTTGCAGGTTGTTAAAATCATAATAAATTCTTCAATTGTCTCAATTTATTTTGTTGCTAACAACTACAGGAAAAATGTAGGTCTGCAAGAAAAATGAGATCGGATTTAAGCACTCTGTTCCTTGTACGAAACATAATGAAAACTAAGTAAAATAGATCCACCATTGACCGATCGCTAATGTCAATCAAAAAATTAATCGACCAATCAAATCATCCGACTTTGGCTGACATTTATGTGATGCATTTTTTGTTTGTTTGGTGGCTTTAACCCGTTCCCACTCAGTCCCTCCTTTTTACGCCCCTCAACAAAAAAGCTTGGGAAAACATTGTGAAAAATGAAGAAATTGCTTGGATCAAGCAATTTCTTCATTATCCACAATGTTTTCTATCCAAAAAGACGAAATAATTTAAAATTCCATCAACTTGTAATTGTCGTCTACACATCCTTTCAATTTGGTCCCGTCTAAACTTCCACTGTGTTGGAATGGGTTAATAAGTTAACTAAAGCATATTCAAGCTGTAGTTCCGACGTTTAGGTCGCCAATCAACATTTTATTTTTTTGTTTATCGTTTTTGGGCATACGTTTTCTAAAGAAAAACGTCATTTGAAATCTTTGTAGAACTTCCTGATGGAGCTTAGTTGGCGTGTCAGCGATCCGTGATTTCTTCATTTATTACGGATATTTTGTATCCATGTGTCCGACATTTGTCCCTGGCTAATGGTTTGATAATCGTAAAGCTAGGTGGGGTGAGCAGCTAGAGGTTCGGAATGGATGGAGTGGTAGTACTGGTGTGGGAAATAGGTGCTCAAGCCACCGCGATATGACTGAAATACTGTTGAGAATGGCGTTAAACCCCATTCAAAACAAATACAATCATTCTCCCTGTGGTTATTCGTTTCATTGTTTATTTATCAAGAGGCTTTAAAGAGATATACCGGGGTCAATAATGAAACATGTAGTTGTTTCAGTGACTGATGGTTACTGAGTTTAATAGGATCAACGCGTATTACAAGTGTAGAAGGAAAATATTGAATTAACCGTTTTCTGTTTTACAAAATTTCAAACTTAACCAATTTCTAAGGGTATTAATTTAAAAAAAATGTAGAAAGAGAAGAAAATTCTTGGGACAATCAATTTCTTCTTTTTCCACAATGTTTTCTCATGAATACTATCACACAGACGTGCGAATCAATAATTATATGAGAATGGGTAAACGAAATCGTAGATCATCGTTAACATTATTACAGATTAGCCTATCTCCGGATGAAAATTAAACTGTTCCCAATTCAAAGAGGTGGAATGCCACATATGTAAATGTTAGAATTGAGAAATTTCTTCTTTTTCTACAATATTTTCTCAATTATCAAATCAAAGGGACGTAAAAGCCAGGGATAAACAGGAAAGGGTTAAATCCTCTGGGTTGACTAGTTTTTAATTGATGACGATATTAAATATCGCTTCCCTGTAACACGCCATGGACGCGCAGTATTAACTATGATATATCGCTGCAAAGATGCTACTCTCTCTGAAATGCTAGACCAACATTTTCATTGTTTTCATTATGCAACTTAAGCTTATATAATGTGTTCCACAGTGGGCAAGCCTTCAGCATACATGTATTTTTTATCTCTTTTCCTTGTAACGCAATGTGGTACCGATTGTTTTGTTTGTGTGTTTGTTTGTTTGTTTGTTTTTTACCGTGAAGCTGAGGAGAGAGCGTATAGGACAGGCAAACTATCAGGTCATATGCGTGACTTTCGACACCTGAGGCATACATTTAAAAAAAGCTTACAATGACAACGACAAAGTGACGTTTCATACGTTACTGGTGGTTAGCTGGACACCATGTCACATCCACCAATATTCCGATGCAAGGGTGCAGCTATTGTATATCTTTGTCATTAGGTAACCTCGTAACTACAGCTTAATTCAAGCTGTAGTTACGAGGATTTAGAATGACAACAACGATACAAAACAGATAAAGTCGTGTCGAATACAAACAGACTTTGTTATTTTGACCTATAAGGTATTCTATGGTTGCGCATTAGGTAAAAAGGGGTATTCTGGAAACCACGAAAGTATCGACCCTGATAAGTCGGTGCTGTCCGGTGCTGACACCAAGTCTTTTCACTTTAAGAAGAATTTCTGACACTAGAATGGCTCTTCCTATTACTTCAAGTATGATCATTCTCGAAATAACGAATATAGTTGACCTCTGTTAAATCTGAAGGTTTTCTTAAAAACAATATTACGTTGTGTTCCTTAGAAGTCTCCTTTTGTTGAAATTAGAATTGTCGTTCTAATAACTTTTTTTAAGTTCACTCTCAAAATATGATATAAAGAGGATCTCTTCTGGATTTGATATATTTTTTATTAAAGAAAACAAAAACAACAACAAAAAACACTCCATAGGGTTAACGAGATGTCCAATTTAACTTTATTGGTCACAAATTTACTGGTCACTATATCGTATTCGTGTAGATGTAATAGAGTCACTTTTTCTATTGATAAATGAACTATATATTATACATGTATGTAAATTGCTGGCTATGGCATCTTAATGTATTGAGAAAAACGACTTCCTGTAATTGACCCTCTTCTATCATTTCCATCGGTCAGAGATTTTTTCCTCATAGACTCCTATAAACATATACAGGTCAGATTTTCTTACGAAAAAATTCTAACTATGATCTCTTAATCCTAATCGTTCCCACACAATTCCCCCTTTTTACGCCCCTCCAAGGTAATGTTTGGGAAAACATTGTTGCAAATGAGGAAATTGCCCGTTACAAGCAATTTCTGAGTTATCCCCACTGTTTTCTACACAGAAATACATAGATTCTGTTTTAAAATTTCAACAACCTGAAATCCTCTTCTGCAGCTTCTTTGAATGTAAGCCAGTCTAAGTTATTGCCAAGTAGGAATCGGCTAAGAGAGATATATAAAATTAGCTAACTACAGTATTGAAAAGAACATGGAATATGCTACATAAGTATGATTAATAGAATATTAATTCAATTTCCTCATTTTCGACTAGGTTTTCCTAACTAAGGTCTTAAAGTTTCATAATAACAGGGATTGATCTATTGCAGAAAATAGTTTATATCAATTTTGAATGCAAAAGTAATCACATTTCTTTGCCATTTTTGGAAATTTATATGTCCGTTGTTCAATGGCTTATTTGTTTTATACCATGTGACATTTAAACTTGATACTTTTATGATGGAATATCCTACACACACTTTTCAAAGACTAAATAAATATGTCTGGAAAATAAAGTAAAGTCTGGGATTTATAATTTGGCATATTCTAGTCACCCCTAGGGCTAAGTTATCAATTTCTCGTCTATAAGGGGGATATTGGGTTTCGTTGTCGCTTTAATTTAACCCATTCCCACTCAGTGACGCCTCTAGACGCTTTCAAGGAAAAAAGCTTTCGAAAACATTGTGGAAAATGAAGAAATTGCTTATTACTTTAAGTTGTCGTCTGCAATTTCTTTCAATTTGGGCCATTTAAAATGTTGCTATCTGGTAGTGGGTTAAATAATGAGTCTTTACGGTACTTTTACAGTCACGACTCAAACATAAAACTTGTCAGTTGACTAGATCACTCTATGTTACTAACAACATTGATCGGATTTTCATATAATTTTCAACAAAACTTTGTTAGAGTTAGCTCAAACAGAGATAAATATCTGATAGACTATCAAATGGTTTAAAAAAGCGTATTACATGTACTTGGCTAGTTTTCGTCGATCTATGTACACTTTTGTTAATGTATATAGAATAAAAGTCATGGAAACGGATTTTGCTTTTGGGATTTTCATGAAGTCAAACTTAAGAGAACGTTTCTCGTTTTCTTGCATTTTTTGTATAAAATTTAACTACAGATATCAAAAGATTATCTTTTGGGAACTAGATACATAAAAAATGCACATATCATTTCTAATCCAAAACTACTAGTTGGAACGTCTTTTGGAAAAAGCTGATCTTAATCTCATCTAGAAAGGGGGGGGTCAGAGGGAACGTTATTAGAGTCGCCAAGACTTACCTTATACAGTTTAGACTTTAGACTCGGCTTAGGTATGCTCGTGTCACAAAACACAACAAAAGATAGATTACAATACGACAGCGTCTTGGGTCCATTTTTAAAGCTTATATAAGAGTAAGTATGACCCATTGTTAATATACTTGTTTAGTTGAGCCCCGAATTGTACATCAAAGTTCAAGATGGGTTTATAAACTTTGTTGAATATTTCTGGTTGTAAATATTCGTATACACTAATGTTGTGTCTCTTGTAGTCACACATGCATCACTATTTTTATCTAAAAAGCAGAAACGAGAGGAATTGTCATTCACACACAACACAATTTGAGACTGGTCCAAATTGAAGGAAGCAGCAGACAATAATTTGAAGTTGATGGAATTTTGATTTTTTCGTCTTTTTAGATAGAAAAGATTGTGGATAACGAAGAATTTGGTTGTATCAAGCAACTTAGTCATTTTCCACAATTTTCCCCAAAGCTTCTTGTCTTTAAGTGCGTAAAAGGGAGGGCTTGTGTCGGGATGATTTAAGCACAACCACGAAAATTCTCATGAAAATAACCTTTCCCTTTTTTGTATTACACTATCTTAAAGCTGTCTAAAACAATCTTTATTGAAAAATAACCATTCAGTAGGGTAAAAATATATTGTGGATAAAAGATGAAAATGTTTTTTTCAAGCAATTTTTCTTTTCCACAATATTTGATCCTGTATGAGAAATATAAATACAGAACATATATGGGCTGAAAGACAAAGGATCGAACAAGGAAGGGTTGAATTTCAAGTTAAAATATTAAATCAAAGAACTGAAAGTACTGTAAACTAACAAAGCGGTAATATTTGTCAAAGGTTATCATGATTAGTGGAATTAGAAAACCTTAGGATCGAAGACAGTGTGGACAATGAAGAAATTGCTTGTTACAAGCAATTTCTTCATTGTTCACAATGTTTTCCAAAGCTATTTCTTGATATGTTTTAATTGAGTGAGATTGGGTTAAAAAGCATTCTTTTATAGGAGTTGTCTATAATTTGAATAAAGTTAATTCATGTTGCCATGAAAAGCAGTTGCAGAGTTTGTAATATTCCTGAAATAAGAACTAAATTTTATTGCGCATGCAGGCATTCAATGGATTCGGTGGTTAAGCCTCCTGTGGCAGTTTTCACTCGTTGAACTCTGAGAAGACCTCAAAATTTTGTCTGTTTACTTAATCTATCAAAGCTGACGCTTTGCTAGCTAAAAAGCAACACTAAACTATTGCTATGCCCATCTATCATCCTTCAAAAATTAGGATCTACATGTATATTATCACGCGAGGTTTCAGCTATACGTAAACTCTGACTCAGCTCATTTTATTGACAAGAAAATTGTGCAATTTCTTATTTTATTGTTCGGTTTCTAATGTTTTATGTCTTTACATCTCTTAAAAGTGTTAAAATAAAGACAGAAATCTAATTCTATACAACTATTTGACGATGAATCTATCATTCAAACGGATTTAATAGTCCATTTCAAATGTAATTATACTGAAATTCAACTATTTCTCCTAAATGCCTACATGCAACCATACCGTCATATAGGCAAAATACGAAACAAAATAAACTCACATAAACAAATAACGACGACGATGATGACAACAAAAGGGAGACCAACTTATGCTTGAAACCAAAGTGAAGCTATTACACAAAATGGTACTTTCAGTGACGGAGACAAAGCGCAGGCTGATCAGGTTGATTAATTGATTAAATGAATGGGGTTTAACGCCGCTTTTAACAGTATTTCAGTCATATCGCAGCGGCTGGAGCGCCTAACAATGGATTCCTGGTATTTCTCACACCAGTACTACCACTACATCCTTTCCTAGCCTCCAGCTGCTATCCCACTTAGATTTTCGATTATGCACCTATTGGTGATAGACAATTGTTGGAAAGGATATGTGCCGCTGCCGTGGAGCAGACTGATCGGGATAGACACCTTTCGCTCTCAGTAGGCCTTTTATCCTGTTCCCACACAATGACGTTTTAAAACGCCAATTAATATGAAAGCTTTGAAAAACATTGTGGATAATGAAGACATTGCTTGTTACAAGCAAGTTTTCATCAACTTAAAATTGTTGTCTGCAACTTCTTTGATTTTGGACTTTTATAAAATTTCGTCGTCTGGTAATGGGCCTGTATTTCTATCTCATCATAGATTAATTTCTGTTTACCAAATTCGATTGACATGGAAAAGATCCGACATCTTTTCAAGTTGATGTTATAACGGACCACATGGGCGGTCTATTTTCTTCGGACTGTTTACATATAGACATGAGTTTCTTTGCAGTTACTACGTTTAAGTCGCAAAATCAACAAAGACGCTACATCTAAATGTCGGCCTGTGTCGGAGTGCAAAGTTCAAGAAATTGATTGGTTTATTGGTTCTTCCTTTTACAACCGAGATTGGTCAATTTCATCTACAAGAATGATCGTTGCTCGTTTCTTAAAGAATAATTTGATAAGAAAAAATGACAAATGGATGTATAAACAGATAAATAAACGTATGATATACACAGTTTGAAATATATTGTTCGGAGTACTTATCACTTTAAATGGCTCAACATTTCAATTGGTAGAAAAACTAGAAAAACCCCTGCAAAAATAACATAAAGGTATATAGTAGTACAGGTTATATTGAGTGATCAAAAGTCACTTTTGTCTATACAGGTACAGACAATTGACCTTTGATCACTCACTATGATTTGTACATTAATAAAGAAGGGTTATTTCATGTCATCAAATCAGCAAGTCGTACTATGTTCAATTTCCAGCGTCTAATCGCGGTTGATGTTGAAGGTTTTTCCTGGTGCTATGTCTGTCAGCTAATTTGCACATTGTCTCAGTGAGATATTGTATTGAATCAGGTTATCTTCCGATCATCTCACAGCATCACAAGTTAACCTCACATTTCATGGTCGCGTTAACAGGAACTCTCTACACCTTCATTTCGTTATAAATAATTACTGGAAAATTAGTTCGATAAAGTGAAGCTAAATTTTAGTGATACCATAAATCTGGTTCTCCGTCTCAATTAAAACACACAATAGTCCCCAATTTTCGCAATATTAACGATTAGAGAATGTTTTAATTCAAAATTGGGCATCAATATGAGTTGGAGATATGGACGACGTAGTAAAATATTTGATACTTTGATGACAGCTATCTATTGGCAAGGTAAGATATCATGTTGTTTTTTTTTTATCTATATTGCGAACAAATTTCATTTCTATCTTATTATATTTTCGACTTCGTATATTCAGGTTCCACCATGTTCACTGATCAGTTTGTGAGTCACTTGACATTTGTATTGTCCTAACCTTTTTCATACGATTGTGGCATCAAGGAGCATCGTAGTAACTGAAGCTGTAATGTCGATATCAACAAATTTTATTGCGGTTTAAAGATTACTATATTCATTGCCTATCGTACTGCGATTGTTCTAAGATTTTGAATTCTAACAAACGGAAATTAATACAGATACCTGCATACCAGCGCTGTCATTCATATATGTATTAGTAATATCATCTAGGGGCAAGACCGACGATTAAAACATCCAAGTCCAATATCATTTATCTCGAAACTTTGAGTAATTGTTCGAAAATCCTGACTTCAGTTTATTATTACTGGTTGAGTTTATTGTTATTTGTACGTTTAGTTAAATAGGTATATCTGTTTTGTAAAGACCTAATCACTGCCACTAGAGGCTTAACCACTAAATCCGTTAAATGCCTACGACATAAAAATAGTTCTTATGTATTTCAAGAATAATGTAAACTCCATGCAAATTGCAGAGAAATCTGTCAAAAGCAAGCTGCTTAGTCCATTCCCACTCAATTCCGTTTTTTAAGCATCTCAAGAAAAAAAGCTTTGGACAAAAATTGTGGAAAATGAAGAAATTGCTTGTAACAAGCGATTTCTTCATTGTCCACAACGTTTTCTACCCATCAAGGGAAATTTTTCTATCATGATAACCTTTAGTAAAGAAGATTACTTAAACAAAACTATGCTTTGCTAGCTTATAGTAATTTCAATACTTTGATTTATGGATTTAAGAAATAAAAAAATACTATGTGATATTTGTGTTTGGGTTAGGACCTACATGGATCAACTTTAATCAATTACCACATTATCCATAGTTTACATACCGAAGAAAAGTATCATAGGAAACTACAGTCGGAAAAGCAGTCTGACAAACAATATTCTCTTGCTTCACAATGTTATCTACTATTTTGGTATCTACTTTTTAGGTAAGTTTCGATTTGAATTGTCTGCTGCAAATGCTTTCCTTTAGACGAGTCTAAAATGTTGCCATCTGTTCTTAGGTATATCATCACATTAGTCAATATAGAGATTCGCGTCATTTAATAAGACAATAAATCCACAATGAAACTACAGAATCGAATTCTCCACCTTGTTAATAATGTATTTTAATGGCAGGTCATTAGCGAATTGATATAATGTTTACTCTTTGATGTTTTTTTTTTTTTTTTTTTTTTTGTTCCATAAAAGGTAAGTTGTTGTCATATTTCGGAATTGGCCAATCGCTGGCCCGCCCATTTACTTCTTTGTTCACGAGAAATGAGTCACGCTGTGATTTTAAAAGGAGTTTTTGCACGATTTATGGCCAGTAGTATGTAACAAAAATTAAAACAGTTGGTTGGCGACCTTAACGTCGTAACAACAGCTTGGATAAGCTGTAGATACGCCGTTTAACTCGCAAAATCAACAAAAAAAAAAAGTAAACAAAAATGGCGGCCAATATTAGAGCTCAAAATGAGTGAGTTCTTTCGTTCTATTTTATCTTACTTTAAATTCATTACATTTTAAATTCATTTTCGTTTTAAGAAACAAAGATCTTTTCAAGGTCTAGTACTTAAAGCCGGTACTTAAAAAAAAAGAGAGAAAAAGGTAAACAAATAAATAAATGAATAGGTAAATAGATGGTCGGAAACTTCTGTTCCATTTGCGTCTATAGGGTTTTAAAATCTATCATACAGGGCTGCTTATGCAAATTTTGTACCAGAGCTAAGCATCTTTTAGATAAAAACAAAACAAAACGACTACAACAACAACAACAACAACAAAAACCGCTATAATCATTAGGCATGAATTATGACAATATAAAGAAATTTTAACATGAACGATGTTTGTTTGATTGATGGTGTATAACGGCACTTTTAACAGTATTTCAGCCATATAGCGGCTGCTGGAGCACCTAACCATAGATTCTTGGTATTCTTCACGACAGTGCTACCACTTATCCTTTCCGAGCCTCCAGCTGCTAATCCCACATAGATTATCGATTATCCACCAATTTTGGGAGACAAATGTTCGAATGATCGATATTTGCCTCGACTGAGGATCGAGCCCGGGACCCACTATGAAAAAAGTGTTTTTTCTATCTACAGTGTATTCAAACTATTGTTATATTGTATAAAAAAATTTAGATCCCTATTGGCAACAT
Source organism: Fragum fragum (assembly GCA_946902895.1). Taxonomy (NCBI): domain Eukaryota; kingdom Metazoa; phylum Mollusca; class Bivalvia; order Cardiida; family Cardiidae; genus Fragum; species Fragum fragum. The sequence continues at coordinate 44,628,005 of OX336365.1, forward strand.
GCCTTTTGTTTGATACTTATCATTAAGCAGCAGAAATCAATTTCGGAAAATCAAAAAAGGCGCTACATCTAAATGTCGGTCGGTGTGGGAGTTCAAAGTTCAAGAATTGAATTGGTCTATTGATTCTTTCGTTTACAATCCCGATTGGTCAACTTCAATTGAAAACAATTGATAAAACTGAGCCTTCCGTCATCGCAAAGATATGTCGTTTACGAGTATTTGCTAGACCCTTGATCTTATTCATTATAGTTCGATTTACTGGGTCATTTCATAATTAAACAAAGATAACATTTCAATTACCAAGGACAGTTAATTGCTTATATTGAAAGACTAGCGTGTCGAAAATCTGGTAATTAAGTTACCGAAATCGTTACCATGCCAAAGGTTTCGTTACAGGGCGGCGAGTAATTGTAATAAAGGTCTGGATGTAGCCGTACAGTTTTACAATTTCTTCATTTCTAATTCCACTCCATGCATATCTTCAAGCAAATTATAGTTTGCACAAAGGTTATTTACTAGAAAAATATATTAGACGAAATCGGACACAATAGAAAAAATTCGGTATCTGCCAGTGCCGTATGAGATAGTCTAAGATGTCGTCATTTCCTTCAGTATATGACGTCATAATATCCAGATTTTTTTTAATATGCAAATGATCCAGATTATTTCGTAATTACGAAATAACGATTCGTAATTACGAATACTATTTCCTTATTACGGAATACTCTTCAAGGTATTTCGCGCAGTCGGTATCTGGCCAGTCTCCAAATCTTCAATCATGGGATGTCATGGGTTCGATCCCCAGCGGCGGCACATATCTCACCTTATCATTAGAAACACTAAGGTAAAACCTAAATAGCAGACATAGCTTGAAATAAAAGCAGAAATCATAAAGGGGCCTCTACTGCTACACTGGTACTTGAGACCCATAAAGTGGTTGCCGTCATAACGCAGTTGGTAGCGTTTCAGACTCTAAATCTTCATCCATGGGATGTCATGGGTTTGATCCCCGACAGTGCACATATCCTTTCCGACATTTGTCTCTCAAAAATGGCTGGAAAATCGTAAACCTAAGTGTGATAGCAGCAGGAGGCTTGGAAAGGATGTAGTGGTAGTACAGGTGTGAGAAATACCAGGAATCAATTGTTAGGTGCTCCAGCCGCCGCGTTATGACTGAAATATTGTTAAAAGCAGCGTTAAACCCAATTCAATCAATCAACCAATTGCAGACTAGTCATTGCTTTTGGGGTTATCTACTATTAACTGAAGCTGTAAAGCAAATTCAGGCATCAAAATTTATTACGTAATTACGAAAGATTATTTCGTAGTTACGAAAATACTTCTGAGATTATTTGAGATTTGAGAGCATAAGAATAATCCGCAAAGTAGTTCGTAATAACAAAATAGTATTTCGTAATTACGAAATAACATTTCGTAATTACGAAATAATTTGGATCATGTCACTTTCGGGGTTCCTTAGAAAAAAAAAATGAAATACATATTGTAACTCTACTGTGACACAATATTCCCTATATATTTTATTCAACAAATTTAATTATGATTTTCCAAAATTTTATTTGTGCTTTCATAATAGCTGTGTTCTTTGTCATGATTATCTGGTGATAAATTACAACAGGGAAGCCTTCTCTTTGATTTCTTTCATTTGAGTGCAAAATGCTCGGGTAACTTTTTGTAGTAGCCGATGTCTGGCGTCCCTGCTTCGTCTAGCTGCATTTTTAAACGACATCTTCTCATAACGATTGGTTAGCTCGACTTAAATCAAGATCCTGAACTTAATACGTCAAACTGCAGTATTGGAAAAAATGTAGATGTTTTATATTAGCATGTTCATTGACCCTTTTGTTAGACAATTTGCCATACAAACTTGTCTTTCATAACTATAAGAAATTGCATTTTATTAAAGAAAAAATATACCGTTTTTGATAAACTTTTTTAACAAAAAACGCCAAATCACTAGCTTTACTTATACATTCGATTACATAAATCAGCAAATAATTTCCTCTGGAGAAAAATACTGTTAATGCGGAATTAATAAGCCTCATTGTAAACTCGCATTTCCCAATTAAGGCGACTTTTTTTCTATTTATCTACTCGTCATTGATTTCTTTTGTTTTACTTAATAATTTTCTGACAGACTCCACACTTTCACGAGTTAAGACTTTTGTAAAGGCGTCATAGGGTACATCTCATAGACTGTATATGCATGTGTGGTGTCCGTGTTCGAGAGGTTGAGCATCGGCTTCCCGATCAAAAGGTCACTAGTTCGATTACTAGAAGTGGCTATCGATCTTGGTTCTGTCATTAGCCCACACAATCGGTTCGAGTACTGGTGTATTGACCAGAAAGCAGAATCCATAGAGAATAATCTAAGTTAGAAGAACTTATTCCCAAATCGATGTACAATAAATAAGTTTAAGATAGTCCTAACCTTGTAATTAGCGGGTTGCGTCTATTAATCAAAGAATATATCGACCTATGAAATCATTCATTTAGACAGAACATGAACTTTGAACTAAGACATAAGTCGAATTTATGTGCCGATTATTTCATTATCCAAGCTGTAGCTACGACGTTTATGTTGCCAACCAATCATTTTACTTTGTAGTTACACGTAACTGGTTATAGCAGAACAACGCCGATTAAAATCGAAATTGATCTTCCTGTGTATCTCAGTGGGTGGGGCCAGGGATCCATCGATAAAAATCAAGATCCGACCTTCTTGAAAACTCTTGAAAGACCACGGTCCCGAGAGATTATCCCAAGTCATAAAATAGTCTAGACAAGGTAAACTTATCAAATTGTTATCGGAGTTATATGTTAGAAAACGGCGGCCTACTGAATTTGTCACTTCAATTCTATCCATCCCTCGACGCAAAACATCTACCTTTATTCCATCTTATGCACAAATATTTGTGCGTTAAAAAGCATAATAGGACAACGTGATTCTGGTTTTACTTGCGCGCATTCTTATCCTTGAATAAGAGATCTAATTTTCACTGAACAAGACGAACATGTATAATTCGTTTTTTTTTTTGCCTAGTTTGGTTATTTCCTTGGGTTTGCAAGTTTTAACATTATATTGAAATCAATTCTGTCCTTTAAACGTAATTTAACCAAATAGTATATCGTCGTTCGGTGTGCAAATTGTCGTAACTACAGCTTGAATAAACTGTAGTTCCGACATCTTGCACGCCTAATGTTAAAGTCGCGGTCTTCTTCATACATGGTTGACTTTACTAAATAATTTCAATCGTTTGGATAAACGAACATATCTATGACATCTTTGACAGAATAAGTAACGTAGGAAAACGTAGGACCAGAAAGTCCGAAAAAATATTAGATGTACGTTTTATTATTTAGACCTATCTTGTAAATATGTCTCCATTTTAAAGTTATTAATAGCATCGGAATGAGATACACAGCTAATCAAAGTCAGTCTGTATTTATTCGAGATATTTGTAATTTTAAACAGGACGTTGCAATAGAGGAGTAACCTGGTTGGATGAGTAACTCGTGGAAACGACTTACTATCTCGTGGAAACGACATAGAGGCCGATTTTGATTGGCTGAGTATCTTATTCAAACGAGATAGCAATTCATTTTCTAATATTTACAGCACTGTGCGTCACCGAAAGAGCTATTAGGAATATCTAATGATAAAGGACAATACACACCCCCAAGCCCAAAAAGACCAAAAAGACATTTTATACATTATACATATATAATAAGCCGTGTGAGGGTCCATTTCAATCATTCACAAAGTCTTCAAGGCAAGGTTCACCGGTCTCACTATTAGCCAATTTCCATACAACAACATTCTAGATTTGTCTAAACCAAAAGAGGTTGCACACGATAAAACAAAGTTAGGTTTTGTCAAATAGTACGTGCTATATGAGGTAGAAAACATTGTGATAGAAGAAGAAATTGCTTGTTACAAGCAATTTCTTCTTTTCTCGTGATGTTTTCAAGAGCTTTTATTTTTTCAAAGACGTACGTATGCGGAATGATGTAGTAATGGGTTAAAAGTCAAGTATAAGTCAACATTTTGAAAGGATTTACACACATATTAAAATAGGTATCCTAGCATAACAGAGCTTCCAGGCTATCGCACCGTTTGCAGGTGCAGATGAAGGAGGCTTTTTAGACTCTATAATAATACAACTAATGTTGTTGAAAACACCGTATAGGATTTCTCTAATTAGTCTAAAAGCTTCATTGAAATCCGTTCACACGTTCTCATCATTTGTTGAGTTTATTGCAAGTCAGCGACTTAATGTACCTTTCACAATTCTCCTGACAACTGCAGGAAAATGACCTTTATTGCAGTAATTGGCCAGATACTTTGTTCGACAACGTGATACAACTATTTGAGCAATCTCGTAGAAATCATATCTCAATCAGCACTTCTCAGAAATTTGATAGGAATCTCTTTTAAAGGCTTAATACATTTTTCGATACGTAAGTTTGAAGAGTCAAAGTCGAACCGTAACAGTCAATGTGAACGCATTCAAATGTGACTTATGCAAACGTCTTAACCCTTTCGTGTTTTTCAGAATTTTAGACTTGTCCAAATTCAAAGAAGTTGCAAAAGACAATTAAAAATGGGTGCAATTTAAAAAGTAACCAACCTTTAGGATAGAAAATATTGTTGGAAAAGAATGAATTGCTTGTTACAAGAAATTTCTTCTTATCTCACAACATTTTCTCAAGTATAAAAAATCAGGGGTGTAAAATCTAGGGATTAACCATGAAACTGTTCAAGCATTTAGTTTTCAAGATATATAGGTGAAAAGCACGCAATAAAGTTTCTTATTCTACTACACACACTTCACACACATGCACACACACATACAAAAATAAACGAAGAAATAAAAATTAAATGATAGGTATAATAATAGGATTCAGGTCTAATAATTTTTGAACAGCTGACCAAGAGACTTGATTGCCAATAGGATGCCCTGCGCGCAGTAGTAGCCCTGGTTCGTTGCATAAAATCTGTTCTGTATTAAATGGAAAAAAATAAAAAAAATAATGAATAAAAGACAAAATAAATAAATAAAGAATGATAATAATGATAATATCCGTTTAGTCTTTTGGTAGAATTATCATTTGACCAAATTCATGTGATGAGATAATGTGGTTATTTAGGACCATAATCAACCTGAGCTATTTCGTTCAATACCAAGGTACACAATTGGTAATTTCATGATTAGTTTAAGCACGCATAAGAAGACAGGGCTTTGTTGCATAGTTAATCTCGATTAAATGAACTGTGTTCAGGCCAGAAGATCGGACTACTCCAAGTATTGTTACTTGGATTAACGTGGACGTGAGGAGTATTTTCCCAATGTTTACCAAAGGGTGAGCAGCTTGTACATCTGCTCGACAACACACAGTAGATTAGACTGTAACATCATGGTTATTCATCGAGTTTTTGACTTCAGAGGATGGTTGGGGTGGCATTTACTTTTGTTGAATTTGCTTCTCGTCATTGTGCAAATCATTGTGCAAATCATAAACGACCTATCACTAGTCAACAAATTTAAGACTGATCTAATTTGAAGAAGCGGCAGAAAACAATTTTGGGTTGATGGAAATTATAAAATATCTCCCTTTTTTGACAGAAATCTGTGTGGATAAAAGGAAGTGCTTGTAACAAGTAACTTCTTTATTTCCACATTTTCTTTTGAAATTTTTTTAGAGGAGCGTCAAAAAGCGTGATTTTGACTGAATGGGTGACACGAAACCGGCTTGAAGTCGATGTATTTTCTGTACTATAGTGAGGCAAGGCTAGTTACATTATAATCCAGCCTGCAAACTGCTGAATGTATTGCAAAAGCTCAAAGCTATTATCCAATCTTATGTTTCAGTTTGGTTGTAGCATTGGACGCATCATACAATTCGCCAGTTTTCGATCAAAACCTCGTAACTACAGTTCAATGAGAGCTGTACTTACGAGGCTTGGTTCGTGTAATCTAAAATGTCTTTCGATACACATTGGTATTTTCAATAAACTTGCGTGCATGAAGCCAGCAATACCAAATTACACTATCTTTGTACTTAGAAAATGCGTATCCTGTTTGTTGAATACCAAACAATTTAACAGGCAAGCAATCACATGTCATTGTACGGGAATTTTGCTTATTTCGGTAGAGATAATTTGTTTATTTTCTGACTATGCTCGTTATCCAGTAATGCACCGTAGTTTAAAAACTTGAGAGTAAAATGATGCCGATAAAAACTAAAAACTTTTGACAGACAAATATTGTATGCATATATACATATGTATGTATATTCATCTCTTGTCCACGAGACCGCTGAGTCAATACCCTGCTCTGTTGTCATGCTGAGCCTGCAATATTCCGGTCTTTGCAGGAGGTATAGAGAGAGATCATACTTCACAAATGTGCAGTCTGATCTTAGTCTATACTACCTGTTTATCCCATGTATGCAAAAGTAAAATGATTGATTTCAAAATAAATTCACAAAAAGTAATTCCATTGCTGTTGGTACTTTGATTTAGTTGGATTTCTGAAATAGGATTTTATTCAGTATAATAAGAGCTAATATGGTACTTCTTTACCCATACCATAGTAAGATCTTACTGAATTTTCGAAATGTGGTTACACTGGTGGACAGCGCTATGTCCATCAAACATGTTTTATAAAGGTCCTTTTGTAAAGGCCATTATTTAGTATGTGAAATTTTACCGACACAGTATAATCCGCCATCAATGGGAAGCTTTCAGAAAAGACGGCTGCTAATGAAGTCTCACGTCTTTGTGAAAGTCTGAAAGGTAAGCCTTTACAATGTTATCAACAGTGCATCAAGTGCATTACTGCTGTCTAATTAGTCTAAAAGAGTGTGTTAAACTCATGAAGAGCTGAAGAGATTTTTTTTTCATTTATGTATGAAATTAAACCCTAAATGACAGCTCTTCATAAAAAATTGAATGGGCTTTACTCTAATACCTCAATGAAGAAATGAATTATCGTCATTTCCTTTATCATAACATCATCATGGCGCACGCGACAAGTAGATATAAATAAGCAAAAGATGAACCATTTTTAGACGGTTTAAACCTTCCCTGTTCAATCCGTGTTTTTTACTTCACTTTGTTTTTATACTTGAGAAAACATTGTGGAAAAAGAAGAAAATGCTTGTAACAAGCAATTTCTTCTTTCTCCACATTTTTTTTCTATCCTACAGAATGATTATTTTTCAGATAAAATCAATTTTGAATTGTCGTCTGCAAAACCATGGAAATCGGTAAAAAAATTTGAAGAAAAAAAAACGGCAAAGGGTTAACGTATTTTGTTTTTGGCAAGCATGCAGAATAGAGCCGCGCTCAATTTTCTTTTCTTTGGATTCATATATTTCAGTCAACAAGAATGATAGGATTTTGATAGACGCAACTAAAATTGAATAATAACAAACCCTTATTGGCAAGACTTAATTAATTGACCATTCGTTGGCTCCATCCACTTACTCAGTTTGCACCGCCCATCGACACAGACAGGAAGTCCCGCGTCGATTTTAAAAGGCGTTATTTTGCAAAGTCATAACCAGTAGCATACAAAAAAAAAGATGAAATGGTTGGTTGGCGACCAAAAGGTCGTAACTACAGCTTGATTAAGCTGTTATTACGACGTTTATGTCTCCAAACAACAAAACTATTTAACAAAAATGGCAGCCAATGTTGGAGTTCAATTTAATTCCGGACTGAATGAATTGATTCTTTGATTGACAGCTGCGATTTGTACCTTTCACAAATCGATTAAACCTGTTATTAGCATGGTCCAAATGAAAGAAGGTGCAGACGACATTTAATGCTGATGTAATTTTATAACTTTTTGTCTATTTGTGTAGGAAACTTTGCGGAAATAAAGAAACTGCTTGCCACAAGCACTTTCCCCATTTTCGAGAATGTTTTCCTAACTCGCTTTTCAGTGGTGTCAAAAAGCGGGATTGTGAGGGGGGATTCTTACAACGCCTGATGAATAAACCCGTACACCTGCACCTGATCCGAATCAGTGGATAAAGAAAAGACACTTGGTCCATAAATCGAACTTCTAAAAATTTTGACCGCAACGTTTTCAATTTGGCAAACGGGAATCCTCGTCGATTTAACAGAAAAGAAATATTTTAAAATTACAGTCTTTGACAATTGTCTTCCCACACTATATATGTTCTAGTGTATATGTGATCTCTGACCTGTAAACGACATGTTCAAGAGTCGCCCATCCCAATCAATAATCGACAGAACAATCAAGTCCTTCATTTGGACAGGAAGTCCCCTCTGAACTTCGACATCTATTGGACTCAAACGTCGTAACTACAGATATCTTCTTAAGCTGTAGCTACGACGCTTGATCTCCGACTTTATTTTCTATAGATTTATTACATGTTTCTGGAAATAAAATTTAACGCGCCGGCGTTGCCAGCAGTCAATATTTGACTTTCGACCTTGTGAAGACAGTGGAGACTAACCGGGACTTATAACTTAACGTTCTCCCCAATTTCTTCGCTTATATTAAAGGCTTACAGCTAGCGTGCAAATCTCGCAATAACGGAAGCTCCGGAAAGAATGTACATGTTTTTTTTTTTTTTTTTTAAAAAGAGATCGGTTTGGAAATCGATTTGGGTATTAAAGGCTCAAAATGTAACGTAAAAAAGGTTTATAGACCCGTCAATCGTTAACTTGAGAATAGGCAACAAGCCTGTTATGGAAAGGTTTGCAGAACAGAAAACGGAAAACAATCAAAATTACTTTACGTTGCAAAAAAGAATGATGATAATAATAATTAATGAAATTAATTTCCGTTTTCATTTCGACATAGCTTGTGCACTTTGTTTGACCTTTTTAGAAAATTCTGTGAACTATTTTAATGAAGATCTCAGGATACCCTTTTTCAGAATTTTTGTCCTTAGGAGAGCCATAGAGCCTTTTAATTTGACTGTCAGGCGAAAGGGAACCTCCCGGGACCACAGAACATACTTAGTTTAAAAAGAGATTATGCCTGGCAGAGGTGAAAGAGTTTCGAGACTAACGTATAGTTAGCTAAATTGACCATTTAGATCAAGATAGTTCTCTAACCAGTGTAAAGTATTGACCCTAGTTAGCTTGTGCTATCCGCACAGGCTGACCAGGTTCTCTTCTTTTAGAATTTCCTTTGGTTGTGGGTAACATGGAGTAATTTTACATTTAGAAAGTCTAAAAATACGAAACTGTTCGACCAAGGCCGATACTTTCATGCTTCTTCATCTTCCCAAGTCGCGAGACCGGTAAGATGTTCTTCCTCTTTTACTTCTTGGTACAAAGAAATAGTCCATCTCAAAAGTCTCAAAGAAATAGTGTTTAAACCCAGATAAGTGATGCTGACATATATTTATCCTTTGTCATGCTGTTTCCGGAATGTTCCTTTTTGGCAGGACATAGACAAAGTATGTGTAATCTGATCCTAGTCCACACCATCTGTTTGTCCTTTTCAAGCCAGAATTATTCATAAGTTCAATTCACAAACAAAATATTGACACTGACAACTAGACCTACAGTGCTATCAGACCTTTGAATTTACTGTGATTCAGAACAAGAATTTTATTCAGCATGACCAGGGTTAAGTTTCCGGGATAATTTTCAGACTTTGATTCAAATCAGAACACGTTAGACTGTAAGACGATAAACACGTGTCAATGGCAATGAAATTCAGCTACATTTGTATTATTTGATAGAACCGTTCAAAATTGCATATTTTCCCCAGCATAAGCCAATTTATCTCAAAAAACGAGACCCACACGAACAAAACAAAGAATTTCGATGTTCTAATCAATATTTTACTCAAGTCACCCCAGGTGATTGTCATTTGTCTCGGAATTTGGATTATCTCGCAGAAGAAAACTGCTGAATCATTATTTGATTATACGACTGAGAATATTGTTTACAAGCAAATCAGGATTTTATCATCCGCCTCTCTTTGATCCTGTTTTCTAATAGTCGCGAATATCAATTAAAAACTTGACAGACCAATCATATAATACATTTAGACCGGAAGTTAACTTTGAAATCTCACATTGGTCAACATTTGATATTAAGCACTTTTTTAGGTTTGGAGACTTAAACATTTGTAACTTGAGCTTATTAACCCTTTCCTGTATAAATACGGGATTTTACGTTGTCGTGTTTTTATACTTGAGAAAACATTGTGGCAAAAGGAGAAACCGCTTGTAACAAGCAATTTCTCCTTTCCAAACAATATTTTCTATCCCGTAGGGTGATTTCATTTCGAATTTCGCCCACTCTTCATAAACGCCTGCAAACTCTTTCATTTCGGACCAGTCCAAAGTTTCAAAAAAGGGGGCAAGAGTTGAGTATTTACGACGTTTATGACGCCTGCCAAATATGCTAACGTTTATATGTCAGTAGAACTTCTGTCGGAGATCATTTTACGTGACAAGCGATCCGTAAATTACCCCCTGTCATACAGAACGCGGGATATTCCTGTTACATCAGGAGGTGTAGACAAAGATCAGCCTGCACAAAAGTGCAGTCTGACCTTAGTCTACAACTCCTGTCTGTCTCCTTCAACCCAGATATTTGTCTCTCACTAATGGGTGGATAATCGTAAACCTAATTTGGGTAGCAGCTGGAGGCTAGGAAAGAATGTAGTGGTAATACTGGTGTGAGAAATACCAAGAATTCATTGTAAGGTGCTCAAGCCACCGCGATATGACTGAAATACTGTTTAAAGCGGCGTTAAACCCCATTCAATTAAACAGTTCGATTCAACCAAGAGTTGTTCGTTAAATTAATTTTCAAAATAAATTTGTTCAAGCTGTATTTGGGCTATTTTGGTTGCATTTATTGTAACGATATCGAAATGAAGGAATTGGTTGTTACTAGCCTTTTCTCCTTTTTTCAGCGTAGATTTTTGCTCAAACCAAAAGACTGAGATATTTGAAGTTACCCCAACATTAAATTGCCGTCGGCAACTTCTTTGAATGTCAACTAGTCCAATAGTTTGCCGGCTTGTGATAGTTTAAGACTTGCCTATTTTTAATCCGTTAATCCATACATCAGTTGATTCTCGCCCTTTCATGACATGGTCTCTTAAGTGAGGTCGGCCTTGATCGAAGAACATCTGTTGCAATCACGTGACATGACTGTATTGTATAGATATTAGATATTTCATTAAAGGTGTACATAAAGGTATTCATAGGGACCGGTGACGCTCAGTAAAGACGACGAATGGTCGTAGAGTAGTTGATTGGCGTGTTTTCGTAAGAGGTCACATTTTAGCAAGCAAAGCGTCAGCTTTAATAGCCTAGGTTAACAGACAAGAAATTGAGGTCGTCTCAAAGTTCAACGAGTGCAAACTGCCACTTGAGGCTTAACCACTAAATCCGTTAAGTGCTTACGCCATAAAAAGTAGTTCTTATGCATTTCAGGAATATTGCAAACTCTTCATGCAAGTTCATCTCCTAAGTATTTACGCTCACTTGAGCACATTGATCTTCAAAGAAGTTGCAGATGACAATTTCGAGTTGTTGAATTTTCTAATTATCTCTTTAGGTAGAAAACAATGTAGAAAATGAAGAAATTGCTTGTAACAAGCAATTTTCATTATTTTCCACATTGTTTTCCACGACTCTTTTCCTGGGGGCGTAAAAAGGAGGGATTGTGTGGGAATGGGTTAACTCCTTGGTTACTTTAACCTCGTTTCTTTATAAAAATGAGGTTTGTCAAAGAAGGTTATTGAGCAAAACAATGCTTTGCTGGCTTACAGTACTTTTAAGTACTTTGATTATGTTCTTTGGCAAGTTATTGCATAACACAACCCTAGCACCTGTGACATCCGTGCTGAAGATGAATAAAAAAAACTCATTATATTGGTTGATTATGCGTATTTCAATTTTGCTGTGCTAATAGACTGGTCCAAATTGATCAATGTTTAGGGTGATATTGCAATACTCATTTTAACGGAAAATGTAGTATATTGTAAACAGGGAAGTTAAAGGAAGAATATCATTAAAAACGACGAAAAAAACTCTTTATGATCAAAAAGAAATCGTCAAAAATACAATGTATTGCTCTTGTAAGGATGGGTCTTTGGAAGTTTTTTTTCTGTTATATCTGTTACTTTCGATCGGTATGTGAAACGGTAGCGACGATAAATATATGGAAATACGCACACACGCACATGCCCGTATGACTGACGCCCCCTAGAGACGACTAGAGGTTGTGGGGGAATAATGCAAGGATAGATTAAGAAACTGTTGAAAGCTCCTAGTTCTTTAATGAGCTTGATAGAAAGCATCGTCACACGGGGCCTTGGTTTAAGTTATCATCTGAAAGACAATTAGTTTGTTAGTTGATATGGTCAGCCCTAGACTCGATCCTTTGATCTTGAGGTTTGAAGTCAAATGCTCTACCAACTGAGCTATGTGGGCTGACTAATCGGATAGTATGTGTGTGCATTTCTGTTTATTTATCGTCGTTACCTAAGCACATGCCAATATGAGCGACGCCCACAAAAGATGGTTAGTTGTTAAGGGGGATAGTGCAAGGATACAAAACGAAACTGCTGAGAGCTCCGCCTAGTTCTCTCTCGATGGATAGCTCCGTCACACGGGGCCTCGGTTAAAGTCTCATCTGAAAGACAATTAGTTTAGTTTATATGGTCAGCCCAGGGCTCGAACCCGTGATCTTGAGGTTTGAAATCAAGTACTCCACGAACTTAGGTAATCCGACTGGCATGTTTACCTGTATTAACCAAGCTCTGTTTTATAATTGACAGATCGATGTCCCCGCCCTTTGACTCCATTAGAAGAACCACTTCGATTTTCAACGGCATTATTTTTCAAACTGAACTTCTAGTATAAATGAATAATTTCATTGGTCGACTGTATGTTTAATTGACAGCCACGATTGGTCAATTGACAGATCGCTAGCCTACTGAGCTAAAAGAAGTCACTCTTTGATTTTAATCGGTGTTGTTTGCAAAATTCATGGCTAGTAACATGCAACGAAAATTTGAAAGAGTTGGTTTGCGACCTAAATGTCGTAACCACAGCTTGAATAAATTAGAGTTACAACGTATAAAACGCCAAACCAACAAAATGCTTCACTTAAATGTTGCCAAATGTCGGAGTTAGAACTTCAAATCCCCTTCAAATGTTTGATTTGATTTGTCGATTGATTCTTTCGTTATCAACGCGACCCGTCAATCATCCTCTCTTGGCTAGGATGACATTGTTACCGATACTGGTATTTCTGTTGCGGCCTAATATTGAACGTGAAACAGTCCCTTTAATTAACAACACACCATTTCATCCTTAACCAAAATCTTGTTTCAATAGTTTGCTGGACATAAATATAACAACTGAAAACAAACATCAAAACAAAACAAAAAAGTAATGGTGCCATACATTAGCACTCAAAGAAGGTTACTCGTTTCTAAAAAATAAGTGTATCTGTTGCATGCTTATTGGGAGTTTTAAATGTGTAATCTATTTTCATATTTTGTTAAGGGTTGATCTTTCAGCAGCATCTCCATGTATATAATACCTATCAACACATTTGTCCACTCAGTTCATCTTCCTTTGTGGACATTAAACTGAGTGAGCTCTGTTCGTACTTAATTCATTCCCACACAATGACCCTTTCTAACGCCCCTCGAGAAATACAATTGGGAATCATTGTGAAGAACGGAACAAATTGCTTGCAACAATTAATTTCTTGATTATTCACAATATTTTCCACCCAGAAAGTTGAAAAGTCTAGAATTTCGTAAATTGTCAGTTTTCTACTACAACTCCTTTCAATTAGAACCGGTGTAAAATTTTGTCGTTCGGTAATGGGTTGCAAGTAATAACCTTACAAAATTACATTTTAATGTGAGAAGTAATTTGAATGGACTTAAACGGTGACCACGAAGCTACATATATGTTAATTTACTAGCTAAACTAGCACGGACATTCATCCTCGGATACCATGGCCTCTCCTTATTTGCTACGCTACACCGATGTAGCAAATGAGGAGGCGCCGGGGTATCCGAGGATGACGGACATCAGAAAATGGTTCAGATTGCATAAGATGAACACGAAGAAGGTGTAATACAACTGACGGATCGCTGGATTCAAAATGGCTGTTCGGCTGAGAAAATAAACGATATCATTTGGTAAAATATGTTGTCAGAGACATAGAGTAGATTTCGAATCGTTGGTTGGCGACCTTGATAAGCTGAAGTTAAGACGTTTAAGTCGCCAAATAATCAAAAAGTGTTCAACAAAATCTCACTTTCTGTCTAAATGAATGGTTGACTGGTCTATCGATTTTTTATTGTCTACGGCGATCCGTCAATTAAGGGCGTAGATAAAATAATAATTTACTTGGCTTTTAGCTAGGATGAAATTTCGACAAAATCACAAAACAATAAAATCACAGATGTCGTCGGAATCTCGTGGCGAAATACAAGATGTTTTAAACTCAAGATCACATGGAACAAAATGAGACGTTGAGCTATGACCGGTTGTATTGCCCAATTCAGACTTATGCTAAAGTGGGTGTGTGACGTTCTAGGAATTGAAACCTCGGACACAGATTCAGAAGGTAATGAATTACGAATCCTTCATCCCGTAATCAAAACACCGATGGAATATCTATAACACGCTTGTTTACTTTGTCATTAATGTGGATGTTCGTGTATTACTTATGGTCATTTAGAATAGGCAAAGCCTCTTTGGGTGAAATGCAATGTCCCTGAAGCACGGTCACTGGTTTGATAATCTTATATATTATAAGATTGTGTAAACTGCGAGACAAAACGGAAACCCCGGAGTGTCCAGAAAAGTATAGTCTTGAATATGATGCCGTATCTAATAGAGGTCTACCAGAGATAGTATTTCGAGAATAAGCATATCGTTATTGTCGTTTAGAAAAGCAAATGCAGGTACGAGGTTCAAAAACGATAACGACGATATATAGATGTACAAGTTGTACATCTATAGTGAGGTAGAAAGTTAATTTCAGATTCACATCTAATCAATGGTATCTCGTCGAACTCTCAATCATGCGGTCTAGGGCTAGAGCCCCGGTGAGACCGAGCAAATAACCTTTCTGCAATTTGTCTCCCTCCAACTGGTGGGTAATCGTAAAAAAATTGGGATGAGTAGCTGAATGTTTGATGTAGCAGATGTAGTGGTCGTACTGGTGAGAGAAATTCCAGGTACTCATGGTTAGATGCCCCAGCCGCGCGATACGATTGAATACTATTAAAAGTGCCATTAAACCCCATTCAGATAAATAAATCAAATATTATGCAAACAGTGACTGCCATAGTTTACCTCGTTGTTTTCTCGTGTTTTACCTTGGTCCATCGATATCTCGTTGTGGCCATCTTATGATCTCGTGTTCGGATTCGTGTGAAATCAAGAGTTTACACCAACCACCTCTCGTGCATCTCTTTAAGAAGTGCGTTATTTTCATCGAGATTAGTAACATATAGAATTTTATGATAAATCGTTCCTCAAAATATGATTTTTAAAACGCTAAGTTGGTCTTAAGAATTATTACAGTGGAACTTAAGCATATTGGGAATTGGCTTAAACTTGTAGCTTTAAGGACATCGACCATTTTCCTGTAACATTACAAAATTCATTAGCTAGGACATAAAATAATCTTATTGTCGGGGGGGTGTCTCGGAGTAAAGAACGCACATCAGGTTAAATTAATTCCCACACAATCCCTCTTCTACGCCTCTCATTGGGAAACAATGTTTGAATGAAGAAGTGCTTTCCACGAGCAATTTCTTTAACTCTCAGTGTTTTCAACACAGAAAGATAAAAATTCTTCAAATTTTCACCAAATTGAATTGTCGTCTGATACCTATTTCAATTTTGACCACTCTAAAATGCTGTCATTCGGAATGGGTTTAAGCAGCAAAATGCGATGGTCCTAACGGTATTTCATACAACCAGCATTACATCTTTCCATTTCAAAAATGACTTTTTTTCAAATATATCTTTTGAAAAGGAAAGTAATGCTGTTGTCAGAGATCGTTCACAAACAAAAAGGGACGGTAATCTTTAAGTTATGTTTTATTCTTTAGAACTTGACTGTCTCCCTTCTCTGGTTAAATACAAATACATGTATCCCCATTCGTATATGCGGTTTCATCTGAAATAATGAAGATTCAGGTATGGAAAAAATTACCGTTAACATACCCGTCATACAACTAAATCAATAAAACTATTGTTCAAAACAATACAAATGCTCTGCCACTTTTGAAAGGGCAGAGTTATATATATATATATATATATATATTTTTTTTTATTGACACTCAGCATTTTAAAGTTGTCTTCTTTTGATAATGGTGCTCACTAGAAAATATGTTTTGTAGATAATGTTTTGTAAGCTACTTGATCGTATGAGATGAAAGATTTTAAGTGCATCGATATCAACGTAATGCCAACGCCATGATAAGGCCATGGCACAAGAAGTATTCTATGGTGAAGTTCTGTATTAGATACAATGAAGAAATTCGATTAAGCTGATTTTGTATTGAAAATATGACTGTTCATAACTTTGAAAAAAGAAAGAAAAGAAACAAATGTATTTTTCATTACGAGAAGCCAAAAAAGTCAGACAATTATAATCCGAGTGGGACCGGAATTCATCGAGAAAATACGTTTTCTGTAGATTGCACCGACTATTGCCAAATGACGTATCAATTTCGCCATTGGCTTCCGCTAGTAATACAGTTGTTATCGACCTCACCGAAAACTAACGACCTCACCCGATAAATTCTGACGTTTCAAAGTAGGGCCTAGGGACTATATTACAACAGATTAAATTTTCATGATATCTGTCACAGAGCCACTTTAACCTATTTCCACATGATCCCGTTTATTGGGCTACTTAAAAATGCTTTCAAAGCATTGAGGAAAAATGAACCTGCTACAAGCAATTTCTTCATTATCCATAATGTTTTCTACCTTAAAAAGACAAGTATTCATTTCAAAATCCCAATAACTTAACATTATCGTTTGCAACTCCTTACAATTTAGATAGGGGTATTTTCTCTGTCTGGTAAAGGGTTAAGGAGACAAAAGGATACAGTCAGTGATATAAAATGAAAGTCTTTAACTTGATCAAGCTCTGGATTATGAGAAATTAAGATACATGTAAACGGTAGATCAAAATAAATATTCATCCTAAGAGGGTAGAAGGTGAAGGTCACTATTCTCATTGTAAAACGTGGAAATTAGTGATCCGAAGGAATTCTTAAAAGAAACACCCAAATGGAAGTCACTTAAAGGAAACCCATTTAACCTATTCTTACCCAAAAGAGGAAGCTATATAAGATTTTATTGAAAATGAAGAAATTGCTTGTCACAAAAAAGCGAGGATTTTTAAAATTTCATTTACTGAAAATTGTCGTCTGCAAACTTTGAACTTGGACAATTCTGAAATTGTATCGACTGGTAATGGTTAAAGTGGAGTAAAGGTCTAATTCACTAAGTGAAAGCAAACAATCAGAAGCTATGTTTAGAATATTATCCTATAAAGCATTTTGATGCAAACATCACTTATTTTAGGTAGTTATACATATGTATACAAATAATGTGACGTTTCCAGAAGAAGGAAAATTTAAAAGGAGTCAAGGTCCCAATAACCCTATGTTACATATTTCAGTGCTAGATGCAAGGCCATCACACGAGGAGTGAAATTACGAATAGCGAGTAACCTAGCATGATTACTTATAGATATCCTGACTTAGATATTGACACACTTATTTGGATTAAAAGTCAACAATAAATTAGCCTCTTAAGTGCATACTAATTTTCTAAGTTTTCACCTAGCTCCCTAGTTTTAACTTAACCCAAATGCGACGCCGACTCGAAGGGTATGACAATAGCTCTTCAAAGACATTTCCAGAAAAGCAAAGGGTACAAACTCAGCTTCGTAAAACTTTGGATTTCAAAATGCTCTTACTTCCCTTCGTTTGTCCCAACAAACTTTTCTCCGGCAAAAGATATTCGTCCTTGTAATCCGATAAACATTACCCCCTTTTATTAATCGAAGCTTTTATTTTCATATAAAAAAGTAGAATTTTAACAAAGGGTTGCGAGGATACTCACATCCACATACATTTCATGTTTCTACAAGTGTAAGAAATTCTACCAGGCATCAAAGTTCTGTACTGCTTCACTTTGAAACTTAACAAATAAGTTTATTATGCTTCCCGAAGGATGAGCACATATCTACTAGTTCGTCTTTTCGTCCGTACATTCTTCTGTTAGTCTTGGGTAATTTCTTAAGAACCCCATGTCCAAATTTAATGATACTTCATTATTAAGTGAACTCCAAATGATAGCAGACCGATTTTCCCGGTTTCGTAATTCAATTCCTCGTCATGAAAAAAAAAAAGAAACGTTGTACTGATTTTAAATTCATTAACACCTCTTTCACCTGTCGCCCTTCATATTTGATTTATTTGTCTTTTAAAGGCCATAGTAAATGTGCGCTTAAAAATTTCTTATTAATCACTGGTTTTTAAGTCCCTGTGTTTTTATGATTTGGAAAAAAATTGTGAAAAAGAAGAAATTGTCTGTAACAAGCAACTTCTATTTTTTCCACAATATTTTCTACCATACTGAAGGCTTGTTTTTCCAAATAAATTCAACTTTAATTTGAAGGCTGCAAAATCTTTGAATTAGGACCATTTTAGATTTAAAACAGTAAAGGGTTAAGTAGAATAGGATTTAACGTCGCTTTTAATAAGTTTTCAGTCATATCGCGGTGGCTGGAGCGCCTAACAAAGGGTTCCTGGTATATCTCGCACCATTACCACCATTGCACTCTTTCCTAGCCCCAAGCTGCTATTCTACTTAGGTTTACGATTATCTACCCATTGGTAAGAGACAAATGTCGGAAAGGATATGTGCCGCCGCAGGGGATCGAACCCATGACCTTCCATTATTGAAGATTGGGAGGCCTTTGAAATAAAGGACACGTTCTCAATGCCGAATTCTCAACTGTCGTTACATTTTTAATGAGTTTTTAACCTATTCCCAAACAACATCATTTTTCTAAAGAGGAGGGACTGTGTAGGATTGGGTTAAATGGCTGGGGTTTTTTCTCGGGAATTTCTTGGCCAAATTGAATTTAGCTTCATAATATGTTCTCGGTATATCATTGCGCTAGCGATTTATTCCCGCTTTTGCAATTTTGGATCTCGTTAATGACAAAGATAAATTTCTATTGTTCATTATAATCTTTCAAAACCCTTAGACAATTTGAAATAAATATTTAAACCTCGTGGAACTATGCTATGGAAAAATAGTTATTTATGTCGAGAGATCTTATTTGTTTATTTATGTCTCCACAGTTCAATAGTTTTATTTTCTTTCTGAAAGTTCGATCAGAGTATGGAACTAAATGTTTATAACGGGTTTGAATAAAAAAAAATAATAAAAAACTCGATATTAACCCATTCCAACACAGTGGAATTTTAGTCCGGTCCAAATTGATAGAAGATGCAGACGACAATTTCAAGTTGATGGAATTTTATATTTTTTTTACCTTTTTGGATAGAAAATATTGTGGATAATGAAGAAATTGCTTGATCCAAGCAATTTCTTCATTTTCCACAATGTTTTCCAAAGCCTTTTCGTTGAGGGGCGTGAATAGGAGGGATTGAGTGGGAATGGGTTAAGAATAAATATGAAATTGAAACTCTACATATGAATAGAAAACTTAGTAAAAAGAAAATTACATGTATAACTCATTGGACTCATTTACGAAACTTTTGCGTAGGCTTTGGGCATATTTTAGTAAAATGTTATGTTGGAGAATTATCTGCTTCTGCAATAGTTATTATTTCCACTATAAATATTTTTTCTGTGT
Organism: Fragum fragum; assembly: GCA_946902895.1. Taxonomy (NCBI): domain Eukaryota; kingdom Metazoa; phylum Mollusca; class Bivalvia; order Cardiida; family Cardiidae; genus Fragum; species Fragum fragum. The sequence continues at coordinate 44,647,932 of OX336365.1, forward strand.
GTTATATCTACTAAATCTTATTTGATATGTCATATTCCCTATGCCCTACTTTGTAACACCGGAATTAATCGGATGAGGTCATTAGTCTTCGGGTAATATCGATAAGGTCTGAATTGCTAGCGGAAGCCAAGTACTTAATTGATACGTTATGGAAAACATTAATAAGGCTATCTTCGCTGCAATAGACAGATAACTTATTCATCCGATAAATTCCGGTCCAATTCGGATTGTACGTCGTTGACATATCTGTCGTCTTGTTACGCGAATTACTTTTGCTCCTTCCCCCCCCCCCTTTTTTTTTTTTTTTTCGTAGGCCATAGTGCAGTGCTAGCGCGTAGGACTCTTGGTCCCGGATTGGGTTCCTAACCGAGGTTAATATCCTTTGCCGACATTTATCTCCTAATCGTAAACCTACGTAGGATGAGCGGTTGGAGGCTCAGAAACGATGTAGCGGTAGAACTGATGTGAGAAATACCAGATATCCGTGGTTAGGTGCTCCAGTCGCCGCGATATGACTAAAATACTCCTAAAAGTGATAAAATTTCGTTCTTTTATAAAAGTCATGACCAGGCGATTTCAACGCAAAATCAATTTAAGTACCTTTCAAATGTCTGACAGCACGACAGGCAGATTAGAAAATTTAGAGCCAAATCTGTTCTTTCATAATCTGTGCACGAGCCGCTTTTAAGTATAATAGCCTTTCATTCTATAAAAATTTAATTTTCTGTTTCGTCTAGCAAAAACAGGCGTTCTGATTGGTCGAAAACAATTATTCATAACTTCATCAACAACATTTTTGAGCACGCAGCGATTTTGTATGCTTCCGCACAAAATAGTCCCATACAAAAAGGAATCAAAATTTGTAAAATATTTGCTTTTTTCACTCGATGCTATTAAATTATAAGAAATGAAGATAATGTTTTTGTTTTCATGGAGGTATGAACCCAAAACCTAATCACACTTATGTATGAATCCGCTTCGCGTTTCATACAGTGTGATTAGTTTTTCGGTTGATTTTCTTCATCTCTTAATAAAACATATTCTGGACAAGCAAATATGTAGTAGTGAACAAAAAGGTAAGCGAGAGATCGCAGCTGTCAATCAAAGAATCAGTCGAACAGTCAGGATATTCATATAGACCGGAAGTGAACCGGAACACCGAAAAGGGCCGACATTTATGTGAGGCATTTATGTTGGCTTGGGGATGTAGACGTCGTAACTACTATTTATTCAAGCTGTACTTACAAATATAAGACGTTAAGTTCAGGAAACAACCATTTTCCATTTTGTTTTCATGTTACTGGTCATAATTTATCAAAAGTTACGGAACGCCGTTTAATATCAAATTTGAACTTCCTGATGGAGATCAGCGATCCGTTAATTTATATTGTATTTTTTTTAAAAAGCGTGAATATTATTACTTCAACACAGCACATTTTCGGCAGTCGATAAGTTTAATCCATTCCCACACAGGGACGCTTTTAGACGCCCCAAAGAAATAAAGCTTTAGAAAACATTGTGGAAAAATGAAGAAATTGCTTGTTACAAGTAATTTTTTCATTTTGCACAATGTTTTTTACCCAGAAAGTTGAAAAAATCTAGAATTTCATCAATTTTTAAATGTCGTCTGCTACTCCTTTGATTTTGGACCAGTCTAAAATTTGCTGTCTGGTAATGGGTTAATATGGGAGCATGGCCCGCCTCTGATGTCTCTTCTTTGACATTGTTACAATCAATGTGCGTATTTTCCAGCAACGTCTTCAATTAAAAAAATCGGTTCGTAAAAGTAGTGGTTGTAAGTAATTAACTTGACTCAACGAAATACCAGAGGTAAAAATTTAGACCAGTCCAAATTGAAAGGAGTTGCAGACGACCATTCTAAAGTTAATGGAACTTTGTTTTTGTTTTACTTTTGGGGGAGAAAACATTGTGGATAATGAAGAAATTGCTTGTTACAGGCAATTTCTTCATTGTCCACAATGTTTTCCACGACCCCCTTTTCACGTCTAAAAGCGTCATTTGGTGGGAATGGTTTAACCCCTGATACAGGCCGATGGGTACCTTGTCATCGTTGAATTTCTCGTCGTAATTATGTCTAGATAAGCGTATCTCTATCCACATACAATGACCTCCAACAATGCAGCTCCAATGAGATACCACACGACAATAGTTTGTATTATTTGTGTTCAAGAACATTTCAAAGGCAAATCGGTGAATCGGGACCTAAACGTCGTAGCTATAGCACGAATTGTAGTTACGTCGTTAAAGCTCCGAAACCATCGAAAATACTTGCCATATATGGCGGATATCAATATCCACTTTCGTTTTAAATGCATATGATTGGTCAGTCGATTGTCTGTTTGACGGAGGCAATCTGTCGAATATGACGGCCGAGGACGATTTTATTTTGGGGACGTCTTACCCGAACCTAGAATGGAAAATGAGTAAGCGCTCCTTTCCGAGTTTAATACACTTGGCTCTTAAATTATTTTCATTAATATTTTTTTTCATTAACTCTTTTATCTCTCTCTTTCTCTTTCTCTCTCTCTCTCTCTCTCTCTCTCTCTCTCTCTCTCTCTCTTTCTCCTTCTCTCTCTCCGTCTATGTATGTCTGTCTGTCTGTCTATCTATCTATCTATCTATCTATCTATCTATCTATCTATCTATCTATCTATCTATCTATCTATCTATCTATCTATCTATCTATCTATCTATCTATCTATCTATCTATCTATCTATCTATCTATCTATCTATCTATCTATCTATCTATCTATCTATCTATCTATCTATCTATCTATCTATCTATCTATCTATCTATTTATCTATCTATCTATCTATTTATCTATCTATCTATCTATCTATCTATCCATCCATCTATCTATCTATCTATCTATCTATCTATCTATCTATCTATCTCTATCACCTCCTCCCTCTCTCTCTCTCCTATCTCTTGTCTCTTTCTTGTCTCCTTTACCGTATTAAATCCAATTTTTAAGGCCTCCACTTTGCTTCTTGTTATTACAAAGGACTCGTTCAACTGTATTGAACAGTTCATGCAAGAAATTATCGTCTCAGAAGTATTTATCGGTTGTCTAGAAAATAAGGAAGGCACTAAACCACCGGATATGAAATCAGTCTCAAGGACGTAAAATTCAGCTTATTGTCATATTCTGCGCATTTCACCCCTGACAATTTTCTTGCATTTTCCACCTCAGACAAGAAATAATCGATGGTGAACAAATTCAACTTCTTAATTGCAATCTCTTGATCTTACAGGCATTAACCCATTCCAACCCAAGCCCTCTTTTTTACGCCCCACAAGAAAAAAAGCTTTGGAAAACATTGTGGATAATGAAGAAATTGCTTGTAACAAGCAATTTCTTCATTATCCACAATGTTTTCTATCCCAAAAGAAGAAAAAATAAATAAATTCCATCAACTTGAAATTGTCGTCTGCAGCTTCTTTGAATTTGGACCAGTCTAAAATTTTCTTGTGTTGGAATGGGTTAAAAGAGATAATCACAACAGGCTGCAAAATAAAGCCTGCTAGTGCGAATTGACGGATTGTGGCTGCTAATCAAAGAATCATTCTACCAATCGAATCGTTCATTTTGACCGGAAGTGGACTTTACACCCTAACATTGGCAGACATTTATGTGAAGCTTTTTCGTTTGTTTGGCGATTTAAACGTCGTAACTACGGCTTATTCAAGATGTAGTTACGGCGTTTAGGTCCCCATACAACGATTTCACTTTTTCGTTACATGTTACATACTATAAATTTTGCAAAATAACGCCGTTTAACCCATTACAACCCAATCTCTACTTTTTACGCCCCTCAAGAAAAGCTTTTGAAAACATTGTGGACAATGAAGAAATTGCTTGTATCAAGCAATTGCTTCATTATCCACAATGTTTTCTACCCAAAACGACGAAAAAAATTAAAATTCCATCAACTTGAAATTGTCGTCTGCAGCTTCTTTCAATTTGGACAAGTCTAAAATTCCACTGTGTTGGAATGGGTTAATATCGACGCGGGACTTCCTGTTGAAGTCAGTGGGCGTGGTCATTGGAGTCAGTTGCCTTGGCCCGATGCCTTTTCGATAATATTTTTTAAAGTCTTTGTTGACTGGCCTCTATCCACGAAAGACGCATCGAATTCTGGTTTTGAAAAATTCTTTTACAAATCCATGAATAATCAGATAAATAAATAAATAAATGAAGAAAGATACTAAATTTCTGAATCTGTATTTAATTTATTTATATTATCATATTTATTTTCTTTTTTACTTGACGAAAATCATTGCTGTTGCTTCTAAGGATTCTCCTTGCATATCTTAGGAAAAAAATAGTTTGATTACCTCACCATCATCACATTAAATACTTTTTATGGAAAACAATGACTGAAGTGTTCTTTAGAAATTAGGTTTTCATTGCAGTCAGGATACTGATTGTAATCTGGGAATCAGCCGCATTCGTTCTTTGCTTCTAGGAACTTGACGAGACCCCCCCCCCAAAAAAAAAATATCCTTCGAGTATTTTGTCCAAATCGACAATTACGCCGTAGATCAAACCAGTAACGGGCTAGGAAACATGGTAATTTGTCTCCCTGTTTTCGTTAACCCATTCCAACTCAATCCCTCCTTTTTACGCCCCACAAGAAAAAGCTTCGGAATAAATTGTGGTCAATGAGGAAATTGCTTGTAACAAGCAATTTCTTCATTATCCACAATGTTTTCTATCTCAAAAGACGAAAAAAATTAAAATTCCATAAACTTGAAATTGTCGTCTGCAGCTTCTTTCAATTTGGACCAGTCTGAAATTTTCTTGTGTTGGAATGGGTTAAGACGTTTGGCAGATGAAAAAAATGCGATTTCGTGACTTCGTATCCTTGGACGAAGGAAAAACAAGTTATTGAAATATTAGAAAGTAAGAAGTATTTATGCTGACGATGGGTCGTCAAAATTCCAAATTGATGTATGAAACATCACAGTGAGTCAAAGGAACATCGATAAGCCAAGTATGAGGTGCCAAACAATTGACCAATCGTACGTCAATTAAGGAATAAAACCGACCAATCAAATTATTTATTCAGCCCGGACCTGAGATTATCCACCCCGACATTGGCCGCCATTTTGTTTATCTTTATTATTGGTTTGGCGTCTTAAACGTCGTAACTACAGCTTATTCAAGCTGTTGTTACGACGTTACGTCACCAACCAAACATTTTACTTTTTTCACACGCCACTGGCCAGAAATTTTGCAACATAACGCTGTTAAAAAACGAAGCGGAGTTTCATGTCGGAGTCAATGGGAGGGGCAAAAAAGTAAGTGGGCGGAGACAGCGATTGGTCAATTGTCCGTAGCCCTGTTACTTTTAAAAAAATCATTTGAAAACAAACAATCAAGTGTTGGCATGAGTAATAAACTAGCTACAATCAACCAGTTTTAAATGTCATTTTCTTCGATAATGATCGGATCTTTAGGCAAATTTGTCCCTTTGACAAATAAAGCACTTAGAACGATCTGTACGGTTTTTTCATTCATATAGAGGATCTTATTGTAATGAATATGTTCCTATGTTTCATTGGATAATCTAAGCTTTCATCCTGAGCTCTATTGACCGGATAATGAGGTCAATCAATGTTCAAGAATTCTAATAGTAGTTCTTTAGGCTTTAGTATGCAATGGCTATATAATCAATTCTTGTTATTTTTGACATATTTCATAAGAATTGCCTTAGTCACTACCTCTGTTAATCATTATTCTGGATCAATCCAGTCTTGATTACAGAATATGTTTACAATTAAGTTTTTCATACTCGAACATACAAGCGGGTCCCCAGTCGAATCTGCCCTTTTATCTAAATGGTTAGAGTACTCGACTTTTTCCTTCGAGGTTGTAGATTTGATCCGCATGCTGACCAACATTCTCTTGGTTTCAAACCTTAGCAACAGGAATTATATTTATACATATAAACGCATGTTAAAGATTTTACAGCTGCAATGTTTTCAGCAAATGGAATTTATTTTGGGTCTGTTATCGTAGATTTTAGCGTATTCTTTGTCAGAAAACAACTCCCTTGTCAAAATATCCAGTGGCATTTTAAGCATTTTGGAGCGAAAGAAAGACGTCTTCAGATGTGATTTCATAATAAGGAAAACTTAACAGACAAATCAGTGAATGGCTTCAATTATCATACAAATTGTTAATATACAGTCCTGACTGTATTTGAGGTCTTTTAGACCTTTGAATTCTTCTTCTTTTTAACCGAGACTCTTGAAATATGTTCTCATCGATACTCTCGGCGCTTTGGTCGTTATTGTCAGACAGAAAACCCACACCTAATATTCTTAAAGTAATTCATATTCATAAATAAATGTCACCTACATTTTATACATGTTAAATTTGCGTTAATCTTATGCGTTACCACAGCAACGATATTCTCCCTGTTAACTGTTATCTCTAGGGAAAGGCCTTCCAACTGCGTTAGTAACGCTTCGTTAAATAGAACATTGTAAATTAACAAGGTTTTGTAGAATTTTATTGATATTTGTTACGGTTATGTTTGCGTTTAATTTTCTGCCACGCTTTTATAATCACTTTAAGGGATTATTACACATTATTTACGTTATGCTATTTTCTGAGAAATATCTCTGTATTACTGTATTAGCTAAGCTCTGTTGAATTAACTCCAAATTCAAGAGCCTTTTACGGCTACTTAACGTAATTTTTATCTTACGCCATAAAACCATTCCAAGGTCAAGTTTTATCCAAAAAACCGTTTTACTCAGATATGAGACGGCGTTATATTGTAACGAGTGGTCAGTAGCGTATCGTCTGTTTGTTTGTTTGTTTTGAAATGGGTTTTACGCCGCTTTCAACAATCTTTCAGTTATATCGCGGCGGCTGGAGCACCTAACAATGGAATCCTGGTATTTCTCACACCAGTACTACCATTTCATCCTTTCCTAAACTGCAGCTACTATCCCACAAAGGTCTACGATTATCGACCCATGTATCGTCGTTTTGCGCGCAAAATGTCGCTACTACAGCTTTATTCAGGCTGTAGTAACGACTTTTTGCACGCCCGCCGATTCTATAACTGAAAGGTTAATGGTTGTTTGACTACCTAAACGCCGTAACTACGGCTTGAATAACGTCAAATGAAGTTTAAATCGCTAATTCAACAGAAATACTTTGCATAAATATTGCAGCTCAAACTTCACCTCCGGTTAAACCCATTCCCACACAATGACGCTTTTAAACGCCCCTCAATATAAAAGGTTTAAAATGCATTGTGGAAAATGAAGAAATTGCTTCATCTATCGAAAAATACAAAGATTTGAAAGATTTTATCAACTTAAAATTGTCCTCTGTAAGTTCTTTGAATTTGGACTGGTCTAAAAATTCCATCGTGTAGGAAGGGGTTAACTGTATTATTTGACTGACTTTTTTTTGAGATTTTATTACAGCAACGATCCGGGATATGCAGGTCACCCGAGTTCGAGACACAAGTGATTCACAAAAACAATCCCCTAAATCCAAACTGTAATTGATTTAAAGAATTGTCTTTTATCACTTTTTGGACATTAAACAAGCTCCCGACGTGAAATATTCATGAAGAAATTAGATTTGCTTTAGATTATTTATAAAACGAATGAATAAAGGAACAAGTGAATTTATCATGTTGACATTTAATAATCCTAAAAATGGAAAATCCGATTTTCGATAACATTTATGTTCAATTCCCCTTGCCAAAATTATCGAATTTTTAAAAACAGTTTTGTTTTGTTATATTGACTTCACTTATCTAGAATTCCAGACCATTTCGATGTAAAATTGACAGATCTCGATGGTCGATAATAACAACAATAACGAAAAATTACACAAACGGTAGACCAATCAGATCATACGTAGATCGATTAAAAAATCCGAGACTTGGGCTAGAAAAGGGCCTCTTTTAACCTTTTCCCGTTTTTTGAATTTTAAACTGGTCCTAATTGAAGGAGGATGTAGATGACAATGGCCATTGGGTGGAATTTAAAATGAAATCATCATATGTGGTAGAAAATGTTGTGGGAAAAGAAGAAATTGCTTGTTACAAGCAATTTCTTCTTTTTCCGATATGTTTTCTCAAGTATAAAATCACAGCAAAGTAAAATCCCAGGTTTGAACAGGAAAGAGATAAACATGCAAATTGATGACTTAGAAGTTTAAGTATTATAATCGCTTAGTAGTGTCATCATACTTCACGGGGGATAAATTGTCACTTGTTGACAAACAAAAACCGTTAAAATCATAAAATTTGCGACTGTGTTCTTAAAACGATCTATTGGTCACATATATGCTATAAAACTTTTATCCTTTTAACTCTCATTCTTTGGGCATAGACTCAAGTTGATCTTCATCAGATGACACTTTATCGCCTTTGAGTTATGGGATTTTTTCTGTTGTTTGACAGTGATTTTAAAACCTTCCCTCTTTGAGTAATTCTAGATAAATCGACACACTGTTGGTCGTCGTGTGGTTATGAATTACCTTGGTCTAAAAGGCTTATTGCCTAAGGAAATTCACGGGGACATTGTAGCAACATTAGGAAAGCATGCACCAGGTTATAACATGGTGAAGTATTGGGCCGCAGAATTTCAACGCTGTAGAGAGTTAAAACATACCGACCGTTCTGTATTTGTTTACTCTTGTCATGCTGAACCCGGGATATTCCGGTTTTATCAGGAGGTATAGACAAAGATCAGACTGCACATAAGTGCAGTCTGATCTTAGTCTTCACCTCCTGCCTGTCCTTTTGAAACCAGAGTTGTTTATTTATTTAATTTTCAAAAGAAGTATTGATAACTGAACAACAAGTACTACCGCTGCTTTCAGCCCTTTGGTTTTTTATACAATTCTGAAAAAACATTTTATTCAGCATGACAAGGCTTAAATGTATTTACCATAAAGTTTGCAAAATGACACCTTTTAATATCTAAATGGAACTTCCTGTTGGAGTTCAGTCGGTGGCGTGATCCATCAATCATGATATGTTCCTAAAGATCTGGCTTTTAGTGGAGGAAAAGTCATTGACATTGACTGGCCTCGCCCACTTACTCCTTTGGCCACGCCCACTGACTCCAATAGGAAGTCCCGCTTCGATTTTAAACGGCGTTATTTTGCAAATTTATGGCCAGTAGAATGTTAGACAGCCGCGATTAGTCAATTGTAAACGTAGAGGTGACGAAAGTGAGGATTCCCCGACTTCAGCAAATTCTGCTCATTGTATTTCAACATATCTAAGAGATGGAGATAAAATATTCTTTATGCGCGTATTTTTGTGTGTGATTTATTTTCATCAATGTATGAAATGGCTTCATACAGTCTGATTAAGTTCTTTTTCGTTTCATACCTAAATGAAAATAAAAACTATTTTCTTCATTTCTTATGAATGGATATATAAAACATCAAATTACACACATAGTATCAAGCAATGACACACATACATGCAAACACACATACGCACAGAAACAGTTGAGGACAGAACTTTTATGGAACTTTTTGGTGCGCAAGCATACAAATGGCTTGGTGTATGTGTTTTTTAGGAGTGGGATGTATTTTTAGGCCTCTCAGGATGCAAAAGCTTTGATAAACGAAGCTGAAACAATCAAATATAGCTATAAACTCTAGTTTCATCAAACGCAGCATGCTATTTGTAACAATTAACATGTTATTAAAATATGTCTATGTAAGAATAAGAATATGTCGAGGTATTTTCTTTGGGAAAAGCTGATCATCAGCGATTCTGATTTAAGAAAGTTATTTTAAGGGAACCTTCGCAAGCTTCTCATTTTTTCTACTTTAGTAGTCCACATCTTCTATCTGAAATACTCATTTCTATCATTTTGGTATCGCGTCGGTCTCTCAATCATAAGGTGCAGGGTTCGAACCTCGGTCGCGGAAAAATCCATTCAGAATTTTTTCTCCTACCCATGGGTGGCTAAGCGTAAAGCTAAATGGGAAGATAAACTTGGTACTAGGGAATGATATAGTGGTGTGATAAATACCATTAGTCTGTGGTTAGGTGCTCCAACCGCCGCAATATGACTGAAATGCTATTAAAAGTGGCGTTAAACCCCATTCAACGTCGTTTTTAATTCACAAGGATCTAGAAAATAAAAACTATTTCTCTATCCCACGGGACAATGAAACCTCAAACCGACGGATGTTCAAACGGTAATCGACAGTTTCTTGATTTGCTCATCAATTTTTCACACGAAGGGAAGGAAATCGTCTCTAAGTTGATTCTCAGAAAGTTTCTCACATATGGAGTAGGAATTGTGTTAAATGGCTCGGCAAAAGAGCAGAGGTGATATTTTGGAATTGTTAATTTTCATATGTCTGTAAAATTTATAATTACGTTAAATATAGAAGTCTACAATTAGACAATTTGGTTGATTGGTTGAATGGAGTTTAACGCCACTTTTAACAGTATTTTAAGTTATGTCTCAGTGGCTGGAGCAGCTAACCATGGGTTCCTGGTATTTATCACACAATTACTAGCCTAGCCCCCAGTTGCTCATCCTACCTGGGTTAACGATTATCCGGGTTGTGTTCATGGGCATGGCACTTAATAGCCAGCCCCAGTCTACCCAGATGTAAAATTGGGTAGCAGAGGGTTTAATCAAACACCTCTCCTTCGGGAACGTGAACACATATGAATTGTGAATGTTTGAGAGTGGCTCTATGAGCCTAAAGCTTTCGTCGCAATTAAACTGAAATAAATTCATATAAACTAATCTTAGGAATTAAATTTCTCATTTCCCAAAATGATTTCCTCGGTGTATTTTCTGGAGCGTAAAAATGTGGGATTGTGCGTAAATGTGTTTAATAGGACAATCAACGATCAAAGTGTCACAAAAAAACAGAAGAAATAAGAATGATAATGACAGCCAAAAAACGAATAATCTAGAAAGTTGAAATTGGAAAGATTTATTTTGAAATGTTTAATTAATATTTCATCTATCAAGACTCCCGCATTTTATTTAATAGGAAAAAAAAACACAACGGTTCTACCACTCCGTGAAAAGAAAACTGAATACGGAACAAATATGTTTGTTTCGCATAAGATAGTTTCAAGAAAGGAAACTCTTAGAATACGTGTATAATTAACATCTTTTTATAACGTATGCCTTGATAATACCAATTGATGTAGGAAACGAAGAGAAAGTTTTCACTATTCGCAGTTTCAATCAGTGTGATTAGGTTTTCAATTTCATACCGAAATGAAAGCATATATGATTCTCTTTCTCTGTTAACCCTTTCCCGAACAAACCTTGATAGTTACATGTCTGTGGTACTATAGCAAGCAATTTCTTCTTTTACCACATTGTTGTCTATCATATCGGATAGTTACTTTTTGAATTGCTCTTACTTTATAATGTCGTCTCCTACTCATTTGGATTTTGATAAGTCTAAAATTTCGAAAAAATAGTTAAGGGTTAAGCAATAACAAGGATTAAACGAAAACCAAACTGAGTTATTGCAATTTTCCCTAAAGTTGTGACAGAGTACAGAGTAATAGACAGGCAAGCGTATCAGATAATTTATATTTTGTGACGTTAATAAATTGAGTATTCCCAACGTTCAAATTCCAGACTATTTTATGCATTTGTTTGAGAGTCTGTCAGGGCTACAGACGCGGGAAATTGCGGATTAGAATCTGACTACATTCATTGTTTTTATAATTTGCAATGGATACTCATGGTTATGTGAATAGAATCATTTTTTTTCACGATGAGATATAGGTACCATTTAATTTACCAATCGCGGCTGTCAATCAAATAACCAGTCGACTAATGAAATCATTAATTGAGACCAGAAATGAGTTTTGATCTTCGACTTGTCGGCCATTTTTGTTAACCTTTTTTGTTGGTTTGGTGACTTGAACGCCGTAACTACAGCTTATTCAAGCTGTAATTACGACGTTTAGGTCGCCAACCAACTATACTATGTTTTTGATACTTGCTACTTGCCATAGATTTTTTCAGAATAACGCCCTTAAAAATCGAAGCGGGACTTCCTGTCGGAATCAATGGGCGGGCTACCGAAGTAAGTGGGCGGGGCCAACGATTGGTCAGTTCACTTTTTTGAGCAGTTGTGTGTATACAGATGCACTCCAATAACTGCCAAATTTATCATTTGATAATTAAGAATGTATTTTATACTTTCAATCTTGATCCAAATTAGGTATCTATTCAGAAAATATTTAAATCTACAGAAAATTGACAATACAGTAAACATAGAATATTTTAGCCCTTGTCATGCTTGTCCCGGATTATCATTATTATTTTTATTTTCTGCAGGAGGTATAGAAAAAGATCTGTCTGCACATAAGTACTGTCTAATCTTAGTCTTCACTGCCTTCTAGTACCTTTTACGGGGTATCTATTTGTAAAATTAATTAAAAAAAAACTCTATTGAGCTTCCAGCGCTCTGATTTAAAAGCACCGGTAGAAACATATTATTCAGCATAACAAGGGTTAATTTTGATCGAATGTAAGTACATGTGTTCTGGAAAACATTTTAAAGACATTTTTTGTAACATTGAAAGGAATTTTAAGGCATTCCAATTGACAATAACACGGTTTGTATTCTTATTCCATCTTCAATAACTTTTTTTCTGCAAGATTGTGTACAAACGGTTTTACATAGAGGCCAAGTCAATCGTTATGCTAATGATAAATACTTGGGTTTTCCTCTCGAGAATGAAGGTGATATTTTCAATTTCATTTAGACGGATTTATTGCCGAGAAAATCTAAACGCCGACTCACAGTTTTGTGAACAGTTGTAGGGAAAATAGTTGCAGCTCTAAGAATATGAAGAAATTGAAAATCAACGTGTATTAATTTTTGTATGTGTTTGAGACTGATGGGTTATGAGAAATTTCGCCAACTGATAAGCCTATCGGGACTCAAACTATTTAATTCTTTCATGTTTTTTTTATAGATTTAAGACTTGTCCAATTTCATTGATGTTTTGCCGACAAAAGTGGATTAAAGTGGATTTAATTTGAATAGTAATGATTCAGTAGGGTATAAAATATTGTGCGAAAACAAGAAATGAACCGCTACAAGCTATCTCTTCTTTTTCTACAATGTTTTCTGTTGCTGTCATGGAAGCGAGAAAGAACTTAAAACGAATGAAGTTCATATTCTTTGTACAGTGGAGTCCTGTTAATTGCAACGCCAATTTGTCAACACTTATGTTGTAATTAATGAGGAGTTGCTATAAAAAAGGAACGTTTTTGTAGTTTGTATCTAACGTCTGTGCATAAAGCCAGTTGCAATAGAGCAGTAAATTGCGATTATAATGGTTTTAAAAAAGAGGTTTCCACAAACCTAAGATCAAATTTTGACATACTTTGTTTGTAGGGGTAGATTTCACCTGCATAGGATAATTTAAGGAACGCGATTGTCAATCGAAATATCAATTAGCAAATTAAGTAATTAATTTACACCGGAAGTGAACTATGAACGTAGACATTGTCTGACATTTGTGAGAAGATTGTTTTTAGGTTTGACGACTTAAACGTCTTAATTACAGCTTATTCAAGTTACGGCATTTAGGTTGCTAAGCAACAATTTTAATCTTTCGTTGCATGTAAATGGCCATAGATTTGCAAAATAACACCGTTTTAATGTCGAAGTTAACTTTCCTGTCGGAGGTCAGTGGGCGTGGCTAGCAAACCGTCATTAGGGTCTCGCGGAAATAAGATGGTTCCTTGGATGTTTTCATTTCGAGACAAAACAGTGAACTTTTAAAATTAACGTTTCAGAATGACGTATTTCATAATTAGTTCCTCATATGATTAGCACGTTCTCGTTATGGATTTAATAACGAGGCACTATATAAGCATCGAATCTATGGTTTCTTCTGCAAATTCCTCTAATACTCAGATGAAAGGAGCTTTCTTGGTGAATTGTTAATCCTTAACCACACAACAAAATTGTGGACTGATCCAATTTCATAGAAGTTGCAGACGACAGTATTAAAGTTGTGTAATTCTAAAAATACTTGTCATTTAGGGTCGAAAACATTGTGGGAAATGAAGAAATTGCTTGTTACCAGCAATTTCTTCATTTCCACAATGTTTTGCATTTTCCCCCGGAGGGCGTAAAAAGCAGGATTGTGCGGAAATTGGATTAAAATTTTTGTTTTAACCTAGTATCCGATAGTTCAATCTAATCGGAATTGCCAGACCACACACAAACATTTCCAGAATTATGTAACTGTTCAACTACGAGAAAAGATAGCGTTTTTGACTCACAGCATTCGATCTTCACTTCAGCTGATTTTCCAGAATATCAGATGAAAAGTTTTATTTTATCTCGACACGTAGTGAATGCAAACTAACAATGAGTATTTCTTCTAAAATTTTAGCGAGTGCCTCAGGAGAGCGGACCGGAGCAAAAGACGACGTGAAACGTGAAAACGAAGTGCTTAGTACAGAAATAGACAATCTATCGAGGGAACACAAATTTCTTCGACAGATTATTGAGCAACTAGATAGAGACTACGAGGAATCGAAATCTTTCGATCCACTTAGACGTTATGAAAAGTTAAAAGGAATGATAAAGCGGACTATACTTCATTTGCGTTTAAATCCGGACGAGCCCAACGCTATTCAAAGTGCGGGAATAGGGGGGATAGGTGGACTCGTTCAGGGATGTAGACCGTATAATCATCAATTAGAGAGTGCCAGAAGACGAGAAGATAAATATTCAAGTAAGTATCACATATTGCCTATTCGCTTACCAAAGACACAATTTTGACCACCCCAGTATATTTAAGGCGAATTTGAAGCGATTTTCGATTTGGCTAACGAGTATTCTTTAAAATCCTATTGCATCTGATAAATTCAGACTCGTGAAATAAAGAGGATTTTGATGTCGGAGTTATGTGTTCCATTTTCAAATCAATTTTAAAACTCTCTTTGGCGTCATTTACAATTTGAAAGATTCATGTTGTCTTGATTGGCATTACTGGAATAATCAAAGAACAGGATACAATGCGAGATCTTAGCGAAAAAAACATAGTATAGGTCTATATATTGTATAGACCCATACTATGGTTTTGCTCTAAGCCCTTTATGTACATTATTCACATTTGTAGATACACAATTGAGTTATCAAATATCAATTTGTACATTGAGAATGACAGAAGATAACGATTTCTTGGGACTCGTTAATGCATGTGGCAATGGCATCTTCCTCTTGGCTACACCCCGATTACGCTTTTCGCGTGTCTAATACATTTCCTCCAGACGTGTTATTGTATTATTTTGATAACTTTGAAAAATTATGAAAAAAATAACTTGACTATTAGCTATCAAGTTCAAGCTACTCTTACTAAACCTAATATTGTGTCCTTTATGTATGATTTTAATTAACATTCACCTCTTAATTCAAGAGGTCAAATGGTGTAAACATAAATGTATTTTCTCCCATCGTCTCACATGTGTAGATGTAACACTCACCTCTCAATTCAAAAAGTTCAATTGGAGAAAACATGAGTGGATTCTCTCCCGTCGCCTCATAGATATAGATTAAAAATGTCATCTCTCAAATCAAATCTTCCAATGGTGTAAACATGAATATATTTTCTCCCGTCGTCTCATATTTATTAACAATTAAAAATGTAAATTGGTGTAAGCATGAATACATTTCTCATATGTATAGATTTAACAGTCACCTCTCAATTCAAAAGGTCGAATGGTGTATACATGGATATATTTTCTCCAATTGTCTCATATATATAGAATTAACAGTCACCTCAAAATTCAAATGGTGTAAAATTGAATGTATTTTCAACTGTCGTCTTATATATATTTTTATAAAAAAAGTCAACCCTCAATTCACAAGGTCAAACGGCTTCATACATGAATAGATTTACTCCCGTCGTCTCATTTGTGTGGGATGCATAGTAATCTCTTAATCCAAACGGTCAAATGGTGTAAACATGAATATTGTTCTCTCGGTATCGGATATTTGTAATTATTAGGATTGAAATAACGACGTTCTTAAATTCTTTTCGTGAATGCACATAGAAACTCTCATTCGGCGGGGTAGATGACCAGTAGCGGCTGTCTGTCATATAAAAAATCATATTACAGTTCAAATAATAACTGAAATACTATTAAAAGAGGCGTTAAACCCTATTCAATCAATCAATCACCGGGAATAAGTTGTCACCTTTTCACAAACTTAATCGCGCTATAGTTCATCGGGAATAAAATGTCATTTTTCACAAACTTAATCCTTTAAACCACCAAACAGTCGACGGTCTTCTTATAACTAACTAGCGTTCATCGATCACTTATTAACCTTTCCTGTACTAACCGGGTTTAACGTCACTATGGTTTTATACTTGAGAACAAGCAATTTATTCTTTTTTCACAATACTTTCTACCCTACTGAATGTTTTTTTTTTTTTTTTTTTTTTTCAAATAAAAAAATATTTTAAATTGTCATCTGCAAATCTTTGAAATCGGACCAGTATAAAATTTTGCAGAACAGGAAAGGGATATGCGCGCTCAGTATATGATGTTTGAAATTTCAAATTTTAAACCTAGATTATTTAAGTGTTGACGAAAGTCAGTCTCCTTCAGGTGACACGTCATCTCCCTTTGATTATGACATTCGTACGTATACTATACTTTAAAAGAAACGCTCACGAACGCAAGTTCACTTAAGTTTCAAACCGTTCATGGCAATTTAAGATTTCTTCGCCGATTTGGTTTCTATAATCTTCCTAATAAACTGACTTTTCCTATCTTCTTCTTTGGGTATTACGATCGCACATGCCTTTGCCTAGCAAGTCTTATATAGAAACCGTTATCACCGAGCTAGCTTCATACACGCAAGCTTGATGAAAATTGGGATGTGTATCGTAAGGCATTTTAGCTCAGAAGAATAAGCCGAAAGCCAATTTCGCTTTTGTCACTAACGTCAAATGTTATCCTTGAACGTTATCAGCGCTCAACGGGACTGTTGATGCAGAAATGCTTAAAGTATACGTTGTGCTGGCGTTGCCAACGTCAAGCTGCACCGAAAATTATTCAAATGTCTTTAAACCGTTTGTACTGTCTTTACCAGTTTTGTGGCTGAATTTTAATCATAAGGGCAACTAAATATGTCTTTTAGTCTTTGTCCTTCTCAAAAGAACATTAATTTCAAGCCGTTTTGCATTTATACAACATAAAGAAACACACCCACTTGATATAATGACTCGATATTGGAAACGAGGTTTTCTGAGCCTACCTTAGAGCTCAAATAATGGATTCTGGTCCTTATATTATAGCCTGATTTACCTTGTCTCGTAGAATGGATGTACCACCCACTTACCCCATCTATCTTTAGTGTACGATGTCCGAGCTTAAGTTAAAACACAGAATATATAAACATATATTCATTGTAAAACCATCAGAGTGTGGTTCGTTATGAAATTCGTCATGATTTTGGCCAATAGTAGGAATAGAGTTATGCATAACTACCTTACCTGTTCATATGCATTGGTTAAATGTCCATTCTACCATAAGGAATAAAGAAATTCTAATGAAGATACATAAGATCAAACTTATTTTGATTTTTGGACGTTTCTATTGATGTTTAGTATATCTGTATATTTCATGTTGCGCGTGTAGTTTCTTGTATGAAAACATACGACTTTGTTAATTGCTCACGCGCAGAGTAACGTTTAAGAGATGAAGAGGATATTTTTTGTTTTCATGGAGGTATGAACCGAAAAACCTTATCACAATGTATGAATACGCGAAGCGGATTCATACATTGTGTGATTAGATTGTTCGGTTCATACCTCCATGAAAACAAAAAAACATTATATTCATTTCTTATAATTTAATAGCATCGAGCGAAAAATGCAACAACTTAACAAAATTTTGATACCTTTTTGTATTGAACTATTTTTTGCGGAAGCATTCAAAATGGCTGCGTACTCAAAATTTTGTTCATGGAGGTATGAATTAAATTTTTCGACCAATCAGATCGCTCGTTTTTGATAGACGAAACTAAAAATTAAATTATTGGTCGATATTGCAATGGTTTCCCCGAAGAACATTATCTTACCAACCAGTACATTCAGTCGGTGCCACCACCAATTTGTCTATCTTAACCAATTTTCACACAATCCCACCTTTTTATCCACCCCAGCCCAGTAAAAAGCTTTGAAAAACATAGAAACTGAAGAAATCGCTTGTTTAAAGTAATTTCTTCATTTACCACAATGTTTTCATTCCAAAAAGATGGATTAAGCACAGTTCTTCTCTTGGTCAGGAAAAAAACCCGCATGTGGGGATGTCTAAAATATCCTTTCTAACATTGCATCATATGTGTTCTACAGATCATGGACAACTGAGGCAATGGGGAAATATGGGGATATTTTAGCACAAAAATAAAAAATAAAAGCAACCACAAGACAAATACATTGACAAGTTAGAAATGTTAAAAAAAAATGAATAAATAAATAAAATGATGACCCTTTTTTCGCCTCTTACGACATGCTAGTTGTCATGCTTGTTCCGTCGAATGCAATTTAAGGAAAGGGTATGGCTCTAGTTGTTAATTCTTATATTCCTGATCTCACATGCCAGTGTTTTAAATTCCAAATGCTATTTAAATCGAGATAAAACTATAGGCTTTCGGGATAAAAGTCATCAACCTGCTGCAATCCAAGTGTTACTAGGAAAACAGTTGTTTGTATCTTATTTTAACCGCTTCTACGACAGGCCACAATGAAAGGCTGGGGTTCTACTCTGGAAATCCACGGTTAAGACTTATACATAAATCGAAACGACCGAAGTTCGCTATTTGTAGTCGAGTTTCTGAAGAACTAATAGCTTAATTCGGACGAACGAGACAACACAAAATGAAGAAAACAAACAAAAAACTGCAGCAATATTAAGAACTCGACAAAAGAAAATTACATTTGTTTAGGGATAAAATACTGAATAACATTGTAGATATTTTCTGGGCGTTCGCGTAAGTATTTTATAAGCAGACAGTCTCAAAAACATTTTAATGACAGCTTATTCCCCCTACTGATTTTATAAACTTTATTTTGTTCTGGACTTCTGGTTTATTCGCGTTATCCTTAAAAGGCTGAAAGTATTCTTATCCCAAGGGCTATATTCATTTTCGTGAAATCTGAATTTCATATGACATAATAAAGAATGCGTCTAGTCGTAAATCGCTTAATCTAAATACCGAAAAATACAGAATTGCTGTCCTGTGAAAAATTCCGCCTAAAGATAAACATAACATAAACCGAATAGCTAAAACTGATTCCCGCACAATTTTTACGTCCCAACGAAGAAGTAAAAAATAAATGAATAAATAAATATTGCATTGTGGAAAAAGAAGAAATTGCTTGATACAAGCAATACCCATATTATACACACTATTTCTTACCCAAAAGAATTTTAAATAAAATCATCTAAAAACTATCGTTTGCAGTTTCTTTGAGTTGGGTCCAGTTTAATTTTTTTTCGACTGGTTATGGGTTAGTACGAAAATTGTGTTGCGTTTTCTGGAGTTAAAAATCCCATAGTATCTCGCACAAGGCTTAAAAAAAAAAGAAAAGCAAAAACTAGCTGTTGTTTCAATCTATTACTATTTCAATACAAAAGTATTATAAACTATTATTTTGGGCTATGGACTATTGCATCGGCGAAATGTGAAATGACAAGTCTAGAAAATTGTTTCTATCAAAAATGGCTATTTTCACAAGTGAAAAGCTATTCCTAAATAAAAATTGTGGATGATGGAATGAATATCAGACTAATTCCCCTTCTGTAAATATAGGGTGTATTAAATCTTTCCTGATTTACCCCTTGTTTTTTACGTCCCGTTAATTTAAAACTTGAAAAAATATCGTGGCAAAAGAAGAAATTGCTCGTGACAAGCATTCTCTTCTATTCCCACAATATTTTCTACGCTGTAGGTTCGTAACTTTTCAAATTGCATTAACTTATAATTGTCTTCTGCGACTTCTTTCACATTCGACAACAAAAAATTTAAAAAACAGTTACTGTAGTATTAAAGAGGCCCATACTCTGTCTATATCATCAACAATAGAATTGATCCAATATATTGATTTATATTCAATATCGTCAGCGGTATCAATAATTTTGTCAATGTTGTTAATTCTCTTAGGTAAATATGTCAAGTTAAGATATTAGATGAGCCATGATTATGATTATGTATTTTGTAACTGGCTTTCAAAATGATTTAGAGACGATAAACTGAAAATGACGAGAAAATGACAGTAACATAAAATGTACTTTGTAGCAATTTGAACTGTTCCCTTTGTTACTACATTGAGTGCTTTTTAAATCGCGAAACCAACAAAAAAGGTTAACAAAAATGGCGACCAATGTCGGAGATAAAAAAACAGTTCTGGTCTCAATGACTGATTTTATTGGTCGACTAGTTATTTGACTGACAGCCGCGATTGGTCGATTGCTCAAAACCACGTCGGGTTTTAGCGTACTTTAGACGCAAGGAGAACTCGAAACACCCAAAAATGGAGTAATTGGCCTTTCTAAGACTTGAAAATCATGCGATTTAAGCCAACGATCCAAACCGGTTGTTAAGAAAAGGTCGTCTAAGATGCTGGCCATCTAAATATATGTGAGCTCCAGGTATCTTAACTACACTGGCTTAATATTTAGTTTCATTTTCTGTCCATCAGTCCGAAATCACCCCCAATGTCTAAGGGAGGAAGAAAAACCAAATCTTCATAAAGGTTTATACAGACAGTTTACAAAACTTAATTTGTAGTCCGTTTTCAATGAAAACAAGGCTAAGCATAACATGGCCCTATTCCTGTATTTATTTTCGAAGTTTGCTTTCTAAAGATCGTAGACGAACTGCAAGCGTAGTAATCCTTTAGACTTTTTCAAATGGAATTTAGGAAACGGTCCTTTTTAGCGGTTTTGTAGGACAAAACCGGTATTTCACATCGATCAACCGGAAACAAGTTTTCACGAATTTTCTACTCATTTCCACGCATGCTCATAAACTTGATGTGATCGTCATCGCTGATGAAGAAAATAACTTACTTGCTGAATGCCAACAGCCTCCTTTTAGTCATGAATATCAAGGAAAATGGTTTTAAAAAATCGACTTAATATATCCATAGTAAATTGTTTAATGAACTGTCTAAATGACAGAAATAATCTCCTCGCGTTTCAAGATAGAAATCTAGGTCAGTGGTTAGTGGAGTAGGCGAATACATGTAAACATACTCCTAACCCTGTCTGTTAGTTTTGACCTGACAGGACTGAGCAAATTTACACCCCGTGTACGCAGTATATGCTGGTTGCAACCCTGTTATAGTCGCGATTCAAGCGCCTATTTAACCCAACCTAATAAAACACCCTTTTACCTCTCGAATTCGACCGAACATGTTGTACGTGATAATAATATGCCCAAAGCAAAAGAATTGAATGTTAGCTTTGATCGCTTTACCTTTTATCGTTTAACCTTTTATCACAAAACCACAAATTTTCACGCACTGATGAAATAATGTTAAAGAAAACGTTGTGATTAAATCAAAATAGGGAATTCGGTAAACAGTAAAATGATTAATTGAATGGGGTTTTAACGCAACTTTTAAAAGTATTCCAGTTATATCGGGGCGGCTGGAGCTCCTAACCATGGATTCCTGGTAGATCTCACACCAGAATTACCCCTACATCCTTATCGAGTATACAGCGGCTCATCCCTCTTAGGTGAACGATTTATTTACTCATCTTGATGATACGTGTTGGCTTTATTGATAGCGATTACTGATAAGCCAGCAAAACCGCTCTCAGGACTTTCAGTCCTTTGATTGGGAACTGCTTACCGTCTTTAATTAGTTGACCATATATTGGTATTCTTGATATGTCAAGTAAATTACTAACACCCTAACGACAAAACGATAGGACGGCCGAAACTATAATAGGTAGTTGACGATATATTATTATGTCTGTTAGATAAGCTAGGAAACAAAGTGGGAAATGATGAGTTCCTATTACAATGTTTTCATCAGAGAGCAGCGAATATCAGAAGACGGAAAATGGTTATAAGTCATACTGTTGCACTGATAGTATCTGGTTTAGACGCCTTCGATCGATAAGAGCAACCTTCGCTGATCTTTCTAACACTTCGGGTAGTTAAGTTAGTTTTATAACAGTTTACGTGAAGACAGTATGAATAAATAATAGCCAAACATCTTATTTACTGTGATTTCCATTATGGTGATTTACAAGTTATACTAAATCAATAGCAGTCTGAAAAAGCTCTTGAGATCATATTTGTAAGTGGTCTGAACTTGGTTGATTTTCTCCGAAGTTTCGGTCCAAAGCTAAGACAGTACATACTCACTCTAACAACCTTATATGATGTTAAATTCATCCTTTCCTGTTCAATCCTTGTTTTTTACGTCCCTGTGATTGTGTATGTAAGAAAACTTTGTAGAAAAAGAAGAAATTGCTATTAACAAGCAATTCCACAATAATTTATACCCAATCGAATGGTTATTTTTAAATTAAACTCAACTTTGAATATTCGTCTGCAAAATCTTTGAATCATTAACATTTTTCAAAAAGGGAGAGGGTTAAAAAAGAGAATGCATCGATCTTCTAACCCATTCCAACACAGTAAAATTTTAGAATGGTCCAAATTAAAAGGCTGCAGACGACAATTTCAAGTTGATGGAATTTTGAATTTTTTTCGTCTTTTTGGATAGAAAACATTGTGAATAATGAAGAAATTGCTTGATACAAGCGATTTCTTCATTATCCACGGTGTTTTCCAAAGCTTTTTTCTCGAGAGGCGTAAAAAGGAGAGATTGAGTTGGAATTGGTTAATTTAGTGTTCATAGGGCTCATAGCATCACAGTCCGGAAAAGATAATTTAATTAAAATACAAGCCAATAAGCTACACAATCTTAATGTTTGAGAGAAAATATCTTTTACTGTAGAACTTTTCTTAAATTCAAAGATATATTTATGATTTGAAAATACTGCTTGAAAACATTTCCTTGATTGCTTTTCACAAACATTAAGTTACAACTTAATCTGCGGAAAATTGTCAATGAGCACACAGCCAATAAGATAATCAAAGTACTGAAAGTTCTGTAAGCTAGCAAAGCGTGGTTTTGTTAAGAAATCTTCTTTGCCAAAGGTTATCACGATAAATAAACGAGGTAATAGTAACCATGGAGGTAACCCGTTACAAATCACAAAATCTTAGACTGGTTCGAATTTTAAGAAGTTGCAGACGACAATTTCAAGTTGGTTGAATTTAAAAGATATGTTTTGTAGAAAACATTGTGGAAAAAGAAAGAAATTGCTTGTAACATTGTCCACAATGTTTTCAAAAGCTTTTTTCTTGAGATACTCAAGTGAGCTAAAAAATATAGACGAGGTGAACATGCAGGAAGAGTTTTCAATATTCCTTAAATTCATAAGAACTACTTTTTCTTGCGTAGGCATATATCAGATTTAGTGGTTAAGCCTCCAGTGGCAGTTTGCACTCGTTGAATTTCGAGACGGTCTCAAATTTTGTCAGTTAACTTAAGCTATCAAAGCTGATGCTTTGCTAGCTAAAAAAATTTTTTTCTACTGTATGTCTGTTCGTTCATTCTTCCGTCGTTTGTAAACATCTTTCTCTGTGACCTTGCCTCATGGTGATCTGAAATATGATATTGACCGTAGATTAAGAGATGTTCAACAT
This sequence comes from Fragum fragum, assembly GCA_946902895.1. Lineage (NCBI taxonomy): Eukaryota > Metazoa > Mollusca > Bivalvia > Cardiida > Cardiidae > Fragum > Fragum fragum. The sequence goes on from OX336365.1 coordinate 44,671,725, forward strand.
TGTGCAAGCCAGATTCCGCTCTGCAAGTAAATTGTTTCCTGCCTTAGGTCTAAATCTATTTTTGTACGAATTTTTGCGTTATAAAGTTATCAGTTTTCGTCACATAATCGCACAGGGTTTGGGTCAATGCCCTTCAATTTGGTAATAAGCTCCAGGTTTGCACCAATCCCACCCAAATCTCACTGTAAGTAGGTGTTGTATTTTCTGTTCTACGACTTGCTTTGTTTTTTGTTGGTAGTTTTCAGCCTATTTTGTATTGTGAACAGTTAATGCCGAATTTATCGCAGAGACTTTAACATGCATCAACATTATGTAGAGAGCTACAGGTACAGGCGATCCATCGCACTTTCCGAATTCAGGTCATCAAGAAGTCTATCATGTTTCGTAGCTTACCTTTTATTATTTTTGTACTGTCCTTTTTAGTTTCTTTTGAATAATTTTAACCCTTTGTAATGTTTTTCATAGAAAATTTGCCTTGAACAGGGGGCATCCAACACAATACCAGATTTCTGTTTACATTAGTTTTTCATCGACTCTGTATTGTAATTACATACAGTTAATACTCGGCATTTTTGTTCTGAGAACACACGATTTTTTTATATAGAACTTCAGGTAGGGATTATTTATCGCAATAACAGTTTTCAGGTCCACCAAAATTCTCCATCCTGATGACGCCATTGTTTACTTACGGACTATATGTTGTAGTTTTAATGATATGCGTAAGTTTGTGGAATTTGTTTGTTTGTGTTTTTTTTCCTTTTTTGTTTTGTTTTGTTTGGCATTTTTTGTCACTGTGTTTTTTTTTTGTGGGGGGGTGTGGTTTTTTTTTTTTTTTTTTTTTTTTTTGTTAGTTTGGTTTGTTTAGTTGTTTTTGTTGGTGGTCGATTTTGTTGGTGGATATTATTGTTCTTGTTTATTTTGTGGAAACCTTTCGGAAAGTAGACTTTTTGTTTTACGCAATATTTTAATGATGGTATCTCTATTGTAAACTCATACTTTTTATAATTTATTTCCCAGAAAACTGCAGCTACAGTTAAGGATATCGTGAAATCGACACAGTAAATGATTATGGCATAATTGACCCATCGCGAATGTCAATCAAGGAATAAACCGACCAATCAAATAATTTATTCAGCCCGGACCTGAGCTTATCAACTCTGACATTGGCCGCCACATTTGATCATCGTTATTGTTGGTTTGCCGACTTAAACGGCGTAACTACAGCTTATTAAAGCTGTAATTACGACGTTTAGGTCACCAACCAACCATTTTACTTTTTTGTTACATGCAACTAGCCATAAAATTTGAAAACTAACGATGTTAAAAATCGAGGCGGAACTTCCTGCATGAGCTAATGGAAGGAGCATAGGTAGGTAGTGAGCGGGGCCAGCGATTGGTCAATTTTGGAATAGAGCACGATGAGCGAGTTTTGAGCAAAATGAGCGTCTTGAATGAAATGAACAATATATAATCACCTCCATTTACATTTGTATGTGTATTATTCTATAAATAGTTTTGTTCATCAACTTGGACCTAACAGACCATTCCAAGCCATGAAATCGGGAAATGTTTGGAGGATTTTGAATGAAGTTGTCGATTGATTTAAATGGGTGATTCGAATGACATGAACGGAACGCATAGCAAGCGAATTTGAAAGAAACTGGGTGTTATTAACTGTAATATGCCCTTCAGATTCGGTTTCGTGTTATACGCCTTAGTTTTTTAGAGTTATGTATTATACGTGAATCGATTCCGTTTTTCCCAGAAATTTCCACTCACACACACAATTGTGTAAAGAATTTCTGGTAATAGTCCTCCATCCATACACCATTGTCATTAAAATTCAATTTGGACCTCGTTTCGTTAAGTTTACATTTATCTGTATTTTTTGTAACTCAATGGCACGTGATTTTTTTTATGAAGCTTCAGGTAGGGGTACTCCATTGCTATTTTCAGATTTAGGTCTTAAAGAAATGTACATCCTGTTTGATTTTGCAGAAGTTTCATTAAAGGATTTTTCAAAGACTATAACTCACTGACAATTCTTATTTGGTGTGAATAAGTAGGTCAAGGTCCTTAAATCCTCTTACAACATACATGTCTGCAAAGTTATTCATTTCCTTTTAATTCGACTTTATTTTTTTTGTTTGTTTTTTGTTTTTTTCCTTAGCTGAGCACATCAACCAAGACTTCACGGAAGTTTTTCTTAGAACATGCACTTTTTCTAATGTTTATATAAAAATTCAATCGATGGACAGCACTGGTTTCCATGGCATCCAAATGAATATTCTCTCCTAAACCGTAGGACCTAGAGTTCTCAAAATTAGGTTGATGAAGTTCGGCCAAATTGAGTTAGACTGTAACTAAGAGATCAACAGAAGCCCTATGTTGTGGGTTCCTTGATTTTACAGTAAGATAACGGAGAAACGTTTTAAAAGCCCTATCGTCCAGACCACAAGGCGCGAATCTTCCAAATCTTGCATGCAGTTATCTTATGGTTCTCTTCTGAGATATTTTTTAACTCTGGGAAGAACTTAAGCCCTATAATGTGCGTTCCAGGATATATCATAAAGATAGGAAAGAAAATATTTCAAAATCTTCTCCTTCCAGATTTATGCTCCTATGAGAGAAAAGGATCTTCCTCATGATTAACCTCTTTATGAACATCTTAATGCCTCTTTAATCTTACCTGTCATGTTTTTAAAAGTGGTGATCCATCTACCCCTAAAAATTAAAGATCGGTCGCTCTTCTGAATACTGTTGAGATGTTTTTTGAAATTAACAGTTTGTGATCATGTTTTCTCTTACCCTCCCAAAATAACTCATTTTTTTATTCCAATCCGTTTTCATTTTCGGAGCTACTACATTTAATCCAACAGTGTCACTAAACCATAAGATCTGTCAACCCCGGGATAATGGGCACGAGTTACATATGATATTTTTTATATGTGTGTGTGTGTGTGTGTGTCAGTAAACAGTTCCACAAGATTTTACTCAGAAACTTCTATTCAAATTGACCAGTCGCGGCTCTCAATTTAAGAAAAACGGTTAATCAAAAATTAATTTTGATCTGAAGTTGATTTTGAACTCCAACATGAGCCACTATCTATGTGAGGCAATTTTTTGGTTTTGCGACATAAAACTCGTAGCTATAGCTTATTAATACTTCAGCTATGACGTGTAAGTTTTCAACCAACCATTCTACTTTTTGTTACATGGTCACGAATTTTGCAAAATTAACACCGTTTAATTGTTTTCCTGACGGAGTCACAGGGCTCGGCGAACGGAGTAATTTGGTGCGGACAACAATTGGTCAATAAGTTCATGCTGGAATATAGGACAATTTACCAATTTTAACTTATAAGAAGTATATCAAAGTATATCTAAACGAAAATATTTCTGAGAAATGTATATCAGTGCATATATATCCAAAGCGGGAGTGCCGCAAAGATTAATTTTATTTTAGGTCTGCTGTTGCTCTTAATATATATTAACGTCATAGTTTACCACTTCAATACAAATGTCGATCATTTTGCAGATGACACTAGTTAATCCCTAGAAATTGATTACCCTGATATTTGCGGAGCGAAATTGGAATCTTAATTAAACAAGATTAAAGATTGGGCGCAGAAAGGGATTGATAGATTTAAACTAATCAAATCAGAATCACAAGCCATTTTTTCGAAACAAACCTATCCATCCAGATGGATGCAGGTCAAATACGAAATACTAAAACGAAAGCATCCAGGAATCTTTAAAATTGACGAAAATAATTTGAAATGCGAAATCTATGTTTTGATCAATAAAGCCTGGTATACATTTAATATTTTCCGCTTAGATAGGAAGTCTACATACAATATATTTCTCTTTTATGAGCCCATTAAATGAATAGGCCGATGTGATGTGGGGTAACTGTCCATATAATACAAAGGAACAACTTGACAAACTACAAATAGAATAGTTAACAGAAGTATCTTAATGCACGAAATAGTTTCAGCCGAAATAGTTTATCAATTCTTCAATATCGATCGATTTCTAACCGTTGATTGTATTGAAATAACCCACCAAGTTGTGAATTAGAGTTATACTGGACAATACTTAGGCTGACCTTCTTTTGTTTTGGATGTACAGTCAATCCATTTTCAATTACATTATAGATTCGAATTACCCATTAAGAATACATTATAAGACAATATTTCTTTAGGCTCTCGTCTTCGGGGTTCTTATATGAAAAAAACTATTTGTCTTGTTGTTGAGGCTTGATAGAAAATAATCTTGATTTGTGACGGTCCTTTATCACGTAGTAATAATTCGATCCTTGTCTCGAAAAGGGCGTTATATCTAACGGAACAACAAAAATTATCACAATGGCCTAAATAAGAATACTTCGTGTGCTCTTTTTAGAATATTGATTTAAAGCGAGAAATTACCTTATTTTGTCATCAAATTGTACCTTAACCTATTCCTAAAAGGCATTTTTTTAGACTAATCATTGAGAGATAGTGTTCGTTTCGCATGTTGTGCATCGTAATACTCGGCGCTTTGCATAGGGCATTGATGAACGAATGGGGAGTAATAACTTATATTAGGAAATTCAAATAGAGAAAGTATGTCTGACAAGGCAGTTAAAATTGTGAAAACCGTGTTTCAGCAATTCAAAAATTCAGAACTGAATTAGACTGGGCCATAAAGGGTTCAGTAGCTAGTCTATTCAGCCATTTCTATTCCGAAACTGTCTGAACCAGTATTTCGCCGACTGAAGAGGTTCAAAACCTTTTGCTTCACGTAGAATTTTCTGAATGTGGCATCGTTGTTTTTCAATCATTTCATGTCTTTGTCATGGTCCCCTGCGTTGATTAGTTGGTGCAGGGTCCACTATGTCTTTAAATATTTGATCCGTTATCCAGGGAAGTCTGTCTAAATGGCGGATACTAGTTTTGTTGTTGTTGCTGCTGTTGTTGTTTGTTTGTTTGTTTCCTTTGTTTCATTTATATTTTTATTATTTTTTTTAATTTTTTTTCACTTTTCCAAATTTTAGATTAAACTATCTTTCTGATGTGCAAAAATTGAATAACTATTTCAGGCGACAAAATTTTGGACCACTCAAAATTCAAAGAAGTTTCAGATGACAATTTTCAGTAGATTATATTTCTAATTCTGTAATTTGGGATAGAAAATATTGTTTAAAATGAAGAAATTGTTTGAAACAAGCAATTTCTTCATTTTAAACAATATTTTTTAAAGCTTTTTTATACCTTAAGGGGCAGAGCAATAATAATAAATCTGTGACGTCATCAAAACGTTGGAATTTTGCAACGTCATAAATTAACGTCATTTAGGCAAAGTTTTATAAGCTTTATAACTCATCATTTGCGTTTCCGCTATTCCCAGATATTTTATCATTAGTTTTCACATGACGCTTATTTCTCTCTCTCGTTTTCAGAGATGTCTCGCCAAGAGCTACAGCAGGAGAACGTACAACTGCATGACCAGGTGCGAGAACTCAGACGAAAATGTGCCATATTACGAGACATGATTGACAGTATGCAAAAGAGCTATGAGTCCTCGAAGCATTTCGCGTTCATGCAGAGATACAACATGTTAAAGACTATTGTGAAAAGAGTGATACATGATGAGTTAATATGATTTGTAAATAAGTTTTAGATGCTTTCATTGTGCTAAAGTGCTATTTCTGTATTTTTGTATTTTCATGCATGAATGATGACACCCGGATCGGTTGACTTTCACAGAAATTTGTGTTCCAAGTGTGACTAATAGGCTGTATAACCTATTACATCACGAAAGTTACTCGCTTTAAGTTACGTGTACTTGGTTCTTATTTGATTGATTAATTAAGCTTATTAAAAGTCTGTTTTCATATCGAGGTTCTGTCAACGACTTTGCAACGAGTATTATGCTATTTTTAAACATATAGAGCGAGTGCAGCCAAACCTCATTCGCATATAATCCTCACGCGAATTCATCTTTAAAACTGGGTGGAGATAGTATTTGAAACCTTTCGATAAAAGTTCCTTTTAGATCCCTGGCCGCCGCACATATCCTTTCCAGAATTTATCTTCCACAAATGAGCGGAGAGTCGTAAATCTACGTACATGCGGGATGAAAAACTTAAGGCTCAGAGATGGTATAGTGGTAGTACTGGTGTGAAAAATACCAGGAAACCATTGCTAGGTGCTACAGCCGCCATTATGTGACTGAAATACTGTTAAAAGTGGCGTCTATTCGATCTATCCTTTTCGGGATTTGATTTCCGGATCTTACTACCACACTATAGACTTCACATCACGGGTATCACTGGTAGTTTAGCTCTTGAAGCGACATATGCTGAAGTTCACTAAGGTATTTGACCAATCGCTGGATCTGCCTACTTACTCCGTTGGTTCCCCATTAACTCCAACAGGAAGTTCTACTTCGATTTTAAACGGTGTTGTTGTGCACAGTATCATGTAACAAACAAGATAAATCGGTGGTTAGCCACCTAAATGTCGTAACTACAGGTTGAATGTTTAAGTCGCCAAACATACACAAATAAATGATGGCAAATGGCGGAATTCTAAGATTTGATTTGATATTTTTATTTGATCGACAGGCGCGATTGGTCAATAAATTCCTACAAAAATGTCAAAAAACATCCTCTAATATCAAATAGGGTATTCTTCAATTTGAAATCTTTAATGCATTGCAATGCCTATCTGTAAAAAAAGGAATATGTTACAACTAGAATTGCGTTTTATTAAGCTCGATTTGTATGATAAACAACGACAAGTCCAGGGGTGGGGGAGGTTATAAATCCTGGGGAGAGATCACGAACCAATACTTTGTATTTTGAATAGTCTTTCCCATCATATATAATTGAACTCTCAAACCTCTTACATGTACCTCTTTCTGCTAGATCAATCAAAACGTGAATATGATGTCGTCGACATGAACACGAATCTAATAATGAAAATAATATGAGCCTGTGCGTGACATTTCCAACAATTTCGCATGTGCGTGACTTGCACACATTGAGCACACTGGACAGCCATTCGGGGCAATAAGAATATTCAATCATTGTTTAAAGATGCTTTGGGTCAGTATCTATCTACAGAGCCCTGAGTGAAGACTCTGATCAGACTGTGCGGATGCACAGGCTTATGTGAGTCTTTACTTTGCGCATATGTGTTATGGTTGGAAATGTCACGCACGCGCTCATATATATATATATATATATATATATATTGAAAGTAACGCTCATCCTGTCCGAGTTCCTTCCAAACAGTATTCTTATTGTTCCATTTATCCAATTTACTCTTTCGCATTGGCCAACATATTCAGATATTTTAATAGTGCTACCAAAGTTTCTTCGTACGTTTTACTGGTTGATACATCCGAACGCTGACTCTGTTTGCCCCACCCATTGACTCCAACAGGAAGTTCTATGTCGATTTTAAGCGGGACTATTTTGCAAAATCTATGGCCAGTAGCATGTAACAAAAAGTTGAATAGTTGGTTGGCGACCTTAACGTCGGTCGTAACTGAAGCTTGAATATGCTGTAGTTACGATGTTTTAATCACCAAACCAACAAAATACTTCACAATATCGTCGGCCAATATCGGAGTTCGAAGTTCACTTCCGGCCTAGATGAATCATTTGAGTGGACGATTGATTATTTGATAGGTCATTTGGTCCAACCTAAGACAAATAATGAGCGTTCATAAAAAAACAACAAAAAAAAACCGTATACTTCGTCGTAAACACTCATGAACATTCTACTCATTCTGTGTCAACTCTGTTCTCATTAACCCCTTCCCACACAATAAAAGGCTGCAAACTGAAAGAAGCTGCTGACAACAATTTCGAATTGGTGGAATTTTAGATTATTTGGCTTCTTTTTGAATGGTAAACATTGTGAAAAATGAAGAATGGCTTGATACAAGCAATCTCTTCATTTTCCACAATGTTTTCAAAAGCTTTTTTTCTTTTCTTTAGGGGCAAAAAAGGAGGTATTGTGTGGGAATAATTTAAAACATGAAAAACTTCGTAAACTCCATATATATCTCTTAGCTATGAATACATGTAGCCGATTCGAATTAATCACGTCTTTTACATTCCCTCGTCTTTATCTTGTACGCAATTACCTCAGAAGTATTGAAATGATAACTGCACTTACAACAATGCGTCTACCTTTTAGTCCAAAATCTAACTATAAAAAATACTGCTTTCGAACGATAAACTGCCATAACTATGTCGTCGTCTGCCGCGTTGTGGTCGGCGTGCCGACGTCGACATTAAAAATTTGTGATAACTCTGAAATATTATTCTCCGATCTTCAGTATATTTCATTGATGAAAACAATCGTGCTGCGCTTGATACAGTCTCCAACTTCAATGGTTTAAGTAAGAGCAGGAGGGTAAATACCCGTTTTTTACCTTGCTAATAAAGCTTAAGCGTATGGTACGTTTCTCACATTTTCCACGCATGTTATTGTTGGTGAGAGCAACTGCTGCGCTTAATTTTGGCTTCTACCGTCAAGGTCACGCCTGAAGGTGAAGGGTCAAATTGCTACTTTGTCTATATCTTTTGATCCTATAGACCATACACATATCAGATGACATCGGCGCGATTACGACACTCTGTATATGTAATTGAGTCTTTGTGCATATATTAACCTATCATTTAGTTTTCAAAAAACTCCCACATTTATCTCTTTACAGAATGACGCCATACCGTATTTCCGTATTTCATACATGATTTACCTCCTGCTTGGATCTGATTCTGGTTATATTTGAAAACCACTTTATTGGGAGAAATGTGTTTTAAATATTCTCATTAAAGTTTCTATGGAAATGTCTTGGAAATTTGAAACGTGACTTGGAGCTCACAAGGCAATTAAATCCAGATTGAAGAAAAACAATCGAATGTCTCCTCGCTTCTAAAATTTATTAGTAAAACAATAAATACCAATAAAGATAAAGAATCATGTTGATTTTTTGATCCGTCGAAAAAAAGAGACAATCTGGAAATGGAACAATTTTCTTAACTCTTGTCATACTGGGTAAAATCATTTACGAAACTGTATTAAAATCAAAGGGCTGAGAGCACAGAAAGCACTAATTGTGGGGGTAAATAATAATTTAGAAAATTTATTTTATATATTTATAACAAATATAGCTTTAAAGGTACAAGCAGGAGGTCTAGAACTCCTACCAGAGTAGGATTATTCCGGGCTCAGCATAACAAGGGTTAAACAGGACCATTTCGGGAGAGCAAAAGTGAATCTATTGACCATTGTGAAACTCTGCAGTCCTAATAGGATCGAAACTTAATATTTTTTAGAGAAGTGGGCGCATCCGATTTAAGTCTATCATTTCAAAAAAATCATTATTCCGATTTCTATGCTTGTGACAAATTTTACTTTTGTAATTTACCTTACTTCATATTTGATTCGTTATCCAGCCTGAATGAAAAAAAAGACTTTTTCGTTTCGCCCCCCCCCCCGACTCCACCGCCATATTTCGAATATGCTATCTCTCTGACGCAAGAAAATAACTGACAGACATAACTGTCTTTGTGCGTTAAACGTTACCAGACAACATAATTAGACTAGTCCAAATTTGAAGAAGTTTCAAATGACGATTTAGTTGAGAATTTTTAAACTGAATAATGACGAAATTGCTTCTAATATGAAATATCCTTGTTTAGCACACTGTTTTCCAACGCCTCTTTTCTTGAGGGCGTGGCAATAATCAGATGACTGTGGTATCTATAAAACATTGGAATTTTTTAAAGGCATAAATTTGCGTCATCTACACTTGGATAGCATAATTTAGTTTTGAATAACTAGCTGTGAGTTGTATACTAGTTAATCCATATGTTATGTCGCAGAAACGTCCGTTTGGAAGTGGAAGTATGAAGTGTGAAGTTGGAAGTATGAAGTGTGAAGTGGGAAGTTCTAAGTGTGAAGTGTGAAGTGTGAAATTGGAAGTATGAAGTGTGAAGTTGGAAAGATGAGGTGTGAAGTTGGAAGTGTGAAGTGTGAAGTTGGAAGTTTGAAGTGTGAACTTGGAAGTATGAAGTGTGAAGTTGGACCATACTTCCAACTTCACACTTCACACTTCATACTTCACACTTCACACTTCATACTTCACACTTCACACTTCATACTTCCAACTTCCCATTTCAAACTTCCAACTTCACACTTCAAACTTCCAACTTCACACTTCACACTTCAAACTTCCAACTTCACACTTCATACTTCCAACTTCACACTTCATACTTCCAACTTCACATTTCACACTTCAAACTTCACACTTCACACTTCACACTTCACACTTAGAACTTCCCACTTCACACTTCATACTTCCAACTTCACACTTCACACTTCCACATTCCTACTTCATACTTCCAACTTCACACTTCATACTTCCAACTTCACACTTCAAACTTCCAACTTCACACTTCATACTTCCAACTTCACACTTCCAACTTCAAACTTCACACTTCACACTTCACACTTCACACTTCATACTTCCAACTTCCGACTTCACACTTCATACTTCCAACTTCACACTTCCAACTTCACACTTCCAACTTCACACTTCAAACTTCCAACTCACACTTCCAACTCACACTTCCAACTTCACACTTCAAACTTCCAACTTTACACTTCATACTTCCAACTTCACACTTCAAACTTCATATTTAATTTGGTTTGATTATGTACTGTGAATTTAAGAAGTCACCACGGGTCTCATAATTCACATTACACATTTCCCACTTCAGACTTAATATGTTTGAAGTTTGAAGTGTGAACTGTGAATACATGATGTCACCACCGGTCTTTCGTAATTGACGGCTATATATTTCTACATACTATTTTGTTATCACTTTAAAATGCTTTAAACTTAGTTTTTTCCGTCATGTTTTAAACTTGTGTAGCCGGTGATCGGTCTACATCAAGCGACATAGTATCGCCGCCAGCCGGTCCTGTAAATATAACTGTTCTTTTAATTAACATAAGCACGTCATAATGAGGAAAAATGCTCGCCTGATTTCACTGACAATATTAAGGTAAAATAAGTAGAACCACCGGCAACTGCTGTACCAATAAGTTGTTGTTTTTTTTTCGTGTACATTATTGGCAGCTGTATCAACAATTGACCAATCGAGGCGGTCAATCAAATAATCATTCGACCAATGAAATCATTTATTAGAATGGAAATTCATTTTGAACTCCAACATTGGCCGCCATTTTGGTAAATCATTTTTGTTGGTTTGGCGACTTAAACGTCGAAACTACAGCTTATTCAAGTTGTAGTCACGATGTTTAGGTCGCCAACCAACCATTCTACTAATTTGTAACATTGATTTTGCAAAATAACGCCGTCAAAAATCGAAGCTGAACTTCCTGTTGGAGTCAAGGGCGGGGTCAAATAAGTCAGTGGGAGGGGCCAGCGATTGGTCAATTGATTGGTATACAAATGAATTTGTTCTTTTAGATTCAATATGTCGTCCTAGATAAGGAACAAAATCTTACTTTTTCGTATATATTTGTTTTAAAAAATGTCATATAGCAGAACAATAGCCAAGCTTTGAGAAGAAAACAAGTAACAAACAAAAAAACAAAAAAAACCCATCTATTATAAATGTTCAATGCTATTCTCAGTTTGGTACATGTCATTTTTATACATTTATTACATAAAAATGACATATCAGCTGTTCGTCACGTTGGTTATCTCGACTCGGAATTCGACTTCAAAATGAAATCAAAGTAAGTTACTTGTTACAAGTTTAATATATACCATTAATTTCTTTTCTCTTTATGCGAAATACATCTGCCGGATTTTAATCAGCTTTGGTATTAGTGATTTTTTTGTTGTTTTTGTTGTTGTTGTTGCTTCTTAGAAACAGATAATATTACTTTTAACTTCTCCTTGTACAGATAAAAACCTCAACAGGAATGAATCGATCTCGGTAAAAACTCAAATGTTAACATGCCATTCAGAAACAGAAAATTCAACGTCTGTCAAGATAAAACTTATCAACTTCGACAGGAATACGTATGTGTCTTGTAAATTGAAAACTGAATCGGCATGAGGAAAGGGACAATCTGAATATATGATTAGTCTTGAACCAAGTCGAGATTTTTGCTATTTGCCAAAATTGGTTTAACTTTATAATGAGTGTTTACGCGATACTTCAAATATGCTTGAAAAGCAGATACTTCGTAGTTTTTACTGCCAGGATCTAAAATATTCGCTGACCAGGATCTAAAATATTCGCTAACCGTGTAACGAAGTTTTGAGTCAGTTTCTATTTGTAGAGCGCACAGTGAAGACTTTTATCAGACTGCGATGCACAGCCTGATTAGAGTTTTCACTAAGGGCTCATAGGAAGTTGTAAGAAATGTAATGAAAATGGGACAAATATTGACCCAAGTTGAGCGGAATTTGATGAGATTTTATTTTTCATTTTACATTACGTTTTCTAGTTTATATATATGGTTTCGATTTGCCCCCTTTTAGCGAGAGGTTAAACGCTCGTAGTTGAGAAATTGAAACACATTTTTAACACTGGCATTATTTTACAGCTCAACAAATCGCTTTTTTCTTAAACTAATATTTGACAGCGTTTAACAGTAGTGAAAGGGATAACTTGATTGGACTTTGTTTATCATTTCTCTGATTTCTTATTACAAAGCAGAAAGAATATTATCACAGATTCATATAGCACGTGTGTACAAAAAGGGACTATCTACATACTCAAGTGACAGATTTCGTCTGCCAGCCAAAGAATAAATCGACAATTCAAATCATTTAAACCGTAAGAAAACTTAGAACACCAACATTTACCCACGGGTTTTCTTTTCGGGGGGGGGGGGGGACTAAAAGTCGTATCTTTTTCGGGGGGGGACTAAAAGTCGTATCTAGAACATTTTTCAAGCTATAGTTCAACATTAAGGACACAGAGAAACCATTTTTACTTGTATGTTACATGTTACTTGCATTAAATTTTGCAAAAAACAACAACAACAAAAATTTGAAGAAAAACGTTTAAGATGTACGTGACATTTCCTGTTGGGTTTAGTCCCATTTGGTCTACTCCCATTTCGTCTCCTCCCATTTCGTCTACAAATTTGCGCACTAGTCCCATTTCGTCTACCCCTGGTTTGAGCAGGAGTCCCATTTTGTCTACATTTTAGATTTTATTCTTTTTTATGGTTTTGAATTATTATTATGCTTTTTTCTTACCTAAAAATTGAAAACTACATTTTTACCATTATTTGTATCAAATATTGGTATTTGTTGCCCATATATTTCACACATTTCAGACTAGGTGTTGAGAAGATGGATTAAATGTATGGCATTTGTTAATTTGCCCTTTCACACCTGTATCTATTGGATTTAAATCTTATTTATAATGGCATTATTCATTAAGATAGAAATATAATGACAAATGGAGGTCTACAATCACTAGAATAATATTTACATTTAAAGTTATTATGAAAATGTAAAGAAATTTGGCAATACAGTAAATTTATTTTCTTTTTATAATACTTCAATATTAAATATTAACTACTTGTTAAAACGAAAATAAGTCTTTTTGTCAGATTATATTATTTATATTTTTCGTTAACACAGATTTTATTCTATAATATCAATATTACATTTAAAAATTTATTATACAAAAAGCTGAAAATATTTTGTAATTATCCATAATATAAGAAACCATTGTAGACAAATCTAAACAGTAGACGTAATGGGACAGTAGACGAAATGGGACAGTAGACGAAATGGGACTCCTGGCAAAAAAAAAAATACAGTAGACGAAATGGGAGTAGACCAAATGGGATGTTACCTCCTGTTGGAGGTATTAGCAAATTACCAGAAATTCGCCAGTTGATCAATAACAACTACGCCAAAAGGCCTTTGAATTATGAAATTTGGCGTTTTGAAACTAATTTGAGACAACACCATAGTAACTTAAGCTTATGCAAGCTGTACTTACGATCTTTGGTTCGCAAACAAACCATTTTATCAATTTAGGGGAGATAGGGATACGTTTTAATGACCATAAATTTTACAAAATAACGCCGTATTACTATCTCGATCGAACTTTCTGTCGCAGGTCGATTAACAGAGACAATCCGTCAGTTGACCAATCGTGGCTGTCAATTAAGGAATATATAGACCAATCAAATTATTCATTCAGTCCAGAATTGAGATTTAAACTCCGACAATGGCCGCCATGTGTGAAAATATTTTTTCTTGTTTGGCGACTTAAACGTCGTAACTACAGCTTATTGAAGCTGTATTTGCGACCATTAGGTCTCCATACAAACTATTTTACTTTTTGTTATATGCTATTGACCATAGTTTTGTAATATAACGCCATTTGAAATTGAAGTGTTACTTCCTATCGGAGTCAATGGGCGTGGCCAAAGGATTAAGTCGGCGGGACCAGCGATTGGTCATTAAAACTTTCTCTTATCCGAATTTCTTAGTATTAATTTTCAATACACTTTCTTTAGTCTAGTGAATACCAGTCTCTCTTTCTCTCTCTCTTTCTCTCTCTCTCTCTCTCTATCTCTATCTCTTTTTCCTCTCTCTCTTTTTCCTTATCTCTCTTTCTCTCTCTCTCTCTATCTCTCTCTATCTCACTCACTTTCTCTCTTCCCTTTGTCTCTCTCCCTCTCTCTCTCTCTCTCTCTCTCTCCCTCTCTCTCGCTTTCTCACTCTGTCGCTCTCTCTCACTCTCTCTCTCTCTCTCTCTCTCTCTCTCTCTCTCTCTCTCTCTCTCTCTCTCTCTCTCTCTCCCTCTCTCTGTGTCTTTGAGATATTGGTGTTATGTGTAGACAAATCCTACTACCGCACTGTTTCATTTGAACTGAAATTAAGAATTGTCCCCCATTTAAAGTAGACAGTAATTTATATTTGCTATTTACATGTAGTATCGAAACTTTGTCGGTCATACAATAAGTCTATACAAGCGTTTGTAAAAAGAGCAAAGCTCTTCTTTTCTCGGATTTATTTCGGTAGGATTTTTATCCAATTAGAAAGACTGCAGTTGCTTTTTTAATTAACATATACGAATTTGCCGATCATCTTGTGGCAAGCTTACGACAAAAGACCAGTGGGGACTTCATAAATCCACAGTTCACACTTCATACAGTTTAACTTTGAAGTGTTTTGTTTGTTTGAATGGAGTTTTACGCCGCTTGCTACAATCTTTCTGTTATATCGCAGCGGCTGGAGCACCTAACAATGGAATCCTGGTATTTCGCACACCATTACATCCCTTCCTAGCCTCCAGCTGCTATCTCACATAGGTCTACGATTATCGACCCATTGGTGAGAGACAAATAGTCGGAAAGGATGAGTGCCGCCGTCGAACCCGGGACCTCTAGATCGTCAGTCCGGCGCGCTACCAACTGCGCTATGACGGCGACTAACTTTGAAGTGTAAAGTAGGCTATTTGAATTGTGCAGTCGGTAGTTTGAAGTCGGACGTTTGTAGTGTGAACTCAGAAGTTTAATATTAGAAGTCGGAAAATGGAGTATGACGTATAAATTGTGAAGTCTAAAGAATTAAGTGTGAAATCAATGTTGGAAGTGTGAAATGTTAAGGCGGAAATACGCAGTCGGAAGTCGGAATTATGATGTGTGAAGTCGGAAAATAAAGTGTGAATTGTGAAGTCTAAAGTCGGAAATTTGTAGTGTGAACTATGAAATGTGAAGTAATATAGTAAGAAGTCGGAAGTCGGGAGTAAGAGGTGTGAGTCAGAAGGGTGAAGTTTGAAATCGGAAGTCTGAGGTATTACCTGTGAAATTTGAAGTATAATGAGTGAAGTCGGAAATAAGAAGTCGGTTGTATGCAGTGTGAAGTCGGAATTATGAAGTTCGGAGTCAGAAGTATGAACTGTGAGGTCGAAAGAATGAAGCCAGAAATGTGAAGTGTGAAGTCTTAAGTGTGAAGTCGGAAGTATGGAGTGTCATGTCATAACTTTGAAGTATGAAGTCAGAAATGTGACGTTTGAAGTCGAAAGTATGGAGTGTGATGTCATTACTTTGAAGTATTAATCCGGTTGTATGAAGTGTGACTTCAAACTCAAATTCGAACTTCAAAGTTCAGACCTTATGCTTAAGACTTCACAGTTCCTACTTTACACTTAATACTTCCCACTTTAAAAGTCACACACACCACACTTCCGAGTCCAAACGTCCGATCAAGAACTTTAAAAATCTTTGTTCGTTTGGGTTAAAAACAATTTTAAAATAAAGATTTTTATTTGTTTGTCTGTATACAGCAATTTCATCCTTATTTACATTTCCTTTCAAAAACTTTTTTTCGGGAGGGGGGGAGTAAAAACATCGTCGATTTTTTATCTATTTGTTTTCCTGGAAAGTTTACGTATTAAATCATCCAGCAAAAGTAAAACTACAAAATTCGATTAATTTCATAAACCAGTAGCTGGTATGTATCAGCTGAGATAATCAGCAGTTCTGCTAAAAGCTTTCAAGAACATCTGTCAAAATGTAACCGAAATGTCGTCTCAAACCTCACATCTCTCAGTCGGCTTCGCTTTAATTATTTCATGTGAAACTTAAAGTGTGTCAAATATCATTAAATCAGAATTTTCAGTGCTCAAAAACTAGGTCATACAATAAACAGATACATGTTAACACATCACAATGCATTGTTGTCATTGTTGTTGTTACGAACATATGAACAAATCGGAAATTAGTCATATGTTATTTTAGGGGACATATTGAAGAAATACCACAATAGCTTTTCGATGATGTCAGATTTCAGAAGATCTAGTTTGGTCGGATTCTATTCGTTAATTGCATTTAGAATAATATTCTTACAGCAAAATATGAAATATTAACATAACAGGGAATATTTTTTGAAGATACATTATGTTGTGGTACAAATTGAGTTAAGATAGATATCATTTGTATCATTAGTAATTGTATATCAAATTCAAGCGATTACTCCGATAGTTTTCTGGTGATCTATGTCACGAAGAGCCTTAGAAAACATTGTTAATAAAGAGTAACTTGGTTGTTCTTATTTTGAACCTTTATTTCGAAAGATGACAGTTGCTGTCTAGCTATATGTTTGGTCATATCCGCTGGTCAATAGATCTAGCTTTGGTCCTGTTTATATTCAAAATAAATATACCTTGCTTAATAGAAAATTATCTTATCAGAACTATACAGCACATCATTTAAATCAAAGCACTGAAAAGTACTGTAAGCTAGCAAAGTATTGTTATGTTCAGTAATCTACTTTGTCAAACGTTATCATGATAAAGAAACGAGGTTAAATTTACTAAGGAGTTAACCCATTCCAACATAATCCTTCCTTACTGTTCCATTTAAGAAAATAGTAATGGAAAACAATGTAGAAAATGAAGAAATTGCTTGTCACAAGCAATTTCTTCATTTTCCACATTGTTTTCTACCTAGAAGAGAAAATATTTTAGACTTTTCAACAATTTGAAATTGCTGTCTGCAACTTCTTTGAAGACTCTGACCAGATTCATTTTGAACACGATGAGCTCAAGTAAGCTAAAAATACCTACGAATGAACTTGCAGGCAGAGTTTGCAATATTCTTTAAATACATAACAACTACTTTTTATGGCGTAGGTATTTAACGGATTTAGTGGTTAAGCCTCCAGTGACAGTTTGCACTCGTTGAACTTTGAGACGACCTCAATTTTTGTCTGTTAACTTAAGCTATCAAATCTGACGCTTTGCTAGCTAAAATATGGTTGTGACGGCAATGTTTTATTTAAGAGTGCCGAGCCATTTGACGGATCGCCGCTGTCAACAGCATGATCTATCGACCAATCAGAACATTCATTGAGACCGAAAGTTAAAGTTAACTTTCTACGTTCATATACAACTTGTTTGCTGTTTTGTCGTGTAAAAGGTCTTTACTACATCTTAACCCTTTCCGGTTGTTTAAAAATTGTAGTCCTATCTAAATTGTAAGAAGTTGCAGACGACAATTAAAGTGACAGTAATTTGAAAAGTAATCAACCTATAGGGTAGAAAATATCGTGGGAAAAGAAAAAATTGCTTGTTAAAAGCAATTTCTTTATTTCCCGCGATATTTTCTCAATTAAAAAATTACAAGGACGTAAAAAGAAGGGATTGTGAAGGAAAGGGTTAAATAAGCTTTTGATACGACTTTTTGGCCGCCAATCAATGATTTGCTTCCCTACCAAAAGTTATGCAAAGTTATTTCGTTTACAGCCTTGTCCAAATGCCATTTCTGAGATCAGTTCACGGGGCCATCGAAGCGTCAAATCCCGATCGACCAGCCCATCGTGTTCTCAAGCAACGCCCTAATAATGATGGCTTGGGCTTCTGGGTGAGGTCGAGAAAAAGTCTAGTTTGTCGACGGTAATTACACGATTCTTATAAATGCGTTAGCGTCAGAATAATCAACTAGAAGTTCAGTTGCTTCAAGAGCTTTAGCTATGGTTGAGTTGTCGTTTTCACGTTTTCGCATGCATTATATACCTATAAATAGTTCTAGTTGAATATAAACATTCCACACAGACAAAATAGGACACTTTATAAAAAACCTGTATTAAACGGTGTCAAATACGGTTCCATTACAGGTAGACTAAGATGACGCATTTTCATTCTGTAGATGACGTCTAACATGTAATTCCAAAAAACTTAATCAGATTGGTAAAGGAGAAATACCTGTAGAAATACAGATTCTTCTTACTATTTCATTGAATTTATTTAAAAAGAAAAACGGGTACATAATATCATATTACGATAGAGATACAACATCTTGTATTTGCCACGGTCTCATGGAATATCTTTTTTTTTCTTCGCAGCTCAAAGCAAATACAAAATGTTGTATCTCTACCGTATCATAATATTCCTATGTATTGGACAGTTTGGGGTCTTTTGTTTGTTTGTTTGTTTGTTTTTATAAATACAGTCGGTATTATCGGCATAATCAGATCGAACAAGGAAACCCTCTTTTATGGATAGATTTCCTCTTGCCGTTGTAATTGACCATTTCATTTTCATTGACCAATCGCTGGCCCCGCCCACTCACTTTCTTTGTCCCGCCACTGACATCCACAAGAAGATTCGTATCAATTTTATAGCTAGTAGCATTAAACAAAAAAATAAAATGGTTAGTTGGCGGCTTAAACGTCGT
Source organism: Fragum fragum (assembly GCA_946902895.1). Classification (NCBI taxonomy): domain Eukaryota; kingdom Metazoa; phylum Mollusca; class Bivalvia; order Cardiida; family Cardiidae; genus Fragum; species Fragum fragum. Next base: position 44,690,924 of record OX336365.1, read on the forward strand.
AACTACAGCTTGAATAACCTGTAGTTACGACGTTAAAGTCACCAAAAAACAACGAAAAAATTAAACTAATTTCAGGTCCAAATGAATTATTTCACTGGTCGACTGTTTTTGTTTTGTGTGTGTGTGTGTGTGTGCGTGTTTTTATGGACAGCCGCGATTGGTCAATTAATTATGATTGTAACGTTAGATTGACATTTTTGCTTTTAACATTAAATACACAGAAGACTGGCATGTTAGTGTCTAGCAATAACCGAGAGATTTGACGGCTTTGTACTGTTCGGGTATTTCCATCAGAACATTCAGAGCAAACACAGCTTTGTCCTTCTCTATATCAGTGCAGACTTTATGAAAATCTACAAATTGGAAATTATCGAACTTTCTCTCGGAAAGACCATCATCGAACATTTCCATACTGTCCCAGGGTCCATCACCCACACCCACAGCGATGATGGACAACGGGGTGTTCGATGCTTTGATTATGGCGTCGGCTGTTGCTTTAGTATCTGTCATCTGTCCGTGTGTTATGATTATCAGGATATGGTACTGAAATCACGGGTAAATAGACCAGCAATATGTTTATATATTCACCCAATGCAGCATTTAGACGATCTGGGGAAATGTGATCATGCGATTTGCTTGTTACAGGCAATTCCTCCTTTTCTCACAATGTATTCTACCTTATTAGCACGTATTGTCCAATTTAAGGGTAATTTGACATGTCGTCTGGAACTTCTTTCAATTTCGACCAGTCTAAATCTTTATCGTCAAGTAGTAAAAAACGTGCATTCCAATCAAAGAAACTGATGTCGTGTTTTAAAAGAATTTGTTCTAAAACTCTATTATTGATACGAGTTCATCGATATTAAATATGAAAGAGAATTGGACTGAATTAATGGATATGGGTTTCGCGTGATGTATTCCCGACAACCTTAAACGTACGTATAAACTAGCAAATAGTTTGCTTTCTTTATGATCTTTTTAAGATTATTACATTACTTGTATTAGACTATACTTGTGTATTACAAAGACTGGAAGTGGATTTTTTTTCAAATCTCTAAAATATAATACATAAACTCATTAGATAGAGAGAGAGAAAAGTTAATAATGGTATGGTTACATGAATTACCTCCTTCGTTTCTTTAACAATATCTACTCCTTTTTCTATTATTGGTGCTAGGTTCATTGGGCCGCCAAGCTTTACGCCTTTCGTGACCTCATTGTATTTGGCGAGAACATCTTCGAAACCTTTGCAGTCTCCCTGACAAGAAAATACAACGAAAAAGTTTTAAAGTCGACGGAGTTTGTAATTATTAACTATAAAGATGAATAATAGGACGTGAGACGAACAAAAACAACTCGTAGTCTTCCATATTGCCTACATACAGTAAGTTACAGTAAGTTATAAAAGTGACAGATAACTATATCTACGGGCAAATATTCTTTATTTTAAGACAAAGTGTTACTTCAAATAAGTAACTTCGTGAATATTTAGATTAACGGTATTATAATAAAAAGGATAGATGTATCATATATCTTGTGCGGAGGATATCAATGCAAAGAAATTGTTCATACGTAGACCTTGCCATACAACTATATTCCAACTATTCAATCGCTGGCCCCGCCCACTTATTCCATTGGCACTGCCCATTGATTCCAACAGCAAGTTCCGCTTTGATATCTTACTGTGTTACTTTTCAAAATTCGTGGCCAGCAGCTTGTACCCAAATGTACAATGGTTGATTGGCGACCTAAACGACGTAACTACATTTCGAATAAGCTGTACTTACGACTTTAAAGCCGCCAAACCAACAAAAAATTAACAGAAATAGCGGAAAATATTGGAGTTCAAATTTCATTTCTTGTCTAAATGAATCATTTGATAGGTCCACTGATTATTTGATTGACAGCTCCGATTGGTCAATTTGGGCAACTCTAACTCTAGAAAAACATCGACTGCTCCAGACGTCCCAATCATTTATATTTATGTAATTGTCTTGTACCAATAATCCAAGTGTTTATTTCGTCTATCAAAAACGGGCGTTTTGATTGGCCGAAGAAAAATGCATAGCTCTAACAACAAAATTTTGAGCAGGCATCCATTTTGTATGCCTGCGCACAAAATAGTTCCATACAAAAAAAAGTATCAAAATTTGTAAAATAATTGCTATTATTGCTTGATGTCGTTAACTTATATTCATAGAGAGTGATTTTTTTCGTTTCATACCTCTATGAAAACGAAAATATTCTCTTCATCTCTTTTAAATAAAGCTTTTTTGAACAGCAGTACCATTCTAGGACATTATTTAACATGGGTGAAACGATTGTACAAATCGAAGTTTCGCATAAGTTTCGCATAAATTCTTTTATACCACAATATTTCATTAACTAGACCGTTACATGAGTACGTTATATTATTCAGATTTACCTCTGTGTTGAGATTGAAGACCTGTTTGTCTCCTGTTGATTCGTCTCCGAATCCAAAGGCAGGGATAATTCCATCTTTATCAAACTTCTCAAGGGGTTCTCCAAGTATACTGATAATCTTAAAGGAAACGTTGCAAAAGGGATTTAAATTTTACTGCAACCTTGGAAACTAAAGCAATCGATCGACCACTCAAGAATTGTAAAGCATTTGCAGTCTGATCTTTGTCTTTTCCACCTGTTTGTTCTTTTAATACAGAATTGTTCATAAGATCAACTTCAAAACTAATTTCACTCTGACAACCAGTTCCACATTGCCAGTAGCCCTTTGCGTTAAATGCACGTCCTAACATGGGTTTTATTCAGCATGACAAGGGTTAATATCTATGGTTAACTTTATGTTTGAGCTCAGTGAGATTCTGGCCTGTCTATTTATCTTCATGAATGATTTGTTGCAGTTCGAAAGTAGATCACTTTGGGGAAGGAAATGATCATTGGATAAAATCTTTGTGAAAGAAACAACAACATTGAGAATGCACTCTATACACAATTCCATGTATAAGTTAATAACCCGGAGGGATGCTTATTTATTACAATAATGAACAGTTTTGAAACTTGGTCATATAGTGTAAAAGAATAGTTCTCTGTGCAATTTCTAAGCGCGCAATGGGCAACAGATTCAGATTAATCATTCAGAAGATTAATCGAATGTTAGTGTGTATAAAATCTCATAGTCAAGTTCAGAATTCGATATTTTGTGGTAAAAATGTCTTGTGTCCAATCTGGTAGCAACTTGTTGTGCTCAATCATCCTTAACATTCTTAATCGGGAGAATCTTGGCAAGTTCCGAGTTGACTAGCTTTAGTCAAAATGTGGGTGGCTAGGTTAACTATTAGAAGAAAAAGAAAAAACAAACAGAACAAACAAACAAAAAAGAAAACACAAAAACAGCAACAGCAACATGGAATTCTAGAGGCCAGTTTTGAGCTGAAATGCTTAGAATATCTGTCTGCACTATTTATCCACAGTCTGTGCTCAATCAACACGAAAATAGTTGCCAGAATGTTTAGATTTGAGATACTGAGAAACTCGGTAGTATATGCTGTGATCTCGTGACACGAAGGGATCCGAATGCCGTTTGTTAGAATCTCGGCTGTGCCACATCTGCACGCCCTTGAAGTTCTGCAAGACTTTTGGGCTTTAATGCAGAACTATTCTAGCTCGTTAGACTGTGATTCGTTTTGAAGACGAGTTCTGTCGTGACAGAAAAAAGTCAAAACAGAACGATACTTGTTTCAAAAATTCATTTGAAAATATAAGAAATGCCTTATTAAGTTGAATTACGATTTTTTTATTTAAATACACCCCTTATTACACTTGAATTTTGAATGAGTAATTCGAATAGAGGTCCATCAACGTGTTTTCAAACTTTATTTCAGTATTCTTGACCTTTTGAACGATGCTATGGTATTGTTCTAACATTTCCTTTTTGCTAGCAAAGCGTCAGCTTTGATAGCTTAAGTTAACCGACAATATTTTGAGGTCTTCCCAAATTCCAACGAGGGCAAACTGCCACTGGAGGGTTAACTACAAAAATCATTGAGAGTCTGCGCCATAAAAGTAGTTCTTATGTATTTCAGAAAAAATGCCAACTCTATTCAATTTGTAGAGAACCTTTTCAAAGCATGCCATCTTTCCCATTCATTCTCGCTTTTTAAGAAAAACGCTTTGGAAAACACTGTGGACAATGAAGACATTGCTTGTACCAAGCAATATCTTCATTGTCCACAATGTTTTCTATCTAACATTGAAAAGATATACAACCAACTTGAAATTTTCATCCGCAACTACTTTCAATTTGAACCAGTCTAAGATTTCGTCATGATGTAATGGGTTATCTCTTGGGTTACTTTAACCTCATTCAATTATCATGATAATCTTTGGCAAAGAAGATTACTTAATAAAACTATGCTTTGTTAGCTTACAGTACTGTCAGTACTTTGATTTTCTGATATTATGGCAGCCAGCCTTGTCTATATAGGCCTAAACTCTTAAGGCTACATGTACCCTCTTCGGAGCCTTGATCTCATAGTTTAAACATTTCTATATTGCAATTCACTGGTCTTTCATACAAACGTTCATGGTTCGAAGTCCCCTACAAGGCAAACGGAAAAAAGAAACATAATTTGTAAGAGGCAATTATATTTAACCCATTACGAAACGGCAACATTTTAGACCAAATAAAAGGAAGTAACAGGGGACAATTAAAAGTTCATGGAATTTCTGATTTTTCAATTGTTTTTGGTACAAATGAAAAACAATCCTTGTTACAAGTGATGTCTTTTTCCAGTTGTTTTTCTTAATATGGCATTGTGTGGAAACGGGTTAAATAGATTGCTGTCGGACCACTTCTGACGCCAGACGTTGAGGATCACATTACCTCACGTGACCACTTTAACTTAGCTTAGATAAAAACTAAACCAAGTCAAGTTAGATCGCGTTCGATAGTAGAAAAAGATTTCGTAAGTTTCGAGCTGATTTCAAAATTAATTGAAACATGATCATGCATTTAATATGAATGAGATCGTATAAATTTGGCAGGAATTAGAGATAGTTCTTTTCCATTAACAGTTTTTAATTCTAGATACTCTAATTTCATTAGTTATTCGAAATTTAGTTGAAAACAAACGGTAAATGTTTTCTTTTTAAAATGTACCTGTAAAAAAATAACACCAAAGAAAACAACCAACCTTCAAAAAAGAGAGATGATCCGTAGAAGTTTTAAACCATACTAAACCATACTTCCGAATCGTATCATAATGAGCTGTGGTTACGAGGTTTTGGTTGCCCACAAACGATGTGGAGTTATTCCATATTTACCTCTTTCCCGCATAATCCTGATTTTAAGTCCCTTTGATATTATACTTAAGAAAACATTGTTGAATAGGGAAAAATGCTTGCTTGTAACATGCGATTTTTATCTTTTCCCATTATATTTTCTATCATATAGGATGGTTGCTTTTTTAAATTGTACTTACTTTATAATTTCGTTTGCTACCCCTTTGAATTTGTACAATCCAAATTTGTACAATCCATTTTTTTTTAAAAAAACATTAAAAGAGTATCATTTAACTCTTGTCATACTGAACCCGGAATATTCCGGTTTTTACAGGAGGTGTAGACCAAGATCAGCCTGCACATAAGTGCAGTCTGATCTTTGTCTACACCTCATGCTTGTAGTTTTCCTGCTAGAGTTGTTTATGAAATTGATTTCTAAAAGAAATATTGATTTTGAACAACAAGTTCTATCACTGCTGTCAGCCCTTTGATTTTACAGCAATTCATTTAGGTTATTGATACAGCATGACAAGGGTTAAAACGTCACTCGATTACGGTTCCTACAGAAAGTAAGAACTGTATTGACCCTGGTCAGTATCGTTCACATTTTTTTCTAAAAGAAGAGTTGTCAATCTGAATCATCATACGCCTATCTTTGAAAAACCGATCCATACTAACGTCTGCTAGATATGATCACTTTTAACGTCTTAGTTTTTACAACACTTCGCGATTTTAGTATTGCATGCCTGGCATACTTTGAGATGGCATTTGACCACTTACCCAGCAATCTCGAGTTTTTATGCAACAAAGAAATATAGATTTGGAAACATTGTGAGAAATTGCTTGTAGCACACAATGTTTTCTACTTCGTATGGTTCTCATTTTCAAATCTAAACAATTTTTATTTTGTTTAGGGAATTTCCAATTTTTCAATTTTTTTTTTATTATTTTTTTTTTTTTTTTTTTTTTTGTAGAAAATGAAAAAAATCCTTGTTACAAGCGATGTCTTTTAGTTGTTACAAGATTCCGCGATTTTAGTATTGCATGCCTGGCATAGTTTGAGATGGCATTTAACCATTTACCCCGCAATCTCGAGTTTTTATGCAACAAAGAAATATAGATTCGGAAACATTGTGAGAAAGGAATGAATTGCTTGTAACAAGCACACAATGTGTTCTACTTCGCATGGTTCTCATTTTAAATCTAAACAATTTTTATTTTGTCGTCGTATCAGTCTCTCTCAATTTGGCCATGTCTTAAATGTTATGTTATTTGGTAATGAGCAAGGCGGAAATGCGGAACAACCATACCTGTTGATAGGGATTTGGTCCACTTTCTGATAGGGCATGGAGACTTTTGCCTCCAAAAGATTGTTTTCCCTGTTCCTTGTTTACTGTAGTAAAGTCTATACCTGAATAAAAAACGTCGGAAATTCGGGTAAATGAATATAAAATTCGGGTTTAGATATATGTTAAGAAATGAGTAGCCGTCAGTCTCTGTGCTATATTTATTAGAACCATTTGAGGGTCTAGCATATCGATATTTCATACTACTCTTAGATAAAGCTAAAAGGACTATATAAGATGCCATAATTTCGACGCGCGAGCAAAATGTCGACACTACAGCTATAATAAAACTGTAGTTACGACGTTTTGCTCGCGCACCAACGACATGCGTTTTACAAGAATATGCATGAACAAAATTTTCATAAGCAATCTATCAGTCGCAGAGTGGGATATTGGGATTACGCGATTTGTTGACTTGGCGTTTTTTTTAAAGGCTTCATGATTTCCGAAAATAAAGAAAGAAGAAAACAAGAGAAAAAAATGTCGGAGTGGGCGTTTAAATAGAGCATGGGCGTTTATAAGAAGTTTGCGACACATTTGAGGTACATGAATAAGAAGGCTTGCATACGTTAAAGCACATTGTTGAATATTTTAATATTTAGTTTTGTCTATCAAAATCGGGCGCTCTGATTGGTCGAAAAAAATTATTCATAACTCCATGAACAAAATTTTGAGCACGCAGCTATTTTGTATTCTTTCGCACAAAATAGTCCCATAAAAAAGGTATCAAAAGATGTAGGGTTTTTGCTTTTTTCGCTCGAAACTATTAAATATTTAAGAGATAAGGAGAATATTTTTTTTTGTTTTCTTGGAGGTATGAACCGAAAAACCTAATCAAACAATGTATGAATCCGCTTCGCGCATTTTCGAATGGTATTGATATTGAATAACTAAAAAAAGTGTCTGTTTATGTGTTTTGTCTGGCGTATAACTAAAGTCTGATTGTCAATAGTTTGTGTACATCTTTTGGGGGAGGGTGTACAAAATTGTTATATACAGCTTTGTTCAAATTACGATATCTTGGGCGCATGCACCGATGGTCTTTCTAATTCATATTATTACAATAAAGTACAAATGGACAATATATGAAGAAAGCATTATTTTCCACAAGTTTACATACCAAAAACAAGATTACATTGGTCCAGGCCCTCTTTTTTAATCGCTTCAGAAACATCCTCTAATGTTTTAAAATTATCTCCAATCGTCGACATGTTGTACGTCTTGATTATGTTAACTATAATTAATGGATTGATAAATCACCTGGTACATGTAGCAGTATTTATAACTCTGTACTATCTGGTCATCAATTTTATCTTTACTATTACCTGTATCACAAGAGGACGGGCGAATGTACAAGGCACTCCAAAAGTCACCGTGACGTTACTGTGATTGTTACTTGTCGCATTCGAACGATCACTACGAGGGGCGAAAGGTTTTTCCCTATCAAATGTATCATGTCAAGGGGGGGGGGGAATGCGAAAAGTACCAGTTTTCCATTTTAGTAGATGTTCTTATCCATGTCTACTATTGATTTGTTCCAGTAATAACAAATCTGCACATCAGCAACTGTCTAAGTTGACACCTTTTCGTGTAACGGGTCACGAATGTCTAAGGTATTACTCTCCTCCTCGATATGTTCGTTGTAATAAGCGCAACGCTCTAAAGCCATCTTGTAGAATAGAGCATCTGCTTGTTTGAGAATTAATGCTGTCTTTCTGTTGGTCATCTTTCTTAGAAAGTCTAATTTGTGTTGTACTCGGTGCTCGGCAGGCTGGTCCAGTTATAAAAAAAATGCGAACACAAAAATAATCCATAGGATCTATCCAAACCAATATCCGAGGCAGACTAGAATATAAACAGCGTCCCCATGAAGAACCATTCGAAACGAAGGCTTAAGTACATTTTACCCGCCAATATCTTCATTTTTCAAGCTCAACCAGGTCATTAGACCAATGGTAACTACTTAGAGATTTAACAATCAGCGTATGATTCGCAATACTTGTATGTACAGATTTGTCAGGAAATGCAAGAAAATTAGCCTGAATCCTTTCCCGTTTTTCAAAATATTAGACATATGTAATTTGAAATACGAAAGTTACATGCGACAATTAAAGATATGTCTTTTTGAAAAATAATCAATTTCGTATGTAGAAAATATCGCGGGAAAGGACGAAATTGTTTGTTTCAAGCAGTTTCTTCTTTTCCGACAACTTCCCCCCCCCCATTTTAATATCGCTTAAACGCAAATACCAGGGATTGGGCAGTAAAGGAGTAATTACTGCACGATTGTAAGTTTTCTTCTCATAACCTCCCAAATATTTGAGAAGACAAAACAAAATTTTAATCAAAGAAACACAATTGTCATTTTGAAATTTAGAACTTTAGTTACTCGATATGAAGCCAAAACAAATTTACAAAACGACAATTTCATTTTAGACGTTGGCCTCGAGTTGTCCTAGATTTATTGGAATGGTCATTTTAAAGCACGTCATTGTTCAGTTTAGGTCAGTTGGGAGAGCACCTAACTTCAGAACTCAAGTTCACATGTTCGAGTCCTAGACTGACCAAACTAACAAACTAATTGTCTTTAGAATGAGACGTTAAATCGAGGCCCCGTGTGACGGTGCTTTACATCGAGCACTATACAGAACCAATCGGGGCTCTCAGTAGTTTCGTCCTGTATCCTTACACTATCCCCGTAACAACTAACAGTCTTCTAGGTAGCGTCGCTCACATGTACATGTTCTACGGTAGCGACCATAATAAATAGAAGTACACAACATGGTCTAGGACTACCATGATTTATTAACATAAGCCCTTATGTATCAGTTGCAATGAATCGTTTTTAAATGTTGATCGATTATTGTTGAGATCGATTACTTAACTAAAAACATGTACGTGTGCAATTCATCCAGATAAAACGTGTGGTCCGATAAAACGTGCGGTCCGGGGAAATCAATCATCACGAATTTCAAAACTATTGATTTTGATAGTTTTTAATTGGTCGTAGACCAATTTATATAACCATAAACTCAAGATTGTGTCGCTGCAATTTACCAAATCTGCCTTTAGTCCAACTGGACGTATATTCTGACGGGAAAACAGAAAAAAAATCATTTCATTTTACAAGTTAAGAATTATCAAAAGGAGTAAAGGAAAACTGGACAGTCACACGCTTTAAAGATGAATGTTTCAAGCATTTTCCGCTAGTGATGAACGCGTCTAACCAACCCTTTCTTTCAATCATATCGAGGTGTAAACAAAGATGATACTGCCACTCAATTATTTTCCAGCCATAAGTTTATCAAAGTACTGAAAGTTCTTCTGGAGAGCAAATTTCATTATTATGCTTTCAAGCTGTCTAAAGAATTCGCCCAAAGAAAAGTACCAACTGTTTTTTCCTTTGTGTATAATTAGCGCTGTTTAGGAACTTGTTAATTTCTGCCCAGAAAAAGAGAGGGGTTTGAAATTTCATGAACCTGTTGTCAGCATTTGCTCTTAAACTTAAGTTATCATATTTCCATACTTTTTCTGTTTTGGCTTTATAAAAAAAGCTTGCAGGGATGATCTAACCATGACTATTTAACAATCGAGAATTTTTAAAAATTTAGTTTTCACAAAAAGTTGCTTTTTTCGTCGGTACCTTGTTGCATCAAGGTCTTACGTTCGTGTAAATTAATATCAGTTCTAATTAACATTCACGGAAATATCATACACTAGGATAGAATCTACGGGATGTGAAAGTAATAGAAATTAAAGTTGTTTTACCCTAATTCTAAAGTCGGAATGCAACGATATATCCAATTTCTCAGTGACGACCAATTACAGTGCGTACGGCACTTTGATTATTTATTTATCCTTTTAATATCTTCATCTGAACAATGATTCTTACAGGGAGTATGATCTTTTACCAAAGGTAGCAAAGTAAAAAAAGGCTTGTCCAAACAATTTACATGTGTGGCACTGGACAGCTAGGGCGGCTATTCTTGACATTTCAAATTTTCTCTGGTACTTATCTACAGTTTGTTTGAATGGGGTTTCATGCCGCTTTCAACAATCTTTCAGTTATATCGCGGCGACTGGATCACCTAACAATGGAATCCTGGTATTTCTCACACCAGTTCTACCACTACATCCTTTCCTAGCCTCCAGCTGCTATCCCACATAGGTCTACGATTATCGACCCATTGGTGAGAGACAAATAGTCGGAAAGGATGAGTGCCGCCGTCGGGGATCGAACCCGGGACCTCTAGATTGACTGTCCGACGCGCTACCAACTGCGCTATGACGGCGGCTACTTATCTACAGAGCGCATAGTGAATTCTCTGACCAGACCGGTGGATACAAATGTTTATCTGAATCTTTACGTGACGCACTTGTTTGACTCATTACCACGTGAGAAAATTTAGACTGATCAAAATTCAGAGGATTGTAGACGACAATTTAAAGTTTTGAAATGTTTAGATTTCCTCAACTTTCTGGGTAGAAAACATTGTGGAAATGAAGAAATTGCTTGTAACAGGCGATTTCTTCATTTTACACGATGCTTTCCAAATTGCTTTTCTTGGGGGAAGCAACGAGCGTTATTGTGTCGGAATAGGTTAATAGTTGGAAATGTCAACCTCGGGTTTAACTTTGAAAGTTTTATATAGACCCTCAAATGGTCCCTTTTTACGTGAAGGGTACACGAGAAAAGTTCAGTTTCACGTCTATATGTGATTTGTATCGCAAAAGAAATGCAATAAGTATCGACCCAGGTCAGACAGCTAGAGTTACCAGATTTTGTGAAGTTAACTGAATGTAGAATTGATTTTCTTCCTTGTTGTTCCTTCTTATGGACCTTGGTCGATCCGCATTGGGTATCTTCTTCACATATTTACAGTTTAAATTTATACGAATATATTTTAGTTTGATTGCGAGAATGTCTCGATTGCGAAGAAAGCTTTCAGCTTGCATAGTAGCTCTAGAACACTCACAATCCAGATGTTTTCATGTCCCGGAAAGACAAGAAGTGGGTAAATCCACCGAAATCTACTGTTAAAACTGTGTATATTGATTGACTGATTGAACTCACACCAGTACTACCACTACATCCTTTCGGAGCCTACAGCTGCTTACCCCATATAGGTTTACGGATATCCACCCATTATTGAGGGACATATGTCGGTAGGGATATTGGCCTCTGCTAGACTGAAATACTGTCACGAGAGAAACACCGATACCACTAGCCAAGTCAGATATTTATGTAGCAGAATTCCTGGATTGACCCTTTCTGTGTGACAAAAAATATATATCATTAATCTATTGTTAACCCTTGCCATGCTGAATAAAATCCTCTACAAAACTTTTGTGAAGATCAAAGGACTGAAAGTACAGAAAGCACTCATTTTGTGTTGGTAATTATGTAGAAAATTAAAGGAATAAATAATGCGAGCTTGAAAGGGACAAGCAGGAGGTCTAGACAAAGATCAGACTGCACATAATTGCAGGCTGATCTTTGTCTAGGCCTCCTGCAAAACAGGAGTAGTCCGGGTTCAGCATGACAAGGGTTAATTCTGGATGCTATTTCAGACGTTCACATTACGAGCCACATATATGCAGTAACGCATTTCAATGCACGAAAAGGAATTGGATAAACCGAAAGTGTCACGCATACCCGAATGCGATTATACCATGTACCTTCTGTTTACACCTAGCCTTTAACGTAATATTTGGTTAGAAGAGATAACTGTTATCTCACAATTTAAAATTAGGTGCAACCTCGGAGCATTCGTGATACATGTACATCTGACCACAACATCTGAGAGGCTATCTCTAGGAAACAGATTATAAAGCCATTTTTACTCAATTGGGAATTGTTTCAAATTTCATGTGTATTTCTGCTTACATACTTTAATGGAAAAAGCACACAAATTAAGAGTGTGGTGGTATTTTTTACCTTTTGCTTGTTATATAGTTACCCTAGAAACAAGACATTGAATCAAAACTAAGGTTTGATTTAAAACTCAGTAAAACTGAGTAAAACAATAAACAGTTTTATAATCCCGGGCCTTGATGTTTGCTCGCGCCGTGGGTATGTTTCAGGAAATCATATACCCATGAAGCACACGAGTAAGTATACTTCACCCTGATATACATGTAACTTGAAGATTGCTCAAACGGAATGAAAACCAACGTCAATCAATCGAATGACTTGTATAAGAAAGCCTATCAACCCATTTCCACATGGCAACATTTTAGACTGATCAATATTTAGACGATTTAGAAGATTTATACAATAATTTTTTCCATTTTTCAACTTTATGTTTCCCTAAACCTTTTCTTGAGGTGGGTTAAAGAGTGTGATTGTGCGAGAATGAGTTAATGAGCCATTTTTTCATTACCGCTACTCATCTTCAAACTGTGCCGTAACATTTATTTCATAGATATATTTCCTTTCTACACTTCCAATAAAATCAAAGTTACAAGGGTTTTACACTTTGATTACATTAAACTATGCTCAATAAAACACGATGCAACAGAATTACGAACAATAAAGCACAATTGTTTTGCAATATGCAGGTACGTCGTCTTTGGGTGGGTGAATGTCGGGACTGCAGTTTGAATAAGGCTGTAGCAGCCACACTTTTGGTCACCTTTTGACGATTTAAATGTCTATAGATTGAGTAATTTGTGTAAATAAAGTAACTTTGTAAATACATATGAAATTTAAAATACAAATGTATCTGGTCTATTTTTTTTTCAAAAACAAGAAAATGAACAACTTAAATCAGACATGGTTTTTTCCCGGTACCTGTTAACTATCCTTCTTTATGTTCTGTTCTTCGTATTTATTCTAATATTGACGTAATTAAACCGCACTAATATTTAAAGAATTGACAGCACGATCCTCTCTCACAATGTTTAATTTAAATTGATATATTCCTAATATTGTACAAAATATTGTACCTTGGAGAATATAGATTATGTTATGTTATGCAGCCCTTGATTAAACGGATCGCACCTATCCGAATTGGAAAGAAAATGTGTGTGGAAAACGACCAAATAAGCCATATCCTAATTAATGTCAAGGAAACAGATGTAACATTACTTAGCAGTTAGGTGATATAGCTAAACGGCTATACCCCATAACAATAACGATAATAATGATTTCAAACAGCTGATTAGATTTTCTTTGTTACCTCCCTTCTTCTGTCCTGGCGATTAGTAAATACTTAACCAAACTTGTCTGTCAATCAAATAACAAGTCGCCAACTGAAATCATTCATAAAGACTAGAAATGAGTTTTGATCTCCAAACACTGGTCGCCATTTTGTAAACCATTTTCGTTGGTTTGGCGACTTAAACGTCGTAAATACAGCTTATTCAAGCTGTAGTTACGACGTATAGGTCACCAACCAACCATACCACTTTTTTGGTACATACTATCGGCCATATTTTGTTTTCAAATAACGCCGTTAAAAATCGAAACGGGACTTCCAGTCGGGATCATCGAGTGGAGCTAACGAAGTACATGGGCGGGGCCAGCCATTGGTCAGTTCTTCTAAAGTTAATGTAATCTAAACTCACGATTTTATGTAAAAACTAAAATTCAAATTATTCACGAGAGCTTATAGGATTTGCGGAAATGCTTTCTGGAATTAACTCATTCCCACTAATTTTAGAATGTTCCGAAATTAAAGAGGCTGCAGGCGACAATTTCAAGTTGATGGAATATTAAATTTGTTCTTCATTTATCTATAAAAGAAATTTACATAAACATAAACGTTACTTTTTCTGTATTTTTTGGGGGGGCGTAAAAAGGAGGGCTTGTGTTGGAATGGGTAAATGAAACTCTGTCAACTAAGATTCGGAGAGTTAATTCAAGATATATTGAGTGCGTGATCAAAAGTTATCTTTTTTATTCGAATAAAATCCAGTTTAAAGAAATACCATTGCAATACTTTGTATACCCGACAGAAAATGGCAAACATCTAACTAGGATTTCCGACTTTTTTATTTTTTCAAAATTAGTGAACACATTTCACAATATGATTATAGTTATAACTCGTGAACAAACACAAAACTCGAGCCTTTATGTGGCATTTTTTTTCCAGTTCACATATGCGCCAAGTTAAGACTCAGACAGGCTGTGCATCCACAGAGTCTGAACAGAGTCTTCACTATGCATATATACTGACGAATTTGCTTCTTAAGATTATGGTAAAGCCTTTACTGTATTACAATATTCTAGTCCTGTACAGATTTAGACGTTTTTCATACGATGATTCAGGGTCGATCTTTTAAAATAATCAGTCGGGTAAGTAAGAAAAAATTGTGGAAAAAGAAGAAATTGCTTGTTACCAGCAATTTCTTCTTTTTCAACGATGTTTTTCAAGCATAAAATATAGATTCCTAACAAAAGGATTGGACAGGAAAAATTAAAAGCTCTGAGCGACATTCAAGACTATTCCGTATCTGTAGCCTGTGCAGGCTGGTTGGAAACTGGTTGGAAATGTCACGCCTGGGCTTATACAAGAATTCTGAACATAACCATCTTTAGTTGATATATACTCCATATATGGAGTGAATTTATACCCTTTAAATTTGCGAAAAAAGCCAATTAATCCACGTTTGCTTACATATCTTTTTGTGAACACACTTATATTGTTGCCATAAAAAATGTTGATATTTATATATTAAGAATTCTCAACATGTATCCTATGAGATAAAATAGTGTGATTTACAAAGAAGCGACCCAATATGGCAGTAGATACAACGTACAAGAAATTAAACCATTTCCTGTTCAAACTCTGCTTTTTACACCCCTATGTTTTTATAATTGAGAAAACATTGTGGAAAAAGAAGACATTGCTTGTAACAAGCAATTTTTTTTAACATTTTTTCTATACTATGATGATTTATTATTATTGTTAATATATATTATACAATATTATATTGTTATATCAATATTAATGATTAATTTTCAAATCAAATCAGCTTTGTATTTTCATCTGCAAAATCTTTGAATTTGGACATATAAAAGATTTTGAAAATCAGGAAAGATTTAACCAATTTCAAAATCCATTCGTTTCAACAATATCACAGCGACTGTATTTCAAGCATTACAGTAGAAATTTTATAATCCTGAGGGAAGAAGAATGAACATGCATGAGAGTTTAGAAAAAGGTTCATGGGATTTCTTAATAAAATCTTTTTAAAATTGTGAGATCAAAATTGGATTGACACATGTTGTAGGATTATCTAATTGTAAAAAGTTCTGGAAAATAGCAAGTGAATCGCTTTGAAAGTGTAGCTAAGTCCGCGGGCGCTGATGGTAACCCGGGGCAGGTCTTTAAACTACATGTATGTTTAAAAAAAAAATTATGACAGTGCGCAACTACCATTTTCCCACTTTTTATATTCCTTTCCGTTCTCTTAGATATATTACATTGAAGTATTTTTTGGAAATTATGCAAAACAATGTGCAGAACATAGTATAACAAGGTTCGGTACGATAAGGAAATTCCGTGTATTTGAAAATTGATTTCAGTATATAACCGTTTTATTCTGCATGCAAGACGTGTCCCGGGAAACGCAACCTTGTGCATTTTTCCATGGAAATAAATGTATTTAGGATATTTACAGAGGTCTCTTTTATTTAGGATGATTATTTGAAAATAACCGTTTGTGCACATTCGAAATTATTCAGATGTCGAATAAAAAAAGTTCTGGAGATTTCACGAAATTTTTGCTCAACCTTCGAAGATCATCCAGTAATCATGTTGATGTTATTTCGAATTACGGGTGGTAGTAAATATATCATCGGTCGGCGATCAAAATCTCGTAACTACAGCTTAAATATGCTGCAGTTAAGGGTGTTTCTCGCTAACAGGCTATATTTCCCATGAAACCAGGCGATACTGACCAGTTAAGCGAAAAAGTACTTCCAGGGGATCCCGTATAAACAAATACATGTACCTGAAAACGATATAGGGTCTAAAAGAATTCAACCATTATTTACCTGCCTAAAGCATTACCTAGTAATTGAAAATGGTCATCAAAGATTCAGAAAATTGTAAAACAGCGAAAAGTTACGATCCTGGTCAGTCTGCAGCCCGCGCAGCCTGGGCAGGGCACAATTAAAAAAAGTAGTCATCCTATGTAATAGAAAATATTATGGAAAAAAGAAGAAATCGATTGCTACAAGCAATTGCTTCTTTCACCACAATGTTTTCTCAAATATAATATTACATAGACGTAAAAATCAGAGATTGTACGGGAAAGGGGTATTCATAATCCGTCAGTAATACCCATACCAAGTTGTATGACTTACACGATTAGGCTTATTACTTTTAACCATCTTCATTCCATGGACAAAATCGATTTGAAGAAAAGAGATGAATTTCCCCAGTCCAATGTCCGACGAAAAGCGTTCATGGACTTATAAAATTTTAGTCACGGTGTGACTCTGAAGATGACAGATGGACAGCAATGCATTTTTGTGCTTCGCTTTGTTTCTTTCGAAGAGCATAATCTGTAAGTATGACGCCTTGAAAGCAAAGCGGTGGTATTCCAAAGATCTAAATGTAACCAAGTTCCTTTATAGCTTTATATTGTTCGGGGATCTCCATTAAAGCGTTTAAAGCGAATGCTGCTTGAGGATTTTTAGCATCTTTCATCACTTCATAAAAGTTCACAAACTGAAAATTATCAAATTTTCTTTCTTCTAGTCCATCATCAAATGTATGCATAGAGTCCCAGGGTCCATCCCCGACCCCAACAACTATGATTGATATTGGATAGTTTGAGGCTTCCACCAAGGCATCTTTGGTTGGTCTTTCGTTAGTCACTTGTCCATCGGCGATGATAACTAGAATATGATACTGTAAAAACAGGGTTTGAAATTAATTTTTTCGTGAGTATAAGAAAATAACTTATAGACAAAACTACAATGTTTTGAAAAAGTTTAAAATCCAATCGGGGCCATAAGGTTAATTGTAACATATCTAACAGACGAAAAGAATGCTTTCCATTTATGGCGATATGGAGCAAAAAATATGAAACCGCGAAACGGATGTATCCAAAAGTATGATTGTGATTTTCGTTTCATACGTAACTTCCAAGAACAACATATTCACTTCATTTCTTATATTCTAACATTATAATAACTCTTTATAACTCTTTATTCAGAAATACCAGTTGAAGACATTTTTGAAGGAACCACTTTGCGCGAGAGCATGCAAACTTGTATAAGGCTCAGGTACGAAACGATTTTTCAGCCAAACAGAATAAATGAGTTTGATAGACGAAACGGCTTTGAGAACAGTCCGGATACTGGTAAAGTTTTCTGGGTCACTTTCAAACACATATCTGAAGAAGTTTGTTTTACCTCGGCAAGTAATCTGACCAGCAGATCTAAATGAATGATTCTTATTGTTTAGACTCGGTAAAAACCTGAACAGCAGATCTAAATGAATGTATCTAGTTTGTTTAACCTCGGTAAAAACCTGAACAGCAGATCTAAATGAATGTATCTAGTTAGTTTAAACTCGGTAAAAACCTGACCAGCAGATCTAAACGAATGTCTCCAGTTTGTTTAACCTCGGTAAAAACCTGAACAGCAGATCTAAATGAATGTATCTAGTTTGTTTAACCTCGGTAAAAACCTGACCAGCAGATCTAAACGAATGTCTCCAGTTTGTTTAACCTCTGTAAAAACCTGACCAGCAGATCTAAATGAATGTCTCTAGTTTGTTTAAACTCGACAAATACCTGACCAGCAGATCTAAATGAATGCCTCTAGTTTGTTTAAACCTCGGCGAAAACCCTACCAGCAGTACTAAATGAATCTCTATAGAATGTTTAATCTCGGCAACAACCCTACCAGCAGATCTAAATGAATATCTCTAGTTTGTTTAACCTCGGCAAAAACCTGACCAGCAGATTTAAATGAATGTCTTTGTTTGACCTTGGCAAAAACCCTACCAGCAGATTTAAATGAATGTCTGCTAGTGATCTATCAAAAATTGTCGCTTCTATCCTGCTGTAACCCTTTTCGGTTAAGCCCCTGGATTTACGTGCCTATGATTTTATAACTTAGATAAATATTGTAGAAAGAGAAGAAATTGTTTTACACAATCAATTTCTTCTTTTTCTACATTATTTTCTACCATACTGACTGGGTGTTTTTCAAATTAAATCCACTTTAAGTTTTCTCCTGCAAAACCTTTGAATTTGAACAGGTCTAAAATTTTGCAATGAACAGGGAGGGTTAAGATTTTGTTATTATGAAGTTGATTGCAAATACACAGAGGTTATTCAGCTCTGCGTTAAAAACCGAACTATTTCGTATTTGTTAGTCTGCATTGTCTTTTCAACTCATAACTAGACGACCAACTTTTAGACTGGTCTAAAATAAAAGGTTTCAGACGACAGCTTTGGGTTGGAAGATTTGTTACAAGACTGTGTTTTTTCTTGCGTGGCGTTAAAAAGCGGGACTCAGTGGGATTAGGTGTGGGTTTCAGACGGAAGGCGCACTCGACCGTCGACAAAGCGAAAAGGTGATTCTAACAAGATTTTGAAATCATTCTTAATAATGAGTCCAGAGTTTATTTGATAGTAGGACCAATATAAAGCAATTCTTCAATCTACAGTATTACTACAAGAACCTTTTCTTACCTCGGGTTTCTCTTTCACGATCCTGATGGCCTCTTCTATTAATGGTGCAAAGTTTGTTGGTCCGCCTAGTTTGATAGTTGGTGTAACTTCGTTGTAAGTATCCAATACATCGTTAAACCCCTCACATTCACCCTGTAATATTATTTGACTAGTGTTATCGTTCAAAATAATTTGCACTTGCGTTATGTAAATTTTGTTTTCTGTCAAAAAATATCGTTGATGGATATTCAAGCTGTAGTTACGATGTTTTGATCATTAATCAACGTTCAGTCAATCAAAATTACATTTTTGAGAGTCCCCCGTCCTCTGTCCGAGGGTTATGTGCTTAGAGGCAGTGACTTTTCTTTTATGCCA
Organism: Fragum fragum; assembly: GCA_946902895.1. Lineage (NCBI taxonomy): Eukaryota > Metazoa > Mollusca > Bivalvia > Cardiida > Cardiidae > Fragum > Fragum fragum. The sequence continues at coordinate 44,710,543 of OX336365.1, forward strand.
TCTTCTCCCCTTTTAATATTCTCTGATTGTCTCCTCCTGCGTGCGTAGTTACGCCTATTTACGCCCATGGAATTCGTAGGTGTTTTTTTCCTTAAGTTGTTGGATAAAGGGTCTTTCTTTGAAACATTGTGGTGTTTATATGCCTCTCAAATATATACATACAAAATTGTACGAAGACCTGCTTGGTTATCGGGAACTTATTGTTAAACTAGAGTTCCAGCAATACTAGTCCCAACGCATCCTCACGAGTGAAGGGATATCGAGATCATCTTTTTCTCAAATATCTTCTTTCATTTTTTAGATAAGTAGAACCTTCGCCGCCCTCGGTACGACAAGATGCTCCTATCGGTGAATACCAATGATATACATGTACTAGGACAACTTAAGTTAAACCCCTTATTAGACAACATAATTTCATAAAGGTCTTAATTTAAAAGCAAGAGTTGCATGCGACAATTTTAATGTTCGTGGAATTTAGAACATCTTTGTTGATCAGGGTAGAAAACATCTTGAGAAATAAAGAATTTACTTATGATATTAATTTATTTCAGTTTCAACGATGCTTTCCAAGATATTTCTTTACGTCTTAAAAAAAGAGGCACTGTGAACAAATGTGTCGAATAATACAGTTGATGTTAATTCTTGATATAATACTTACATAGATAGAGATTTATTTCGGCATAGTAAGCATGTACACAGATTAACACAATACAAGATAAAAAATGTAACATTCAGTATCATGTATAAGAAAAACTATGACACGCCAACCAACACCAAGGGTATCACAATAAAGAGCCAGCCTTTATTTCCATTGTGGTCCTTAGTATAGGTGGCGTGACACAGAGAGGCATAACTTAACATTAATACATATTATCACAGCTTTTAGATATTAAAAGGAAAAATGAGATTAAATCCTACGCCGAAATGAGTTATAACTTAACATTAAAACATACTATCACAGCTTTAAGATATTAGACGGTAAAGATAAGATTAAATCATACGCCGAATTAATATAACATAATATTAAATACTGTTCATGAAATGACTTTTGATGGCACTTTTAAAACTTTGCAGCTTATTCAATTCAGTAAGCTCAGCAGGTAACCCATTCCATAATTTGATGCTGGAAAAGGAGAAGGATTTGGCACCATTGCCTTTAACCTTAGGTAAACAATATTCACCTTTTTGACTAAACCTAGTGCTATGGCCATAGACAGAATCTTGGGAAACGAAATGCTCACTCAAGTAGTCTGGGGCCATACCATTTTTTATTTTAAATACATGACATAACATTATCTGATCAACTTTATTCTGGACTGGTAACCAATTAAGGGACTTAAAGTGGGAATGGTCAATATGAGCTCTTGAGTCAAGGTCAAGAACAAATCTAATTATTTTATTTTGACAGGTTTGTAACTTATTTTTAAGAACCTGTGTCAAACTATTATACCACACAGAACAGGCGTAATCAAAGTTACACTGAATCAAAGACATGACCAATAGTCTTTTGGTGTGCTGAGTAAGAAAGTCTTTCTTACGGTAGAGGAATTTCAACCGGGAATTGGCCTTTTTAAGGACAGACTCAGCTACCGAACAAAATGACAGATTTTGATCTATATTGATCCCGAGGTACTTGACGGATGAGACAGATTCAATGGCACTACCAGAGCAAGATATATCTCGATGTGATTTCGACCTTAGTTTTTGTCTGGACCCCAAAACAATGGACTCTGTTTTACCCAAGTGTAGCGATAATTTATTATCAATTAACCAGTGGCTGACTTGCTCCATATCATCAGTCATGAAACATATAATTCGACATATAGTAAACCTGCTAAAATGTTGACCATGAAAAGAAAATCTACTCCTAGAATTAACCCATTCCCACATGGTGACGCTTTTAAACGCCCCTCAACATTTAAGCTTTGAAAAACATTGTGGAAAATAAAGAAATTGCTTGTTACAAGCAATTTCTTCATTATCCACAATGTTTACTACCCCAAAAGACAAAAAGATTTAAAAAAAAAAAACACCATCTTAAAATTGTCAACTTGAATTTGGACTGATCTAAAATTCTATTGTGTGGGACTGGGTTAAAAGCAATGCATCGCAGTCGAGTGAATGTTATCAAGCTCCTGTACTGAGGGTAAATTCAATACATCCTACCTCTGTTTTTAGTGGGAAAATACTTTTATCTCGAGTCTTTGCGTCACCAAATCCATACGCCGGAATGATGCCATCGTCATCAAAATGTTCAAGGGTCTCTCCTAGGATACACATGACCTGATATGAAGAAAGAGAAGAAATTAAAACCAAAAATATACCGAGGAAATTTTTTTTAGCAATTTCGTACGTTACAGCCAATTTCTCCGGTGTCTAGCTTTGGATTCAAACCATATTTTCACACATCGATCTTTTATGTGTAAGCCACATTATTTAAAAAAATCAGATGATTTCAAGGTCATACGTGTTTGTTGTACAGCGTAAAACATGGTAGGGGTAGGGAAGTAAAAGTAACACAAAGATTTAATATCTTGTGTGTCCACCGTTTGCGCCAGTAACTGCATCACAGCGTCTTCTCATGCTGGAAGTGAGCCTGCGTTTAATGGCCATAGGGATACGACCCCATTCCTGACGCAGAACACGTTCCAGGTCTCTAACGTTATTAACGTCATTCCTGTCTCTTACTCTCCTACCCAGATGGTCCCAAAGGTGTTCGATCGGAGCCAGATCCGGTAATTTGGCTGGCCAATCCAACACATCAACATTATTAGTCTGCAAAAGGTCCAACGTGTGCCGAGCGACATGTGGGCGGGCATTATCTTGCTGAAAAATGGTAGCAAGCCCTTGACGCAAGAACGGCAATACCACTGGCTGGACAATTTCGGTGCAGTATCGAACGGCATTTAAGTTTCCCTGAATAGCTAAAAAGTCAGTCTTGCCACGGTATGATATACCACCCCAGACCATGACGCTGTCGCCTCCAAATCGGTCATGTTGAATGACGTTGGCGGGATCCATCCTTTCGCCATCACGCCTCCAAACACGTACCCTGCCATCCGCAAACATCAAATTAAAACGGGATTCGTCTGTGAATAGGACCTGATTCCACATTTGTCTTGGCCATCGACGGTGTACCCTTGTCCAATTCAATCTTGCATGTCTGTGTGCACGTGTCAAAGGAATGCCAACGTAAGGTCGACGTGCGCGTAAACGTGCCGAACGAAGTCTGTTTCTTACAGTACGAGCACAGACCCGTATTCCCGTTGCATTTCGGACCAAATCGGCTATACGAGTGCTATTGAGGAAGTGATTACGCCGTGAACACGTCACGATGTAATTATCCTCACGTTGGGTAGTCTTACGTGGCCTGCCTTTGACGGTGCCTAATTGACGGTACTTTGTTTTAAGTCTTGAAATGGAACTTTGGCTCACGCAAAATGTTGAGCCACCTCTTTTACCATCATACCACCAGCTAGCATACCGATGGCTACGTTCCGTTGGTCTAAGTTAAGCCCTGGGCGACGTCCCATTTGAATTTTTTAAATGTTTTAATGAGTTATCTTATTATTGATGCTAACCAATAAACTGGGATAGATATTGTGGATATAGACTTCACGTACATGTGGAAGCACGTGCAGAACGTGTTATAGCAAAATCGCGTCAGACAGCCTTTAGAAGCGAGGAAAGCGTGCTCTTAATGCATAATTAGTTAGTTAGCTTTTAAAAATTGCAAACGAGACTGATTTTATAAGGTTTATACATTTACGTTGAAAAATAATGTAGGTCGAAAAAATTGCTAAACTTTTTTCCCTTAGTATAGTTTGGGGCTATTCTCCCCAAATAATATATATCGTTTTCGAGGTTGGTTGTTGTTGTTTGTATTGTTAGCTGTTGTTTTTCTTGTTGGTAATTATGTGCGTCATTTGAACATTTTTTTCTAGCAACGTTGTCTATTGGTTTTATTCAGAGAAAAACGATTGAATAGAAAAATAGTTTACCTTTTGATACGGGTTTAGAAAGCTGTCGGAAATAGCATGTAAACTTTTCCCATCGAATGTATTTTGTCCTTGACTTCTATTACTCATTGTGTAGTCTATACCTGAAGTGATAGAATGAATAAATGAAAAACAAATCTCCTTAAAATTGATACTTAAGGTCATTAGGCTCTCTATACGAAATATGGCGCTGTCACGGTAACTGGTGGATCGCGCCCTACTATCAAAGAATCTGTAGACCAATCAATTCATTTATTCAAACCTTAAGTGAACTTTGGACTCCTCCATTAATCGACATTTAAAATAATCAAATTTATTGTTTTGGTGACTTAAACTACAGTTTAGTTACGACGTTAAGGGAGCCAGCCAATCATCTATTTATGTATCTATTTTGTTAAAAGTTACAAGCCATAACTTTTGCAAAATAAGTCTAATATCGAGGTGCAACTTCCTTTCGGAGCCCAGTGGTTGGCACAGCCATCTTTTAATTATGTTTCGTCGAAGGTTTTGTTTTCCTTAGTTAGGCCCAGTTTATCATTGATGTTCGTGTGAAGTCGATGTCATTGAAACTATTAAAGGAGGCACCTAGACCTTTTCTGAAGAATGTAGCTTACCTTTTAACCCTTGTCATGCTAAACCCGGAATATTCCGGTTTAAGCAGGAGGTATAGTCTGATCTTAGTCTATACCTCCTGTATGTCCTTTTGAAACCAGAGTTGTTTATGAAATTAGTTTTCAAAAGAAGTATTGGCAACTGAATAACAAGTATTACCAGTGCTTTCAGCCCTTTGATTTTTATACAGATCTGAAAGGATTTAATTCAGTATGACAAGGGTTAACATTTTTCCAGAAAAACGTAAATCTTGATTAAGAAAACAAGCAGATTTTTTTTTCTATTTGGTACTTATACAGTTATTCTCGATGGACCAGTTTTTATTGTCATATTTATGGTACTCTTCATGGGTCAGTTTTTTGTCGTCATATTTATGGTACTCGACTTGTTGTCATATTTCTTATATGTATACAATTGATCACTTACGACTGTCAATCAAATAACTAGGCCACCAATGAAATCATTATTTTAGACATGAAATGAGATTTTAAATCCAACATTGGCCGCCATTTTTTTAACCTTGTTTGTTGGTTTGGCTACTAAAACGTTATAACTATAGCTTATTTAATCTGTTGTTACGACGATTAGGTAGTCAACCAAATATTCTATTTTTGTAACATGCTATTTGCAGTAATTTTGTAAAATAACGCAGTTTAAAATCGAAGCGGGACAACCTGTGCTAACGCAGTTAGTGGGCCGGGCCAGCGATTGGTCAGTGTTGGTCATATTCATTTCATGTATACCCTTGTCCGTGATCGTCTTGTTTATATCATGTATACAATTTTTCTTCATGGGTCATATAGTTGTCCGTGGTGGTTCAGTTTTTATAGTAATATTAATGGTTTGTATACATTTTTTCGATAGGACAGTTTTTATCTTCATATTTATATTATGTATATAGTTGTCCGTGATGGCTCAGTTTTGCAGCAATATTAATGGTTTGTATACATTTTTTCGATAGAACAGTTTTTATCTTCATATTTATGGTATGTATATAGTTGTCCGTGATGGCTCAGTTTTGCAGCAATATTAATGGTTTGTAAACATTTTTTCGATAGGACAGTTTTTATCTTCATAATTCCTTATTTCTCTATCGGGACATCCTTGTAGTAGCAATCGCTGACCACGCCCACTGAGCTCCGATATAAAAGGGCGTTCTTCTGTAAAATTTGATCAAAAGTAACATGTAACAAAAAATGTAAAATTGTTTGAATAGTTTAAATCGTTTAATCAAAAACAAACAAAACAAAACAAAAAAGAAAAAAGAATGTCTGGCTATGTTGAGGTTCAAATAAATGAATGAGTCGATTGGTCGATTGAGTCTCTGTTTGATGCCGCAATCAGTCAATTTGTAAAATGTAGACACCACGCGTTTTCTTATATTTCACTAGCTTTATTCATAACTGTCTTTTGTAGAATTGTAAGAGAACATGTCGGCAAACATTATATTAGAAAGGCATCAAAGGCACATGCACAAATTAACCAATGAGACAGTGTATCTTAGTGATGTTAGCAAAGTTTTTCGGCATCACTTACCTATGAGTATTAATGAAATTGGTTTAAAGGGGTTTTAACTCATTTTCAAAAGTCTTGTAGCTATGTCATGGGGATGTAAATGATGTGCTTCATTGGTGTTAAGCTGGAACTCTGAATACTTTACCCAACTTAGGATGAACAGTAATTTGGTCCCATATTAGTCAAACTGGACAAAATGTCCAAATTTAACCGTTAGTGGTTCCTAACCGAAAGCTAGCTCATAATGGACCCACAAAGCACTAGTACCAATTTATAAAAAAAGGTTGCTGACATGTCAAAAGATGATAAAGTCAAAACATTTCTTTCTCTAAGGGGGCTACTGTTTCTTAAATAAAATGTTCTTGTGACCCATAGAATATGAAACCATCAATGTGGGACCCACATGGGACCCATTTACTTACGAAAGAAGGTAGAAATCAACAAAGCTCATCTAAAAAAAATAAATGGTGTAACAGCACAAGTTCAAATGTGTTGGAAAGCGCATTTAGATTTAATTTGTGTTTTTTTTCAAAATAGATGCTTTAGTTCCCCCGCATGTTTGAAATAACCATTCACTGAAAGTATAATACGTCAATTAGTTCTTGAGACAAAATCAGATTTTCAGAGTGTTTTCGATCTACTGTCTTGTCTTTTATTTCTGTATGTATGATTCACATGCATATTTGTCCCCTCAAAAGTTGTCTTTACCATACAGAAGACACACGAGTCCTTTTTGGGCATGCTAGGTCCATTTTGTAAACATATAGGTCCTTGATGAGCATACTAATAACAAAATGGGTCCCAAACGGGTCCCCATTTTAGGAATATACGGATAAAATTAGAACCAAATAGATTCACGATGGGCATATTGCCCATACTGGTCCATACAAGGTAGGACCCATCTATATTTTCCACTTGGGTTATATAGAAATTTTTGTTACACACCCTATCGGAAACCCAGATGAGTAGTCCAAATAGGACCAATAGAGGTACCAAAACAGGTCCTCAATGGACCCAACATTTTTGCTGACTGGGAAGGACATACAAAAGTGACAGTTATACTGAATGATTGCTTGATTGGGGTGTAACGCCGCTTTTAACAGCACTGCATTCTTATCGCGGCGGCTGGAGCACCTAAGGCGGATTCCTGGTATTTCTCACACCAGTACTACCAGTACATCCTTTCCTAGCCTCCAGTTGCCATCCCACTTGGGTTTACGATTATCCAGTCACTGGTGAGGGACAATGTCGGAAAGAATATGCGCCGCCGGGGATCGAACCCATGACATCCGATTTTTGAACATTTGGAGACTGGTGCGCTACCGACTACGCTATGACGGCGGCTGTATACAACCGGTACTCGAATCCCAACTTTTCCAAGATTTAGAGTCCACTGCTCTAACCAACACAGGGTTCCATCCATAAGACTAAACGTATAATATTTATAATAAATCGACAATACCCATATCAAGGAAAAAATTCCACCAACAAATCCATGTTTAACCCATTACCAGACGACAAAATTTTAGACTGGCACAAATTGATAGGAGTTGCAGATAAGAATTAAAAGTTAATGAAATTGTAGAATTTTTTCAACTTTCTGGACAGAAAACATTGTGAAAATGAAGAAATTGCTTGTTACAACGAAGTTACCCTGTATAAGTGAATATATCTCCGTAAACCTTTACAGAAATCAATACATGTGTCTCCATTAACCCTGGTCAAGGTATACAATTTTTCACTAACCAAATATCAAACTACATTTCTTCAATCCACACTCTTCTATAGCGTCTGTCACTTCCTCAATTGTACTATAATTATCAGGAATATACTTTAACACACTTTTCGATCGTTCTTTACGTCCGCAGACGGATTCACTAGCCATCCTTAAAGGAATGTGTGTGTATAGCTAGTTTGTTTACAACATATTCTTTAATCCAATATTTACAATCTTGAATTAAATTTAGGGCAATATATATTATATTTTATCCAAGCCATTGAATTTTACCGGTATAGAATACACAAAGATATAGTCGGTTGATTGCTTATATATCGTATCGACAGCATGCTTTAAGTTTGGTTATCATAATTTGGTAGTCCATCGAATAGAGTAGACTTGGTTTGGAAAAATTAGAGAGAGTCGAATTTCCTATTTGTGAAAATACTGTTTTTTCATGAGTAATTAAAACAAGTTTTAACACACGAGATTTACGATAAGTCATACCCCAATGGTTTTGAAAGGACTCTTAGTTCAATAACAGATATAAGTATTCGTTTATCCTACACTGAAATGTTAAAGTTTGATTAATTGAATGAATGGGGTTAAACGCCACTTTTAACAGTATTTCAGTCATATCGCAGCGGTTGAAGCACCAAACCATGAATTCCTGCTAGTATTACTATTACATCTTTTCTCATCCCGCTTAGAGTAACGATTATCCATGGGAGAAACGTTGAACACAAATAAGATGAATGTGAACAGATTCTTTGGCAGATACGCCATATTTCAATAATAAAGGGAACTCATCAGAACCCTCCGATAGCATAATGTGTCGTTAATTTATAGCCGGATTGTTGATTGTTGGTATCATGGTGCATAATCTGACCAAAGTTCTCACTATGCCGACCGTAGATAGTTATTTAGGCAAATACTACTACACGCCTATCGAATGTACTAAATGGCGTAAATGCATCGTATGCACCATTAAGTATTCTGATTGATTGATTGAATGGGGTTTAACGCCGCTTTAAACAGTATTCAGTCATATCGCGGAGCACCTATAAATGGATTCCTGGTATTTCTCACACAAGTACTGCCATTACATCCTTTCCTAGCCTCCGGCTGCTATCCCACTTAGGTTTACGATTATCTACCCATTGGTGAGAGACAAATGCCGGAAAGAATATGTGCCGCCGCCGGAGATCGAACCCATGACATCCCTTGATTGTAAGAAAATTTTGCACCGGATCAGACAATGTAAACAGATAGACCAGGCTCGACAAAATTTCTTAAATCTGGAGAAATGTTTTACTCAGGAAGGGACAAAACTCGTAGAACGCAACTCAATTTATTTGAAAATTATAAAACACTCGACGATTAACATATCGTTGTTGGGCGAGCAAAATGTCGTAACTACAGCTTTATTCAAACTTAAGTTACGACATTTTGCACGCCCAATTACAATATTAAATGCGTCCAAACAAGACAGAGAATCACATCGAATATAACATACCGAATATAAGACTGCAAGTCTCTAACCCCTCCATCCTAATAGCATCCGAAACAGCCTCGATCGTTTCATAATTATCCCCAATCACTTTACTGGCCCTCGAATAGGGCACTTTTTGTGAATCAGACATTCTAACACCGTCCACTTCGTCCCCCAAATCTACTGCACCAGTCTCATCCGAGGACATACTACATCTATATTCCTTTTACACTGTTGCTTTGATCACAATATCTCTGGATCGTAAGTTACTACTTAACCTAATATTTAAGTGAACTTAAGGTCAATCAGAGTTTGTTTTTGTCAAATATGGATAAAATTCAGACTACGAAAGGTATTTGATCCCTACTTCAACAAAAATGAACGACCTTTAGATCCGATAGTTTACTTATTTTGCAACACTGTTTTAACCCAAACTCATCTTAAATATTAAAATTGAGTGATTTGTCACCCGTTTCATATGGAAAACCCCATAAATTCAGATTCATGAATAATACACGTTTTAGGAATTTTACACAAATGTTTACGTACGGTAAATTTACCCTTTACTTTTTCTATCGATTCTTTACCGATAATTATCTCAACGCTCACGTTTACACTAGTCACCTGGTTAGCATTGTACTCTTACATCTTACATCTTACATCTGGAGTTAGGGTCGCAAGACGTCTTCGTCTTCTATAACCCCCTCATGAATATTAACCCATTTCTCTTCCGGATAGGTGGTATACTGAGCTCCTCCCATGTATTTATCCAGTTTATTCTTGAAGCTGTTCAGTGATGGAGCGTTCACAATTGTTTCGGGGAGTCCATTCCATTCATTTATAATTCTGACTGAGAAGAAGTTCCTCCTTATTTCCTTTCGGCAAGATTTAGTTTTGAGTTTAAGGGTATGACCTCTCGTATTTGATTCACAGAGATTGAAAAAGATGTTGTAATTTAGATCTTCCTCTTTAGAGAGTAGCTTATACACCCCAATCATGTCGCCACGGAATCGTCTGTATGAAAGGGTTGGGATTTTCAAAATTCTTAGTCTCTCTTTATATGGCAAATGTCTAACTTCCCTTACTAGTTTTGTTGCGCGTCTTTGTACTGATTCTATGGATGTGATGTCTTTTTTAAAACGAGGGTGCCAGATTATGTTGCAGTATTCCAAATATGGTCTAATCAGTGTTTTGTACACCTTGCGAAAAGTCTTGACAGCAACATGTAGAAATGTTCTTCTCACCAAACCAGTTATTTTGTTGCCTTTATTAATACATGTGTTTATGTCGACATCAAATTCAAGGACCGCGCACGTAGCGCAGTTGGGGGCGCGTCGGACTCTCGATCACGAGATCCAGGATTCGATCCCCGGTCCCGGGATCGATCCCCGGCAACGGCAAATATCCTTACCGACATCTGTCTCCTACCAATGGGTACCTAAGTGAGAAGGGCCGCTGGGGGCTGTAGTGGAAGTACTGGTGTGGGAATACCAGGAATCCATGGTTAGGGCCTCCAGCCGCTGCGATATGACTAAAATACTGTTAAAGGTGGCGTTAAACAACCAACAATTCAAAGCTAAGGACCAATCGCGGCTGTCAATTAAGGAATAAACCGAGCAATCAAATACTTTATTCCGCCCGTACCTGAGCTTTTTAACTCCAATATTGAGCGCCATTTTTGTTAACCTTTATTGTTGGTTTGGCGACTTAAACGTCGTAACTACAGCTTATTCAAGATGTAGTTACGACGTTTAGGTCAGCAACCAAACATTTTACTTTTTTGTTACATGCTACTGGCCATAAATTTGGCAAAATAACGCCGTTAAAAAATCAAAGCGGGTCTTCCTGTCGTAGTTAATGGGCGGGACCTAAGGAGTCAGTGGGCAAACCAGCGATTGACGGATCGCCATTGCAGGTAAAAATCGATTAACCAACCAAAGTCATTCATTTAAACCGAAAGTAAAAGTTTTGTGCTTCGACATAGCTACAGCCTAGGACCCACGAAACATTTTGTTTGTTTGTAACAATCAATTTCTTCATTTTTACAATTTTTTCTAAACCTTTTTTTTTTGGGGGGGGATGCCCAAAAGCCAGACTGTGAGATAATCATGGTTTAACGGACTATCATACAAACATAAATGAAAAGGTGTGCGTGTTTTGGGGAAAAAGATATTTTCAAGCTTTCTCATCCATGAAGAAACTCTAGACACGCAACCTAATACGTTTTTGAAATATCTCTTTCTCGTTGTTTTTTTAGTATGAACACCAGATAATGTTTGTTTGTCTATCATAGTGATAAACGATGTACAATACAGTGTGTCTTAACCCATTTTCACACAATCACGTTTTTTACGCCTCTGCTGAAAAAAGCTTCAGAAAACATTGTTGGAAATGAAGAAATTGCTTGTCACAAGCAATTTCTTCAACATCCACAATGTTTTCAAAGGGGAAAAATCATCTACTTAAATTGTCGCTTGAAACTTCTTTCAATTTGGACGAATCTAAAATTTTGTTGAGTGGGGGAGGCGTATAAGTGTTACTTTCTTTGATTTTAACCTTCATTTCCCAAGTTCTGTGGATATGCGAAGCCCCGATTTGTGAGTTGTATTGTTCGACAGTCACAGCAGCTATGCATAATATGTACGCCGACCATGTAGGATTGCAATCGAAATTACAGCTTATTCCAGCTTTAGTTTGGACATCAAGGTCGACTACCAAAGATTTCCCCTATTTCTGTGTTGTTCCTTTTCTTAGAACCGTTCATGCAGACACTTTTCGGCAAAGTCATGGGGTTCCTTCCTCAAAATATCTATCCTAATTAATTTTCTCTCTGCCTTTTATTCCAAAGGCACAAGAAGGTCGCTTTCAAAAATGGAGTAAATAATGCAGTTTTTGTTTCTTATTTTTTTTTTAATCTTATTTTTTCTAATTGTTTCGAACTAACCGCTTGAGGAATCTTTCAAAAAGTGAGAAACAACAAGACTTTTGTAAGCATTTTTTTTTCTTTTCTCAAGTCTTGGTCTACAAACTTCCTCGTTTCATCTCTATATCTACGTAGGGGTCGACATGGGTTTAACACTTCAACATTCTTATTTTGTAAATACTTTCGTTACCAAATCTCACATCCATGCATGACAAGAATAGCCTTTATTTACTTAAATTCATATTTTGGCTTTACCCTCTTTATGGGCTCATAAAACGCCACCACAAAACGATGTTTTCACTCGGGATTTATACAATGTAAATATAAACTCCACCGTTTTCCTTTGACAAAACACTATATAAGAGAACGTTTACTAAACGACCCTAAGTTTTGAGAGAGCTTTTGAAAATTTTGTTAAAATTTTAGATGGAGAAGAAGGGGTAGAAAATGAATATAAACATTTTCCTCTTTTATTCTGCTTCGTTAATCTGTAAATGTGTTTTCTTCTTTCTTTCAGTTTTGTTAAATCTTGCCAGTTGTTTTTCTATGGAGCTTACATAGCGTTAATTGGATTAACAACAGTTGGCTAATTCGACAAGCTTTTTAACCATGGGTCGACACTATCTTTGCTTCAATGGGATCCCACGGGAATCCTAGTTATTACTTCAGGGTTTCCTCCAGATAATCAGGGATCCCTCCTTGATATACATTAACTCATTCACACGCAATCATGTCCTTCTGAGCCCAACTTGAAAAAAATGGAAAACAATGTGGAAAATGAAGAAATTGCTTGTTACGAGCAATTTCTTCATTATCAACAATGCTTTCTACAAAAACAAGCGACCAAAAAATCAGGAGCATTAGTTGATACATTAAGATCTATTGTACTGGAGAAATATTGAAGAATCCTGACGGAATCCCTAGCCTGAGATAGCTTTGGTCATTTCCAATTTTCGGGGATCCCCGGAATCCCGGGACACTGTTAAGGTCGACCCCTGTCAACAGTAGGCAAATACATTGTATATTTCGTGTCACCTTTTGATAAGGATCCATTTAGTTTTGGTTTATATCATATTTCAAGAGAGTAGTATTTCCCAAACCCCTTATCTAATAACCAGAGATATGCCCACGGCACTCATGCTGCAAAAGCGGACGCTTAACCATTCAATAGTAGAAAAGGTGACCATTTTAAAGATTGCCTTATACTTTGTTTACCCGAATATACCAAACTTTACAAAAACCGTATTTCGAACTGACCTGAGTAAGACATGAACGTTACATTTATAACAGTGTTATTTATTGTAATCTGTCCTACAGCAAACTAAAATGTCAACCTGTTACGATTTAGATGTCCGAATATATATCAAGCTAGGCCTAATACCGCATTAAAAAGTTCGAAATCAGTTGATATTGCTTGATCGACCACCTCTAACAATCGAAATTCTATTTTGAAACTCAAAGGCTCTCAAACGAAGTTTTTGTGTTATCTAAAAAATATCATACTTAAATCCCATGTTGTTTATAACTCACTCGAAACGTCTCATTTAGACATTTCTAAGGAGCCCCAATATGATATAATTTAGCGAGAATTGTGTTATAATTCATGTATGCAATCGAACCAATTCATATATTTCACAAAAAATGTGTTTCAAGCGACCATTCTCTTAAACGACCACTTTATGGATGACACTTGAATGCTCGCTTAATACAAGATTTACTGTAACAGTAATCATAATAAAAACAACATAAAAATAGATGAATATTAACCGGTTAAACAAATTTTGAAAAATCTCTTATTTTGAAATGAAATTGTGTATTTATCATTCAAACATATTCCACTGACTCGAAACAAATTTAATTTGTATAGGCTTATTATTTTCCAGATCAAAAATTGGACAGTTAACGGACGAACGGATGTAAGCAGACCCGAAGACCAACGCCCTAACTGAAAGATCGATGGTCACGCCATGATACATGTAAGACCGAGATGTCCAGCTTAATAACGCAAAGGTAGAGATTTCTAATGTAAATCAAGCATGGACGATAATGTTTGTCACACTTGTAAACATTACGAAAGTAATGGCAATACAACAAGGTTTTGTTCGGGAAAAAAACCAACACCACCGGATCTAAAGACGAACGTTGTTAAACAATTTCTCCTGCATTTGCAAAGGATCGAATAATTTTAAATTCCTTTCAGAAACAACTATCTGCACATGACGATTTCAACTACATATATGAATACCACAAGGCGGCAACGTAGCTTCGCAAAAAACTTTGAACTGAAGATTCAACTAAGTTAACTGGCTACAAACCATATAGATTTAAACTTGTATATCAAAGGAAGTAAAAATTAGAACTCGGTTACGGGATATTGCGAAAGGTGTAAATCAAACAATTTGTTAGAAATATATGAAGAGAAATAATCAAGTTGTTGCATGTCATTTTTTCTTGTGATGTTTCTCGTATAGATAAGAATTGATGATTCATCAACCTTTCCATGTTCCACAATATGATTGATTGATTGATTGAATTTGGTTTAACGCCGCTTGTAAGAGTATTTCATTCATATCGCGGCGGCTGGAGCACCTGACAATGGATCCCTGGTAGTTCTCACACCAGTACTACCATTACATCCTTCCCTAGCCTCCAGTTGTTATCCAAGTTAGGTTTACGATTGTCCACCCATTGGTGAGAGACAAATGCCGGAAAAAATATGTGCCGCCGCCGGGGATCGAACACATGACATCCAATAATTGAAAAAGAAAACCAAACAAGAGAACTTACGCCATAAGAAAATCCTACCATTCCAAATAAATCATAATAATCCTACTCTGATAAATACTTTCCTCAGAATGCAAATTTCAAAAAGACACATGACCAATGTTTTGGGAAATGACCAATGAACCATGACCATGGGTAGATAATTGATCTTACTGAATGGCCGAGTCATACCAAAATAGCCCTTATACAGTAAAGAGCGTTTTCGAACGTTGAAGTAGACTGCCTTAATTTCGCCGTAGTGTCAACTGCATGATGGCCTTTCTAGAGAATTTCTGATCGAGATCGTCTTCAATAAAACCTTAAGAAGCTTTCTCTATGGTACTCAGCTGATAGGTCAAGTAGTGTCTGTTACCTTATTGGCTAGACAGGGCGGACTGTTTCACTCTACAGCATGTTATGTTCAACTGAATAAAGGTCTGTAAAACGACACATATGTATTATCAGACTAAATTGTACACTTCTCTAGCATAAATTCATACGTGTGCTATATGTTGTTCAATATATAGTTCGTTCGCATTTCAAGATCCTTTGGTGAACAACTAGAGGCTAGTGGGGCCAGAGACTCCGAGAGACTTTCCGAAACCATAGTTTATTATAGCAACTGCTTGTCACAATAAGCTGTTTTGTTAAAAACAGATGCCCCCCTCACATCTATGCAATACACATGTATGATTTAAAAACCATATCACTAACCATTTATTGATTGATTGATTGAATGGGGTTTAATAGTATTTCAGTCATATCGCGGCGGCTGGAGTACCTAACAATGGATTCCTGGTATTTCTCACACCAGTACTACCACTACATCCTTTCCTAGCCTCCGGCTGCTATCCCACTTAGGTTTACGATTATCAACCCATTGGTGAGAGGCAATTGTCGGAAAGAATATTTGCCGCCACTGGGGATCGAACCCATGACACCTATGATTGAACATTAGGAGTCTCACGCGCTACAGACAACGCTATGACGGCGGCACTTACCATTTAAATGCTATGGCCAGTGTTAAAGATTTTACATGACCTTGGCAGCCACAGACAAAATGAATTTAATAACAACAAAAAGGTAGTGACATGAGGAAAACATATGTGAAAACTGAAAACCCTAGCATTTACCAAAAGTTACAGCAAATATTTTTTTCTTTTCTATATCTGATAGCACTGACGATGAAAAGTGACCGCGTTTGGCTGTGAGAAAATCACTCGATTTTAAAAAGTCGATTAGATTAAATTTGATATCAACGTATCAGACCATACTTAATTGTATTAAAGCGCAACGGGGCACATTACACAGTATTTCTGAATATTTTTGATCGAAACTGGTGTTTCTTCATCTTGGAGTGGTATCCAAAGGAAACTATTATAAATGAGTTACAGTTCGGGTGGCTTTTTCCGTCCAATATTTTATCACCATAAGTCCCAACCGCACATGGAATGTTTCATATCGTAAGAAAATGCTTTTCATGCTAAATGGGAAACAGCTACATGATCAGACAACTTTTCATATTCATATACCTACATTATCTATATAGGTGATTTTGACAACACCCGAAAGTAAACTCTAAAGACTTCTATCTGCCTCGGGCGTCAAGATGTCTAAGTGTCACCACCAGTTGTAGAATTTTTTGAAAGACGAGGTTTTTCCTCTATACTTCTTGATTTCTATAGCTATCTGCTGCAAACTTCGTCGACGAGTGCTTGTTTTAACCTTGCGAGTTTACCTAGTTACTGAACACGACTGAATGTGGTTGTCTAGGAAAATTGGATACTAGCCTGGCTGTTTCAAAGCGTTCCTGGCTGTAAGTAAATGGGTTTGTTACCTGTCCTCTAATTGTTTTAAGATGAAAAGTATGTACATGTTGTAATGTGGCTGACTTTGTCTATATGTAACTACAAATAGTCACATGTCTTTCTAGATCGTTCCTACTTTGCACATATATACAAATTACCTCCCCTGAAATCGTAACAATACTCTCTCCTACGAGACATGGAAATCCGCGTTTATGGCAACTCCGGTCTGGCAGTTGTCTGTATCCTACCGCTGCCACCAAATATAAAGTCAAGAGTAGTATACAGGGTTAATCCACTTAGAGAAAGGGATTCTCAAACCTAAATGTCTTGACTTTCGATATATGTAACATGACTCGCTACTACCTTGCACATGAATACAAATTAACCCTCTCCTGAAATCGTCACATGGACAATCCTATTCGGACGAATGTGGTCGTATCTGAATTGGGGACGACCCGTATCTGATCGCGTCACATGTACTAGACAAACCGTGACCAAATCGCAACCAAGCACAGAAAATTGTAAAAGGACGTATTGACTCTCACTACGACAACCCAAGTCAGAAATTCAAAATATCCCATAAATAGCTAAATAAATCTAGTCGTTCTGTACGCAGCAGATCGCACTACAGTGGGAACGCATTATAAGCTTTATAACTAGACCTTAAATGTCTGACTTGGCATTACCTAGGCACAACGTGGCTTGAGTTTGTAGTGTACTTAATTGGTCATAGATCCACTTTAATACGTGCGGCGTAAAAGAACGCGTAAATTTCAAGGTGCAGCCACAAAATTCAGGCTCGCGAGCTCTAAAACTGAGCGTGCATGCGAATGAAACGTACGTATGTATGGTGTACCGTTTGGGCCAAAAGTCGTTTTAACACAAAGAACTCGTGCACGCGTAAATGATATAGTTAAAATTATTTAATTGAAGCGTGCGCGCTTATATTTTGAAAATGCACGCGTTATTTAACGCGTGCACTTTCAAAATATGAGCGTACACGCTTAAAAGTAGACACCGTCATATTGTGCGTGCGCCTGTAATTAAGGCGTACGCGCACATTTTATTCCCTTGAACGCTCATTAATTAAGCGCACAAGCCTAAACTTTGTGAGTGTACCTGGAATTTTTACGCATGCACGCGCTTATTTTAGCGTGAACTACCTAAAATGGAATTTTGACCCATTCAGTGCGCCATTCGTGTGTGCATAAAATTACAAGTACATACTTTTAAGCTTTTCTAAGATTGGAAGTGCATGCAATAAATATCACAATTGTATGTGTCATGGATGCACCTGTATTTTAATGTGTGTGAGCGTTCTTTTATGTTACACGACTTACAGTGGAAATTTTATCCAAAAGGGTACACCATAAGTGTTCGGGCCGCCGTCATAACGCTGTCGGTAGCGCGTCAGAGTCCTAATCTTTAATCATGGGATGTCATGGGTTCGATCTCCGGCGGCGGCACATATCCTTTCCGAACTTAGTCTTTCACCAATGGGTGGATAATCGTTAACCTAAGTGGGATAGCAGCTGGAGGCTAGGAAAGGATGTAGTGGTAGTATTGGTGTAAGAAATACCAGGAATCCACTGTTAGGTGCTCCAGCCGCCGCAACATGACTGAAATACTGCTAAAAGTGGTGTCAAACCCCATTCAATCAACACCATACGTGTTCGCTATTGAGTGACACATTATAGTTTTTGAATTATACTGTATATAAACATTTACCCCATGCGTGACTGTCATAATTCTTGTACCAAACATTGAACCCAACAAGCCATAATTCGCACACTCGTCAGAATATTATAATGGTTTCTAACATTTGAAACGGGAATAATCAATAATGACTTTACTCACCGAAAATCAAACTGCATGTCTCAAGTCCAGTTTTTCCGATTGCCTTGGTGACTTCATCTAATGTAGTAAAATGATCGCGGATCGCTTTCTCAACGTGTTCATGTTGACCTTTGCGCCGAAGACTAGCCAGTTTTTCCACTGGAATGTCATGCTCTATATCCACACTTCCGAGCTCGTAATCGTCGTCACAATATGCCATTATTGTAACTCGGTTAAATATCAAATAACATAAGGACTTCTTCTTTGAAGGTAATTATCTTGCGGTTCATTTTATTATTGCAAAAACATGTCTTAGCCTATTATTGCCACAGCTATATTCTACACACACGTCATAAATTGTTTTGTAAAAAATCATACATGTACTCTAGACCTGAACGCGCAGTTTATACCCGATGTTACGATCCTAATAAAGACTGTGTCTTAATTATTTCTTAATACACTGTTCTTTAAAAACAAGTCAAACTTTCGATCAATCTTCACGAGCTTGATCTTATCGTAGAGTGCATTGAAAATCTATTGATCAAATTGACAGATCGCCGCTGTCAATGAAAAATCAATCGACCAATCAAATAATTTATCTAAACCGAAATTAAATAATTAACTCTGACATTTAGTCAAAGCATTTTTGTTGGTTTGCTGAAATAAACATCGTAACTACAGCTTGACGTTTAGGTCACGAACCAACACTTTTACTTTTTAATACATATGCTATTTGTCATGAGCTCTGACATTTATTCAAAGCATATTTGTCGGTTTGCTGAATTAAACGACGTAACTACGGCTTATTCAAGCTGTAGGTATGATATTTAAGTCGCCAACCAACGATTTGTTCTATGGCCCTGCGTTTACATTTTCAAACAAACATCGTTTAATACCTATGGTGAACTGCCTAGTCGGATGTTAGTGGGTGCATTTAGACCGGCAAAGAACTTTGAACTCCGAAATTAGTCCATACTATTTTGGTTGCGTGTTGTTGACTATAACTTTGATTCTGCAAAATAACTCTAGATAACCAATTCCCACACAGTCCCTCATTTTTACGCCCCCCAAGAAAAAATCTTTGGAAAACATTGTTGGAAATGAAGAAATTGCTTGTAGCAATTTCTTCATTATTCACAATGTTTTCTATTTAAAAAGTCGATGGAATATAAAATTCCAACAAATTGAAATCCTCGTCTGCAGCAACTTTCAATTTGGACCAGTCTAAAATTTTGTTATCTGGGAATTGGTTAATATCCAAGTCAAAACGTTCCTGTCAAAAGTGAGTGGGTGTGACCGGCGATCCGTCAGTTATCATTAGTCACTGAAAATCGGCATGAACGAGTTGATATGATCGACAGTCTGAACGAACCTTTATTCAATTAGTGTTTAATCCCATCACTATACTCCACCGGGACAAGATGTCTCTTTTTTACAAACAATACCTTTCATATCATAACATTGACGATTGGGTTGTTCCGCTACCCAATTACTGTCTATCGGTCCCTTGTTTATAACGTATTAAAATTGACGTTTAAACCCTTCCCGTTCATTCCCTGTTTTTTACGTCTCTGTGATTTTATAATTAAGAAACTATTGAAGAAAAGAGGAAATTGCTTATTACAAGCGATTTCTTCCTTGTCCTCAATATTTTCTACCCTACTGAATGGTTATTTTTCAACTAAACTCATCTTTATATTTTCGTCTGCAAAACCTTTGAATTTTGACAGGTCTAAAACTTTGTAAAACAGGAAAGGGTTAACCTGCATTGTGTGAAGGAAGACACAAGTTGGTCTTCTGTAGGTGACACATAAACGCACGGTTGGATTACACAAAAACGTAAGGTCCTCTGTACACATGAATGTTTCTCAACCTGTGTTTGAAGTATATTTGCTAAAGATAGATATACATGTAGCTATACATGTGGATTGCTTAAAGCGCCGAATTTAATTTGACATGGTTTCCACGCGGTAATTTAGGATTTCCTAGTTTTACAAAACTTGGGTATTGTCAAAATAAAGGTAATCTTAAATTTGACTTTAAGTCAGCAATTCTTTTGAAGTTGGAAAAGGTCGAAGGAAAAGATTTTCTTTTTTTTTCTTGTGAATTTAAACAATGGTCACAATAATTATTGTTAAGTGATATATCATTCCTTGTGTTATGATCTGCTCATGGGTATATGATGCAAGGTTATCAGTCAAGGCCATTATCATATGAACAATCAATTTCCTTAGTTTTTCTGCAGATAGGATACAAGTGAACTATTTGTTTGTTTGTTTTGATCACCGAAAGCATTGTAGTAAATTTATAAGAGAGTTGCGTGTATTTGGTTTGTCCCATTTAACATGTTTTCCAATTTCGAGCTGTTGTAGCGGCGTATAAACAAAACTCCAGGAAAAACATTGCATTTTAAGTTAAGCTGATTTGAAAATTATAAAAGCCTGTATATCTTGATGACATTTTTTTTTGTTTAAACGATCATTTTGTGATCTTAAACCTTTAAGCCATATGAAAGAAAAAGAATTTGCCGGAAATAAGCAGTAGATGATAATAGAAGGATAAATAAAATTTGATAAAAAAATAAAATGGATAAATAAAATTTGATAAAAAAATAAAAATAATGGTTGCACAAGCACCTTTTAAACATAAGCCTACTTGAATCATTTAGCACTTTACACTACCCTCTAAGCTGAACACGTCTTTTTTTCCCCAAATATGTTACGGAATACATTAAAACAGTGCACAGTGTCTTGAAACGGATGTCTGTCCTGGCATGGTGCTAAGTTCCTATTTCGTCACAATCTATTGTGACATTCTCATTAGAACAGTAACATTTATTTCCCTTGCATTATTGTGTTGACTCTACCTGTAATTTGGCAAATCCCCCAATACTATTAAACCAATGATTACTTTATGAAATCGGATATAGAAACATCAAAAGGCCAATTCTTTGAAATTTGATAAAGATTTTTTTAAATCAAAGTGTTCACTATGTACCATATATGGGAATAAGTCCTATCCATAAAAGCCATGGGTTTTATTTCACGTACACATTATTTGAAAGAATCAAATCAAGAGTCGCCAAAGGATCATTCGGAATTTGATTGGAATCTACCACCACGGCTGGTTTATAAGAAGAATATTTCACCATACATGGAACTTAGCTCCACCCATTAAAGCCATGTCGTTGCTTCTTTTGATCCGACTGAAATTGTTTGAAGGAATCTTATAAAGGATCGCCTAAGGATAACTCCTATGAAACTTCATTTAAAATCCACCAACTATAGTTTCTGAGAAGAAGACTTCAAAACTTTTCTCTATGGAATATGTTCCGCATATTAATTCCATGGTTTTAACTCCAGTCTGGTTAAATAGACATCATGCAGATTGTGAATTCTTTCCAAAATCTCTAGGATATACAGCCTTTAGATTAGACAGGTCAACCAAAGGTGGGGGAGTATTCATCCTGGTTAAAGATACTTTCCTTGCAACAGAGCAGAAACAACTAAAGACTGATTGTGAAATTATTTGGATTAAATTACAGGTCAAAATCATGTAAACCTCAGTATATCGCAGCCTACTACAGACCGAAAGAATCAGACATCCACAGCTTTAACGAGTTTAGAAAGTCCTTAGACCTGACCTTAAAGGATCTTTTTGGGTCATTTTAACTTCCCAAAATTCTCATGGAGCTGTGATCATATACCAGAATTAAAGTCAGGATGCAGTTATACCAACTTGTATGAAGAATTTAATGCCATGCTTTCAGATTTCAACCTCACTCAGATGGTAACAAAAAACACCAGAGGAGAAAATACACTGGACCTTTTCGGAACATCAAACCACAGCTTAATTAAAAATGTAAAATGTCTTCCAGGTATATCGGACCACAGTATTGTCTCTATTTTTGCAGATACAAAGTAACAGGTGACAAAACAACCACCTAGACAGGTTCATCTGTACAAAAAGCTGACTGGGGTAGCTTTAAAATCTACATGGAGCAAGTTAAAAATGAAATGCTGAAAGACCATCACTCTGAATTTGTTGGAGAAATTTGTTTAAATTTTTCAGATGCAATCTCCACAGGTATCGAGAAATATGTTCCAACTAAACGACTTGGCCACTAGAGATCTGTTCCATGGATTACACAGCCTATAAAACGCCTAATCAGAAAAAGGGATCAACTCTATTTCAGATTGAAGAATGAAGGAAACAACAAGATGAAGACTGCTCTAAAAAAAACATCAAAAATCAAAAAAAAGTTTCCTATATTAATTATATTGAATATATTTTAGGCCTAGATGGAACCACTGAAGACAAAGAGAAAGCCACAAGGTTTAACAATAAGAAACTTTTCAGTCTGGTAAAGAATACCAAGCAAGACGCAATAGGAGTAGCCCCCCTTCTCGATAAAATTTTAGGTTCCATCAAATCGGACAACACAGAAATGGCGGATATTCTAAATCAACAGTTCCAGTCAGTCTTCACTCTAATGACACCAATTTCTTTGGCTCAGTCCTGCCTTTCATCTATAATACAAAATGTGTTTTCTTCCTCTTTCAGCAAATACCCAGTTATGCCGAACATTACTATTTGCACCAGTGGAGTACAAAAACTTATTTCCAATCTGAAACTAGACAAAGCAGCAGGACCAGACAACATCAAACCTCTTGTACTAAAGAACTTATGTTATCAAATTTCCTCGATCTTTCAAATTCTCTTTCAGAAATCCCTAGACACAGGCACTCTCCCCCAGGTTTGGACAAATGCAAACGTGACTCCACTCTTCAAGAAAGGAAACAAAGAAGATCCTGCAAATTACAGACCTATATCTTTAACGTGTATATTGTGTAAAGTTCTAAAACATATTGTAGCCTCAAATCTAACTGAACATTTTGACAACAATAATATCCTTTATGACTTGCAAAATGGCCGGTTTTAGAGAAAGGCGTTCATGCGAAACTCAGCTACTTCAACTGACCGACCATCTTGCCAGAACCCTGACTGAAGGAAAACAAACTGATCTATTTTATTAGACTTCATCAAGGCTTTTGACAAAGTTAGCCACTTAAAACTTTTGTATAAATTGCAGGAACATTGTTTTAAAAATGCTACCCTTTTGTGGATTAAATCTTTTCTAATAGGCAGAACATAAAAAGTAGTCTAAGAAGGTGGATGCTCATCAGAAGTACCAGTCACGTCTGGAGTACCTCAGGGATCTGTACTTGGCCCTCTTTTGTTTCTTTTGTATATAAATGACCTTCCAAATAACATCACATCCCAAGTTCGTTTGTTTGCAGATGGTACTGCCGTTTACTTAGCTATAAACAACAGGCAAGACTGTTTGACCCTACAAGAAGATCTAGACAAGTTGATGCAGTGGGAGAAAAAGTGGGAAATGGAGTTTAACCCCAGCAAATGCATTGTCCTAAATATTACTAAAAAGAAGAAAAGATTTCCTTTGATTACAGGTTACATGGACAAGTATTAGAGACTGTGGACAATGCCAAATACCTAGGAGTTACAATATCTGGAGATCTATCCTGGAACAAACTCATTGATAACATAATATCAAATGCTAATAAAACTTTTGGCTTTCTCCGCAGAAACATCCAGACCAAAAATAAGAAGATCAGAGAAATAGCGTATAAAACTTTAGTGAGACCCCAGGTAGAATACGCATCAACAGTTTGGATCCCATGCACAAAAATCTATATCAATAAAGTGGAAAAATTACAACGTAGAGCGGCAAGATGGGTTCAAAATAATTTCTCTTATTATGACAGTGTTACCTGCATTCAGAAGGAGCTTGGTTGGGAAACTCTTCAATACAGGCGAGACATTTCCAGAGTCACCATGTTTTATAAAATCGTTAATAATTTTGTTGCAGTGCCAGTACCAGCTTATCTCGAAAGACAAGCGAGGACCACCCGACATATGTACACAGCATCTTTCAGACAGATCCATACAAATGCAGCCTACTTTAACTATTCATTTTTTTCCGTACACAGTGATACTATGGAACAGCCTACCAGAAACAATTGTACAGCAACCTGATATTGCAGCGTTCAAAAAGAGTCTCGATTCTTTTCAGATAGTGAGCCGTCCCTGGATGACCAAAAATATGTTTTATCAGCTCTTTTAATCTAACACTCACAATACTTTTAAAATTTTGCACCCTTATCAATGACTAACAGTTTATATTCCAGCACAGACGCGCACCTGCCAGTAATACCCGAAAGGGGAGTTGGGCAGTATAGATAGATAGATAGATAGATAGATAGATAGATAGATAGATAGATAGATAGATAGATAGATAGATAGATAGATAGATAGATAGATAGATAGATAGATAGATAGATAGATAGATAGATAGATAGATAGATAGATAGATAGATAGATAGATAGATAGATAGATAGATAGATAGATAGATAGATAGATAGATAGATAGATAGATAGATAGATAGATAGATAGATAGATAGATAGATAGATAGATAGATAGATAGATAGATAGATAGATAGATAGATAGATAGATAGATAGATAGATAGATAGATAGATAGATAGATAGACTATCTTGAAGATATCTTATAAAGTGTAATCCATTGATCATTTCTGTGAAATCTAGTTGAAATCCATCGACTAGTTTTTGAGAACAAGATAGATTCTCAAAGTTTTTACCATACACCATAAATATGGAAATAAGCCCCGCCCGTTAAAGGTATGATATGTATCCCACCAAAATCCTTCGGAATCTGATAAATAATAACACAATGAACAACTCCGTAAAATTAGGTAGAAATCCACCAACTGGTTACTGAGAAGAGTATTTCCAAAGCTTTCACCATAAATGGAACGAGATCCGCTCATTAAAGCTACGGGTTTTTTACCCGAGCTTAATTCTTTGAAGGAATCTGATTAAGGAATATTCCTGGGTAAATTTGGTTGATTTTGTTCACTAGGTCTACTTTCTGATGAGAAGATTAGAATAATAAAAAATAAAAGTTTTCTGGTGGACGGACGGATGCCCACCCACACGGACAATAGAACAACGTCATGATGACGGCTCATTAAAGGCCATCCTCACGAGTGAAGGGATATCGAGATTTTCTTTATAAGTAGACCATTCGTCGCCTTGGCGCGAAAATGTAGCTAACAGCCAGTTGAACTAAAATATAGGCAACAGAGAGATATCAAAATATTCCAGTGTATAAAATTCTAGTCTATAGTATGTTTGTCCCAAGGAAATTATTTACCAGAAAGGAATTTTACAAAATAATTTTAAGAAAACAAACGAAAGGTGAACGAGGACTCATTTTCGCGCAACCCAATAATCGCGCACAGTCGGTTTTGGGGAAGCTTAGAACAAATGCTATCACATCATTATATGAATTCATGAGAATACATACATTTATATCTATATCCAGATAAACAATTTTCCGTATAAAGAATGATTGCCGGTCAACTCATAACTCTGCCCTTTTTTAGCTCGGCTATTTTTGGAGAAAATCGTGGTATTGTGATCACCTTGACTTCGGTGTTGGCGCTGGCGTGACAAACTTTAAGTTTGGTCATATCTGTGTTGTCATTGAAGATATCCTCATGAAACTTGGCATGTGTATTGACCATCACAAGAGCGATCTAGACTATCAAGGGGCATAACTCTAATAGCGTTTTTGTTAGAGTTTTGCCCCTTTTTGCGACTTAGAATTTTTGCATGATCCAGCACCTGCAGCCAAGCGTTTGCACCTGTGGGCGGTTCTCTTGTTATTTTATGACATATCAACTTTGATATTGATTATTCATTAAGTATAATATTCAATCATCATTCAGTTGTAAGGAAATTTAGATATGTATCAGCTGCAGATTGAAAAGTTAAATTGCAATTAAGCAGTCATTCAAATTGCACACAAGCAATTGATTCTATTTATTATTATTAAAAACATGTGAGGTTATACTGCATCATTTGTACAAAACTTAAACATATTATGATATACTTAACTGTAGAAGATAATATATTTAGGCCGAGTTGACCGGTAACCGAGGAGAATATAGTATCATATTTGGTTGTAAAATTTTATCCTCATTAAACCAGGTGTTTACTCTTCCAAATATTGTCATACAGTAACAATTCCCAGGTAACATCATAGCGCAGTAGTTAGCGTGTCGCTCTCCTAATCTTCAGTCATGGGTAGGATCCCCGGCTGCAATACATATTCTTTCCGACATTTGTCTCTCACCATACTATCCCTAAGTGGGATAGTAGCTGGAGACTAGGAAAGGTTGTAGAGGTAATACTGGTGTGAGAAAAACCAGGAATCCATTGTGAGGTGCTCCAGCCACTGCGATATGACTGAAATACTATTAAAAATGGCTTTAACCCCATTCAATCAATGAAACCAATGTTAACTAGCATCCAATGAGGGCTTTGTGAAAGAAATAATTACTTAAGATTTTCACCACTCCCTTGTATTAATCCTTATCTGTTTTTCAAAATGTTAGTTTTGAACAAATTCAAAGGTTTTGCAGACAACAATTCACGGTCAATTTCTTCTTTTCCCACAATGTTTCAAAAATATAAAAACAAGGATGTACAATTAATCAGGAAAGGGCTTACTAGGCAACCATATCCCTACAAAATATAGTTAACTGACATTAACATATTTAATTTTTGATACAGACTGCTCAGACTTTTAATACTTCCCACACAGTGACGTGTTTGGATGCCTCTCAAGAAAAACAATTGGGAAACCATTGTGTAAAATGAAGAAAACAAGCAATTTCTTCAATTTCTACAATGTTTTCTACCAAGAAAGTTAAAAAAATAAAACTGATAAACATGAAATTGTCATCTGCAACTTCTTTCAGTTTTGACCAGTATGAAATTTTGAATCTGGTAATGGGTTAACCCATTCCCATATGACAAAATTTTAGACTGGTCCAAATTCAAAGGAGTTGTAGATTAAAATTCAAAGTTGATGAAATTTTAGATTTTTCCAACTTTCTGGGTAGAAAAGATGGAAAATAAAGAAATTGCTTGATTGTTTAGTTAAATGTCTGTTTTCTGTTTTTTATGCCCCGGCATCGAAAGATTGGGGGCATATTGTTTTACTGTTGTCAGTCTGTCATGTCTGTCTACAAAAATTAACCAAAAAACTTAACATTGCCAATTACTACCGGCCTAATTAAGATACAATGCTCATATTTGGCATGATGATACATCTCCATAAAACGCATCTCCTCGTGTCAAGGTCATGTGATAAGGTCAAGATCACATACCAAGTCCTGTTGCGGGAGCATTGTGTTTCACAAACACATCTTGTTTTTTAATTTTTCTCAATGTCGTTTTCCATGAGGGTTGTAAAAAAACGAGATAGTATTGAAATGAATAAAACTTATGTTTTCTGTTATTTTTCAGGTAATTTCAACTTTATCCCTTCAAAACTAGGTCCCAAAATTACAACCTGTGGCAGCTGATTGTCATTTCCCTTTTTTCTTCATGAAATAATCAGCTTGTATAAACACTGTGCAGTAGAATAAGATGATAATCTCAGTTAGATTATCTGGAGTTGCACTGATGAATTATAACTCTGGGTTGACTTGGTCAAGACATGTGTACTGCAGAAAGAACATCTTCTGTTGCATTCAAAGCCTTTATAGACAATTTTGTTCCAATGACAAAGAAACAAGTTTGGAACATTTGATAGATAAGTCCCAGGAAGGATTAGTGTCAGGCTTTCCAAGTAAGCAACGGAGAAAACAAGATAGTCTTGTGGAAAAGGTCAGGAAAACACCTGTAAAAAGACAAAGAACAACACCCAGACAATTCACAGCAATAGAGTTGGAAGAGGAAGAAAAGTTTGCTAAATTTTTATCAAATGATTTTCAAGCTAAAGGAGAAGACGGCTTTGGTGACTTAGGTATAACTTCTTTACTAGAGTTTTGCAAAATTTAAAAAATGGAAACAAGTAGAATTTCTGATGAAATATCAATTGAATATTAGTTGTAAAATTTCAAATACATGCCTTTACAAAAAGTAAATGCCCTTGGAACTAGCAACTTTTTTTTTTTCTTTTATAGAAAAATGATTAGTGATATATAAATTTGTTGAGAATTACAGTTTGTATTTTCTTTCAATGTCAACCATTTTAAAATGAAGTTAAACAACAGGGCCATTGGCCCTAAAGTGTAAGATATATCTGAGTCAATGACTACAGAAGTTGCAAATCCCTAAGATTTATTTTACCAAAAAATGACCTATTTTCAAATTTTGTTTCAGAAATCGAGAAAAAGCATACTAACAAAGTTTTTATGCATTTGAGCAGGAAAATTAGCAAGTACATTGCAAGGAAGAATTTTTAAATTAAACCTTAGTGACCTAGATTTTGACTCCATATGACCTAATATCAATTTTGACTGAGTTTTAATGGAGATAACTGATCATTAGTCAAAATAAAAGTTGGCAAAGTATTTCTCCGATTTGACCTAGGGATCTAGTTTTTTGACCCCATATTACCCAAATTGAACTTGGCCAAGATATTATGGAGACAATTATTCTGACCAAATATTGACCCATTACCAGACGGCAAAATTTAAGACTGGTCCAAAATGAAAGGGGTTGAATACTCCATTTTAAAGTTTATGAACTTTTAGATTTTTTCAACTTTTATGGATAATTGTTTTCTTGAAGGGGTGTTGAAAAACATCACTGTGGGAATGGGTTAAGTCATTTGAGCTAAAAATAAGTGCAAACAAGATATTTGTAACATTTTACCTAGTGAGTAGTGGCCTAGTTTTTGATTCTATGTGATTGAGGTATTATGGAGACAAACATTCGAATCAAAATTAATATTACCGGTAAATTATTTGAGTTAAAAAAGAAACCTTTAGAGAACAAACAAGATTTTTCCCAGATTTGATCTGGTGACCATGTTAAAACCCCATGTCACCCAAATTCAAACTTGGCCTAGATATTTTGCAAAAAAATTACCAAATACAAAGTTATTTTAGACAAAATTGAGGTATTTATATTGCGAACATGGTATTTGTTATATTTGGCCTAGTGACCTAGTTTCTTATCCAATATGATCTAAATTCGAATGGTGGAGATATTGTGGAGACAATCAATCTGACGAAATTTCAAGTCAACTGAGCCAAAAACGTAGCCTCTAGAGTGCCAACAGAAGTATTTCTAAGATTTGATCTAGTTTTTTATCCTATGTGACCCAAATTATAAATTGGCTGAGATATTATAAAGACAATTATTCTGACCAAATATCAAGTTATTTGAGCCAAAACTGTGGCCTCTAGAGTGCAAACAGGGTACAATGAATTTTAAGATTTGACCTAGTGACCTAGGTTTTGACCTCATGTGACTGCAATTTGAACTTGGCAGAGAGACTATGGAGACAAACATTCTAACAAAGTTTAGATACATTTAAGTGGAAAAAAGGCCTCTGGAGTGCAACCAAGATTTTGACACATGACTCATGAAGGACACAGTATGGTCACAAAAATGACTGGCAATTTTAACTTAGGGGCCCACACTGTCAAAATTCAATACAACATGTATTTAAGATTAGGAGTATGGGCATTTTCTCCAAAAATCTAGGGGCCCATCCCAAAATCTAGGGGCCATGGGCGACTGGGCCCCTGTTAGTCTTTTTTCCTTTTACTCGTTACAAGCCTTCTCTCATAATATTTTCCATAGATAATTTTTTTAGAGTGTCAGTTAAAATGCTTGATTGTGTAGTAATGTGTGAAATGATCTTTCTTTTGATTTATATATACAAATAGAGGGAGTCGAGCCTAACAAGGTTGATATTCATGAAGATGAAGGGCTAGTTAGGAGACTATTTGATGAAGAGACTGATGATTCTGTTAAGGTTGACAAAAGTTTAAAGAAGTATAATCTTCCAAAAGGCTGGAGTAAACAGTTCGGAACACTGACACCAAAGACAGAAAAGGATAATGTTGAAACAAGGTTGGACCCTGGAATTCAGTAAGTTGATTGTAGTAAATCTTTTTATTTTCACTTTTTTCCAGAAACAAGTACAACTAACAGGTTCTACTTTCCTAGAGAGATAAATATGGCTTTGTAATTGACCAATCACAGCTCTCAATAATAGAAAAAATTGACCATTCAAATCATTCATTTAGACCAGCAGTAAAGTTATAACTCTGACATTGGCCACCATCTATGTGAAGAATTTTTGTTGGGTTTGACAACTTAACCATCATAACTAAAGCTTATTAGTCCCCTACCGGCAAAGCCAAAGGGGACAATAGGTTTGCGCTGCGTCAGTCTATCTGTCTGTCCGTCCGTCTGTCAGTCTGGACATATCAATTTTCCAGACGTTTTTCTTAACCCTGGGAGATATTGAGCTAATTTTTGGTATGTGAGTCAGCATCAATGAGTTACAGTAAAGTTCGAGTTTGGTTCCAGTCCATTGATTTTTGTGGACGATACGGATGCTGGACTCAGAAAATTACCAGTAATTTTAAGTTTTCTTGACTTTTTTTCTTAACCCTCGGAGATATTAAGCTGATTTTTGGTAATTGAGTCCGCGTCGTTGAGTTACAGAACAAGTTTAAGTTTGGTTCCGGTTCATTGGTTTGAGCAAGATACGGATGCTGGACTCAGAAAATTACCAAGAAATTTCAGTCTTCCGAGCTTTTCTTACATTTTCTTAACATTTCTATGTTACTCCTGAACCATAAACTAATACCATGGAGAATTTTTATCAGTAATCATACTGGAAAAGGGAAATAAAAAATTGCAACTTCCTCATACTCGACAAGGATAAAAACAATGAAGTGAAAGGACCAATGTACAAATTGGCATACCTCTGATTGAATGGTAACAGGACAAAGGGAAGATAACACAGGAATGATCCTCAATGATACTAATATGTGGCTAAATAAAGGTAGTAATGATCAGTCTGTCACTATACAATGAGTTACAATTGCTTCTGTGGCTTTTGACAGACAGTTAACCAATTCCAACACCATTATTCTTTTTATACCTCTCTAGAAAAAAGCCTTTGAAAACATTCTGGAAAGAAATGAAGAAGATGCTTGTCATAAGAAATTTCTTCACTATCCACAATGTTTTCTTTATATATATAGTATATATCATCAACTTAAAACTGAAGTCTTCAACTCCTTTCAATTTGGACACATCTAAAATTTCTTCATAAGGTAATTAGTTAAAGGTTTTATCAGGCTATTTATTTTGAGAAGTTTATATGAAAACAATAAAGGCCAGTTCTATGAGCTTTTGAATGCTGAAATCAAATAAAAAGTGGGATAGCAGCTGGAGGCTAGGAAAGGATGTAGTGGTAGTACTGGTGCGAGAAATACCAGGAACCCATTGTTAGGTGCTCCAGTCGCCGCGATATAACTGAAAGATTGTTGAAAGCGGCGTTAAACCCCATTCAATCAATTAATCAATTCACTATCCAGCACCCAACAGCCGAGGGTAGGCACCCGTAGGAGGTGCTCTTGTTTTAAAATTATGCCCTTTTATATTTTTCATGCAGTATCAAGCACACAAAATTCAGAAATATTTTTATCCATTATCCGTCACCAAGAATCCAAGTTAAAGACAGCCTTAGGCGAGCTCTTGTTTCAAAACATACAACACACTTTAAATATACCTTTAATTAGCTGGATTGCAATTGACCAAGTGCTGGTCCCGCCCACTTACTACTTTGGCCCCTCCCATTGACCCTGACTTTCATGTTTTATGGTGTTATTTTGAAAAGGTAGTTACGACGTTAAAGTCGACAAACTTACGAAAATGGCTGCTATATTGGAGTTCAAACCTTAGTTTCAGACTGAATGAATGATTAGATTGGTTGGTTGATTTCTTGAATGAAGGCTGCGATTTATCAGTTGCCTTTGAAATGGTACAGACTGTCTTGGGCTCAATGTTAAATGACCTGCACTCTCTTAACAAAGAAAACTTTGCGTGGAAAGAAACATTAACATATTTTCTTTTTTTTAAACTTTCAGGATGAATATGTTGTTTTTGTTCAGTTTGAACTTGAAAATCATTTCCTCCATCTTTTGACTCATTACCAGACTAAAAATTTCTAGACTGGTCCAACTTGAAAGGAGATGCAGACGACTGTTGAAAGTTTATGAAATTTTGTTTTCAACTTCCTGTATAGAAAACATTGTGGAAAATGAAGAAATTTCTTGTAACAAGCAATTTCTTCATTTTCCACAATGTTTTCCAATTGATTCCCACACAATGACCCTTATAGACGCCTTAGGTAAAAAGGCTTTGGACAACACTGTGGAAAATGAAGAAATTGCTAGATACAAGCAATTTCTTCATTTCCCACAATGTTTTCTAGCTAGAAGACAAAGACTTTTTTAATTTCATCTACTTTAAATTGTCTTCTGCAACTCTTTTCAATTTGGACCAGTCTAAATTTTGTCGTCTAGGAATGGGTTAGTAAGCTAGACTGTTTTGCGGGAAAGCCTAAAGTTTTACCATAGCCAGGTCATCGTCTGCATCCACAACAATTGGGGCGGGGTTTTGTGTTGACTGAAAACTCTGATGACTGTGATATCCCCAGTATTACGGAATACAATTACTTAAAACTTGGAATATATATTCACTATTCTAGGGCACTCACTACCAAACAAGGGAAATAACTCTAAACTCATTTTCAATTTATAAAGTTTATCTACCATTAAGCACTTTGACATCCAATTGTTTGCATCTGCATGTGGTGGTCTTGTCTTATGTGATCATAGTTTATTCTGACTATTGCAGGTATATGAAAGAGCTCCAGTCAGAAGAAGATCTAACTGATGTATACAATCATGTCCCATTGGGTAACAGAAACCGTAGACATGAACCAGATTGGTATTCCAGAAGAATTATCAAGCTTTCTAAACAAGGACACGTAAGACTTTTTCACACTAAGTCGTTATTTATGACATGTTCATGTTAAGTGTGGAAAAATATTTTCATTCTCTCTAACTATCTTGAAATTGCTCAACCCTGGGTTATTCTAGTGTTTGAAATATTGCCAGAGTTGAAAGGGAAATTCTGATTTTCAACTCCATTTGGTAATGATAAACTTGTTACCTGTCATGAAAAATAGGGCCATCTTGGAAGAGTAAAAGGTAATGACTCTGGTGGTTATACTTTGAGCACTGTAGGGCAAGTAGCCCTCTTGTTATCTAGTTAGAAGACTTTTGTTATCTGGTTAGGTGACTTTTACATTTGACTGATTTAAACGAAAAATTCATGGTTTTATCTTGTACAAAATTCTCCTGTTCAAAGTTCATTGACCATTGTCCTTCCTTCTGTCTAGCAATAATCAATCACAAAAAATATTCCACTCCTAAACAAGTCAGCCATTCTATATCAAACTTAAGGTATGATCCTTGGGTATTATTTTTTTCATGAAAGAAGGATCCTTTGTGACTTGATGGTTAGAGAGGTATCGAAGGTTGTGGGTCAAAATTCAAGATATACACAATCCAACCTTAGTACTTGTGATAAATAAGAAGCACATTTCCCATTACCACAATGAAAATTTAGACTGGTCAAAATTGAAAGAAGATGCAGACAACAATTTTAGATATGCAATTCTAAAATTCATTGTCTTTTGGGATAGAAAAGACAATTAAGTATTCTGATAAGCAATTTCTCCATTTCTCTTGAATTACATAGGAATTGCTGAAGTGAACTTTGCCGTGATTTGACTGCAAGAATGTTTAAAACTGTTAAATACCATATCAATGTAATCTTAAATTAAAGAATCAAGGCATCTTTAATGAATCATTTCATTAATACATTACTAGACAACAAAATTTTAGACTGGTCCAATGTTAAGGAAGTTGCAGAGGACAATGTAAAGTTTATGAAATTCAAGATTTTTTCAATTTTCTGGATAGAAGCATTCTGTAAAATGAAGAAATTGCTTGTAACAAGCAATTTCTTCATTTTACGTAAGGTTTTCCCACATTTTTGTCTTGAAGAGCATCTAAAAGTGTCACTGTGTGGGAATGGGTTAATATATGTTGAACCTTATTCCAGATTGCTGAGGCCATTCAGGTGTTTGATGAATGGATGATCAAAAGAGACAGGGTCAAACCAACAGACTATGAATACAGTGTGCTCATCAGTGCCTTAGGGAAAGTAGGCTATACAAAAAAAGCTTTCCAGCTTTTTAATGAAGTAAATCACCTTTTTATAACCCTTTTCACACACATGCATACATTACTTAAGAAGATGAGTGTTTATGGTTCTGAATTCATTATTGGATGATAACTGGTCAAAATAGCATTTTAATAGCCCTCGCATCAGTGATATAGAGGAATATTGTTTTATCAATGACCATCAGTCTGTTTGTCTGCGAGTAGTAACTTAATATTTTGCTAATATTCATACAATTTTGAAGATACTTGGTTCATAATTAGGACACAGCATCCTTGTATTTGTAGATGTTGTTTAGTTGTAAGTTCAGGGTCATCCATCAAGTTCAAGGTAACTTATCAAGGTCAACTAAACACCAATTCCTAACATTTTGCTGTTATTCAAATACTGTCATATTTCCAAGGAAAGGCTTTTACAGGGACATTGTGTTTCACAAACACATCATTCTTTGATAATTGCTGGCACAATTTTAATTTTTCAATCCCCTGGTTGGTCCATCAACAGTCCATCATCTTTAACAATCACAGATTTAAACAAGAATGATTCAAATGAAACAAAATCAAAGAAAATGTGTTGGTTTAATAGTAAATAGCTAGTCATCTATAGCTGGATTCACTATATTTAAGCAACATTCTGAGGTTCCTGGTCCTTGCATGTGCATGATTGTGTTACAAGCAAACTTTGCTGCATCATGTTAGAAAATGTGCAGCAACCAAGACACTGCAATTATATGCCTTGTCAAGCCAAGCAATTTCTTTACTTTTTTCATTTTCCATAATTTTTTCCTAAGCTTTATTTTAGTGGGGGGGATGTTCAAGCACATATTTAAGCATTTTTTAACCCTTTGCTGTATTGCAAAATTTCAGACATGTCCAAATTCCAAAGTTTTGCAGGCCCAAATTTAAAGTCAATTTTATTTGAAGAATTATTATTCAGTAGGATTGAAATTATTGTCAAAATAGAAGAAATTGTTTCAAGCAATTACTTATTTTTTAACAAAATTTCTCAAGTATATGAACATAAGATGTAAAAATCCGTGATTGAACAGGAAATGGTTAATCAAAGAAAATTTAATCAAACAACAAAAGTGATAGGAAAAATGTTCAGAAGTTTACAAATTTCTAAGTTTGGATCAAATTGTTTTAGAATAATTCGTTTTCAAATTAAACTTGGGACCCATTATTTTTACTCCAGGACTTTTTACTTTGGCCCTTAGGACTCATTGTTTTGAAAAGGCAAACCCTAGAACTCATTAATTGTAATATCTAGATGAATATCTAGATAATATGTTTCTTTTAGAACTTGAACAACTTTGAAATTGTATGACCTGGGGTCTAAAATTAGGTTACTAGATCAATTCATGGAAAAACCTTTTAATCTCCCCATAGACAACATATCATGCTCAATCAACTTGAAAATTTGCCAGAATATTTGTTTTTATCAAATCCCAGACCATTATTAGATTGGGTCGAGTTTAAATTTGGGTCAATTTGGGTAAAAAAATAGTTCACTGAGTCAAATTTTAAAATCCAATTTGAAAGAGACTGCAGATGGCATTGAAAATTGGATTCAATTTGATATGAAACCATCTTATGTGATAGAAAATATTGTTAGAAAAGGAGAAATTGCTTGTCATAAACAATTTTTTTCTTTATCCACAATGTTTTCTCAAGTATAAAATCATAGCAACATAAAATCCTGTGTTTGTACAGGAAAGGGTTAATCCTCGTCATGCTGAATATCCTTGTTGTGGCAGGACATATAGACAAAGATCAGCCTGCAGATGTGCAGTCAG
This sequence comes from Fragum fragum, assembly GCA_946902895.1. Classification (NCBI taxonomy): domain Eukaryota; kingdom Metazoa; phylum Mollusca; class Bivalvia; order Cardiida; family Cardiidae; genus Fragum; species Fragum fragum. The sequence continues at coordinate 44,747,186 of OX336365.1, forward strand.
ATCATAGTCTACATCACCTGCTTTTCCCTTTACAGTCCAGAGCTGTTTGAAAATAAAATTTCAAATAGATATTAAGCCTCAATAAGTGATTCCAGAGTTTTCAGTTCTTTAATTTTGATTCAGCATGACAAGGGTTTACCCTTTCCTGTTCAAGGATTTTACGACACTGTGATTTTTATACTTAAGAAAATATTATGGAAAAAGAAAATATTGCTTGTAATATGCAATTTCTTCTTTTCCCACAATATTTTCTACCATTTTTTGTGAAAGTTTGATTTGTTTAAAAGATGGGTGTGTCAGGGACAGGTTTATGAGACTTAAAGAAATCATGAAATAATTCTTTAAAATCTTCTTCTCCTTAACCATTTGGCTGATTTGGAACAGATTTGGCAGGAATGTTCCTTCGATGACACCTTTCAAAACTTGTTAGTGAAATTTTTATTTTGCAAAAGAATGTGAGCGTGACAGGGCTGAGCTTTCAGACTTAGTGAAATCATGGAATTATTCTTTAAATATCATCTGAGTGGCAGGTAGGGCTTAGTTCAAATAATTCTCAGGTGAGCAATTTAGAGCCATAATGGCCCTCTTGTTTTCCTTTGATGACTTGTCTCCAAAATATTAAAAAAAATGCTTAAACCTCCTGTCAGATTAAGAAACTATAGAAAAAAGTGTAGAATGGATCTCTTTGTTCTAAAACTGGGTTAACAGACGGCATAGTTCAAGTCTGATAAAAATTGAAAGATAAGTGCCAATTTCAAATCTAGTAGAAGAACATGACAAAAGGAGTAATTACTTTTCACTGCCAATTTCACATTTTAGAGTAATTTTCTTGAGAATGTCAAAATAAGGGATTGTGTAGTCTGATTTGTTTAAGGCTATCTGGGACTGTTCAGAGTTTTATCAAAAGAGGGTACAAAATTTGGACTGATATTTCAGATGGTTCGTAAAGGCTACAAGATTCATCCAACAATTTATTCAGCACTGTTTAATGCATGCTCAAACTCGCCCTGGCCTGAAGATGATGGATTGAAACGTGCAAGTGATCTTCGAGTCTTTATGCTAAACAGAAACATTCGTCCTGAATACTTGACATACCAGGCCATGATAAAGGCATTTGGGATGTGTGGTGATTTGAAGACAGCCTTTGAGTTAGCTGATGAAGCTGCTCATTTCTACAGAGTAAATGATAATCTACTGACAAATCTTTTGGTAGGCTGCATAAGTGATAAAGAAGCTGGCTTCAGACATGCTATCATGGTAAGCAATGGTTTTGATTCACAGATTTTCTACTTGACTTGAATTTCTACATGTCTATAATTAATATGACTTTGTATGCAAAAACAGATAAGAAATAAGTTTTGAGAAAGCCTTGTTGAAAATGCAGAAAATGCTTGAACCCAGTATTTTCTTCATTAACCACAAAATTTCTATCCTTTAATATTAGCATTGAATTAATTTCCAATAAATAATGAGTTAATTTAAGATCTATTTTGCACCATGCCATAATTTACTTGTTCCCATGCAAGTAGCCTGAAAAAATGTACTTGTGGAACGTAAAAAAAGCCCATGTGAAACAGGTGGGGCTCCTAAACTAACCTTGGAATTTAACCAAACCTAACAGAAATGAACCTTAGATCAAGCTTTTCAAAATAATTCAAAAAAATAAAATCAATGGCAACCAAGTGTGAAAACTTAAAATTTGTCTTTTCCCAAATTAGCCCTTGACTGTGCCATACCTGATAATATGTAGGCATAAAGAAGGAAATTGTTGAAATCTTATTCCAAACCATAAAGCATTTGGTATATTTCATTGCCTAATGACTATCTACCCAAACACTTCTATTACCATTAGGCCTTTGCTGTCCAATCCCTGATTTTTAAAAATCGTAATCTCTCAAACTGGAAGGCCAAGGGCTTTAAAATTTAGTATAAATCATTACCTAATGACCCTCTACCAAATACTTCAAAGGATTACTATATTTTGAAAATTAGCTGTATTTTGAGGAACCTAGACTTTTACATAGGATTAAAGAAGCAAATCTTTAAAGATCTTCTTCCAAACTATATGGTTAGTGGTTTGAGATCCTTAAGCTATCATACTCAGCTGAGAGATATAAGGCCATCATTGGGCCCTTGATTAATTTGATTCCAACTGATGCACCTCAGAAGACTAATTTCAAAATCAAACTAGTTGTATTCTAAACAAGTTTTGTCTATGGATGCTTATTCTACACTTTTGTAAATAAACAGGGAATAACATAGACATAGTTGGTAGCGCATAGGAATCCAACTCATGGGGTCCCAGGTTTGATTCCAAAGTTGTGATGAATATGCTTGTCTCCCACCAATGAGTGGATAATCTTAAACCTTATTGGGATGAGTAGCTTGAGGCTCAGAAAGGATGTAGTGGTAGTACTGGTGTGAGAAATACCAGGAATCCATGGTTAGATGCTCAAGCTTCCAAGATATGACTGAAATACTGTTAAAAGTTGTGTTAAACTCCATTCAAACAAACAAACATAGACAAAGAGAAAATACTTTTGGAAAAGGATAGCTATTTTCTAATAGCATACAGGGATCAATCATTTTACCAAGTTTCATTGATATGGTGGTATTAAATATACAGATTGGTTTTTCAATTATATGAGAAACTACTTCATAAGCAACAGAGACTCAATTCTTTTCATTATTTTTTCCATTGATTTCACTTGAAACCCGAGACCATTTGTATATACTCAAACTTCTTACTAGGTACCTTGACTGTTTTCTGAGAAAACCTGAGGTATTGTGATAGCCTCTGTGTCGTTGTTGTCATCATCCTCATGCAAAAACTTTGATATTTTGTGATATCTCTGGTTCTACTGAAGGCATTCACTTGAAACTTGGCACACATGTTCTCTATGAAAAGAGGAACCTATACTATCAAGGGGGATAACTCTAGATGCATTTTGTTTGAATTATGCCCCTTTTCCCAACAGCCAAGCCTAGACCCCTGTAGGTGGTGCTCTTGTATCAAAAATTTAGTTCTCCTTTAAAATGATGGGAAGATTATGATACACTAGGACAGCATTGCTGAATTGTTGAAAACTGCATTTTGAGTAATGTTAATGTCAGAATGAATCATATTCATTCAAATTTATCAAGTAGAGTAACAAACAGTTTATGCCTTGATCTTGAACAAGTAGATAAGTCTTAATATTTCAAATTTAATTCATAAAAATGAAGGTAAAATAATCATTCTACATTGATGGAGATATTGGGTCATTAGTTTTCCATCTTTTAGCATAATACATTTTCATATGATACATGAAGGCATTAAGCCTTTATATTTTGCATTTGCATGAATCATCAGTACATTGACCTGTTTCAGAATTACAAAAATCATTACCCTCTAGTCCCCAGGGGGGCAATCCAGAAGGGTGGGATAGGGCTTGTAAAGAAATATAGAAGGATTTTTAAAACGACATCTCCTCCAAAAACATCAGGCCAATTTCAACCAAAATATGGTGGAAATGTTCCTTAGGTGGTACCCTTTAAAAATTACTTAAGGAATTGAAATCCAATGAAAACTCTGGTTGCCATGGCAACAAAACTGAAATTTAAAATAAAAAAGTGTTTAAAAATTATCTCATTCTTACCAAAAAGGCATAGAGCCTTATTATTTTGCATAAAGCATCAGTATATTGACCTCTTTCAGAATGGCCAAAATCATTACCCTTGGGGTAGAGCCCCGGGGGATGTGGGGCATATATAGAAATATAGAACGATTTTTAAAACAACAACTCCTCCCAAACTATTATGCCAATTTCTACCAAATTTTGTAGAAATTTTCCTTAGGTGGTGTCCTAAAAAATTTTGATAAAATGATTGAAATTAATTGTAAACTGGTTGCTATGGCAAAAAAATGAAATAAAAAAATAAGTTTAAAAATGATCTCCTCCTGACCAAAAGGGGTAAAGCCGTATTATTTTGCATGAAACATCAATATTTTGACTTCTTTTAGAATTGAAAAAATCATTGCCCTTGAGTCCCAAAGGGGCAGAGCCCCTGAGGGTGTGCGGCTTTTGTAGAAATAAAGGCAGATTTTTATAACCAATTCTCCTCCCAAACTATTGGGCAAATTTCAACCTAATTTGGCAGAAATTACTTTAGTGGTGCCCTTTGAAAATTGCGTAAAGATTTGATATGTCTAAAAAGAATCTCAATCTGACCCAGAAGAGGTAGAACCTTGTTATTTTGTATGAAGCATCAGAACATAAACCCCTTTCAGACTTGCTAAGATCATTACCCTTAGATATTAAATAGATTTAAAGAAGGATTTTCTAAATGACGTTTCCTTCAAAACTACTTGGACAATTTCATCCAAAGAATTGAAAACCATCAAAAACTCTGGTTGCCATGACAACAATAGTGAACTCAAATAAAACAAAAAAATTTAAAAATCAATCCTCATGACCCAGAAGGTGTATCTTGATTTTTTGCATGAAGCATCAGTACATTGACCTCGTTCAAAACTTCTTAAATTTCGGAGCTCCAGGGTGATGAGGCGTACATAGAAATAAAGGAGGCAACTATTCTAAATCTATACAGCCAATTTCAATCCAATTTGGTAAAATGTCCCTTAGGTTTTCCCCTTTTAAAATTTACTAAAAGATTTGAAATCTGTTGAAAGCATTGGTTGCCATAGCAACATAAGTTGATTTGAGTTAAATTTTAAAGGTCTTCTCCAGACTCAGTTAGTATTTGCCCATGAAGAAAAGAGCCTTATCACAGGTGAATGCCAGGGCCTCTGGCCCTCTTGTTATAGTGAAATTATCAGTTGATAATTCACTGAGAAATGTCAATAAACCACTGAAGGCATTAAAGTAAATATGTTTATTTCTTCAGGTATGGAGACGATTCCAGAAATTCGATGTCTTTCCTGAAATACGAGCTTACAAGTTATTGATGAAGGCAACTGTAGAATGTGATATTGGTGAACAAAAACTGTTAATGCAGTTGCTAGGTATAAAACAGAAACACAATTCATTAGAATTAAAGGAAACACGTCTACTTCAAGCTGAGGAAAATACTGATATAGATTCTGATCTCTTAGACACTAATACTGTTCATGGGAACGAAAGTTGTCATAGAGGAACAGATTTCAACACTGATAGAGTATCAGATTGTACTGATGCTAGAGAAACAACTGAAACATCTACACTCTTTAAAACAGATAAGCTCAAGCCAGACAATACTCAAATAGAAAATCTAATGACACTAGTAAAAGTTCCAAGTATTCTTGACCCAGAAGCTGACTTTTCGGATGTTTTGTCAGTAGGTAAAGTTGTGAATAAAAATGACAGGTTTGCCCTTCTTGGTAATGTAAAAGGTGTATTGAAGAGTTTGAAAGAGAACAAGGTCAAACCAGATGTTGAGCTATTTACCTATCTCATTGAAGTAGCACCAGAAGGAGAGATACCAATTGTTCTAGATGAGATGATTAGATCCAATGTAAATCCAGACATTGAGTTCTGTAACCGTTATTTGAAGAGACTTATCTTAGAGGGCAAAGATGTCCAGGTGAGAATATAACCCTTTCCTACACAATCTGCCTTTTTTATACACCCCAAGAAAAGACTTGATGAAAACAAGATTGAAAATGAAGAAATTTCTTGCTACAAGCAATTTCTTCATTTTTATCCTTGTTTTCTAGGAAAAGAGACAGAAATGCTAAAAATTTGTCCAACTTTAAATTGTTGTAAGCAACTTCTTTGAATTTGGACCAGTCTAAAATTGTGCCATGTGATAACGGGATAACGTCTTCACTACAGTGTTACCTGAGCACATCATATGATTTTGTGGTGATCCTGTGTCTGTTGTACATCATCATTTATTCGTTGTCCATCTGAATCTTTATAAATTATAAAACATCCTCTCCTCCTAAATCCCTTGGACAATTTTAAGCAAAATTGGTAGGAATGATCTTTGGTGATTGTTCTCAAAAGTTTTTGTGAAATTTTGCATGGCCCCAAAAATTTAGTGTGACAGAGCTGGGCTTATTTTCACCACAAATACAATTTCAACCTTACTGGACAGGAACATTGTTAACCCTTTCAAAAACTTGTTCATGGAATTTTGATAGGCTCATTTGTATGGGTATGGCAGGATTGGGCTTATGCTGACTATAACTCCTGCTACCTCCTAACCACTTGGTCAATATCTACCAAATTTTACAAAAATGCATCTAGGTGATCCTGAACCTGATCAAAATTTATTCTTGAAACTTGATAGACCCATAAATAAGAGTGCAGATAAATGCTTATTTTCAGCTTTATATCTTTAAACATCTTGCCCTCCCTAACCACTTTGTCAAATTTTAACCAATTTCCACACAATGACACTTTTTGATGCCCCTCAAGAAAAACAATTGTGAAAAATGAAGAAATTGCTCGCAACAAGCAATTTCTTCACATTTGGCAATATTTTAAACCTAGAAAATTGAAAAAAATCTAGAATTTCATGAACTTAGCATTGTTGTCTGTAACTCCTTTCAGTTTGGACCAGTCTAGATTTTTGTTGTCTGTTAATTGGTTATGGAAACTTAGCTGTATTTCTTTAGCGTTCCTTTGTTGAACCACAGAAACCAGTTAATGAATTTGGGATAAGTCACTAGAAATTGATTTGACAGGCCATGGTTAATTTCACCAAGCACATCATGTTCAAGTTAGGGATTCTGGTCTATAGCCTTTTGCCTGGCATTTGTGCTTAATAAATGTCTTTAACCTATTCCAACACAACAAAATTTTAGACTGGTCAAAATTGTAAGAAGCTGCAGACGACAATTTTATTTTGATGGAATTTTTTTTCTTTTCGTCTTCTGCGATAGAAAACATTTTCCACAATGTTTTCCAAAGTTTTTTTGAGGGCTGTAAAAAGGAAGGATTGTATGGGAATGGGTGCAACAATATCTTCGAGGAAACAATTGGGCCAACTTAAATCAAATTTGGCAGAAGTTTGCCTTCTTTCTAAAAAGCTTAATTGAAATTTATTTAAAGCTCTGCTTGGTAATGAAGATGAAATTTTAAAAAAAAGTGAAGGAAATTGATTCAAATTTCACATGTTAACTTTGTACCAACCAAAATTGTATGTTTATTTCAATTACGGCCCATGTACTTTTATGGGATTTATGGTCCCTTTTTGAAAAAAGGCTTAGTTTCTGTGACAAAATGTTTTTTGTAACATGGAACTACTTGGGGATATAAATCACATTCATTGAAAGTCTAGTAGTTGTTGTTGTTTTATAGGAGGTAACAGATGTAATGCAGGCAATGCAGATAAAACCCAACATGAAGACTTACACTGTGCTAGCTAACGGCTGTAAAAATATTGATATGGTTGCATCATTTTTAGATACAATGGAGGTAAGGGCTTCAAATGTTTAATAAACAAGTTAGAGACAGCATGAATTACCAAAAACTTTTAGTGACCTTCTTGTGTTTGCCATAAAACACTGCCATTGCCAAATTTTCAAGTCTAGTTTTTACTTGATATTTGAATAAGTCACATGTACATTATGAAATAATTAATTTTACTTTTTGTTCTATTTTTTGCTAAAAGTAAATTTGTTTCATTGCAAATTCAAAGTTCTAGCAAGAAAATGGCAACATAAAAAAGCCTAGAACACTTTGAAATCTTTTGACATTCATATAGTTTATTTACCTAATTCAGGCCAGTTTCCTTTTTTACTGAGACCTTTTCTTACCATAAAAACATGGTGCTTCATTTTATGCTCTTGAAGTACCATATAAAGGGAAGCTTTGTCAGAAAAAGAAAATCGGCCTGTTTCATTATTTGACACCCTATCTTACACTTTTCAATTTCCACACATTTTGAATTTGTCAAAGGCAACCTTTTTTCAAATTGGACAAATGTAAGATTTTGTAGTCTTGTAAATGGTTTAACATAGAATGTTAAAAAAAAATATCTATTAAATCAGATCATAAGCATATTTGTGTGTATGTTGTGTCACTCTAATAGATTTTTCTCAGCCTAACAAGGTGTGAATTTAAGTCAGTTATTGTAAACACATACATATTATTGTTAATCACATACAAGATATCTTTTAGGATTTGCATCCTATACATAAAAAAGAATAGTTAGAGTTAATACCAGGTTGTAAATTATTTTTTTACCTCTTTTAACCAACAAATGTCTTGGTCAGAATGTTTATCTACATGATATCTCGCAAGAGATTGAAAATGGGTTCAGAATGTTTGCTTCCATGATCTCTTTCACATTAGATATTGGGTCTCATGGTTTATTAAGTAAGTCACTAGGTCAGATCTTATGATAACCTCCCTTTCTATGAAGTCACCAACTTCTGGCATAGATATCTTTAAACATGATAAGAATGTGTTTCTAGTTTAAATAATTTCTGAGACCAGATTTCAGTAACAAATCTTGTTAGGACAAGATAAGTTCAAATGTGCCTTTTTACTTCAAAGTAATTGACTCAGGTGAGTGCTTTATGGCCAATTGCCTTCATATTTGAAATTTAGGACTGCTTGAAATTGAAAGATGTTGTAGATGACAATGAAAATTGGATGCCTTTTGAAATGGAACCATCCTATGCCGTAGAAAATATTGTTGGAAAAGGATAAATTGCTTGGTAGAATCAATTTCTTCCTTTTAATACGCCGCCGGAGGCAGTCGTATATTGGCGTCATCTTCTCCGTCTGTCCATCCATCCATCTCGATCTGTCTGTCCATACGTACATACCTCCACTTTTCTCGTGAGCGCAACTCCTCCTAAGTTTCTGGCAGGATCTTTTTGAAACTTGGTCAAGTTTATCACCTTAATTGGTAGATGTGCATGATGTAAGGATTTTATGGTTCATTGATTTTTGCCTCAGTTATGCCCCCTTAAAACTTAGTCTCTTGGGCTTATTGAAATTGCAGCCTTGTGAATGCAACTCCTCCTAAGTTTCTGGCTGGATCTTTTTGAAACTTGGTCAATTTTATCACCTTAATTGGTTGATGTGTATGAAGTAAAGATTTTATGGTTCATTGATTTTTGCCTCAGTTATGCCCCCTTTAAACTTAGTCTCTGGGGCTTATTGAAATTGCAGCCTTGTGAATGCAACTCCTAAATTTCTGGCTGGATCTAAATGAAACTTGGTGGATGTTATAACCTAAATTGGTTGATGCATGAAGTAAGGATTTTATGGTTCATTGATTTTTCCCTGAATTATGCCCCCTTAAAACTTAGTCTCTTGGGCTTATTGAAATTGCAGCCTTGTGAACGCAACTCCTAACTTTTTGTCTTGATTTAAATGAAACTTGGTCAATGTCATTACCATAATTTGTAGATGTACATGGATCAAGGATTTTATGGCTCATTAATTTCCCTGAATTATGCCCCCTTAAAACTTAGTATCTGGGGCTTATTGAAATCGCAGCTTTGTGGACGCAGCTCCTCCTAACTTTTTGTTTTGACTTAAATGAAACTTGGTCAATGTCAACACCATAATTTGTAGGTGTACATGGATCAAGGATTTTATGGTTCATTGATTTTTGCAAGAGTTATGCCCCTCGACACTTAATCTATGGGCCAATTCAATCAATCAATCATACCCAACAGTTTGAGGTAGTCAGCAAATGTCTTGAATTTGGTTCTGTCAAAATAAGTAGTATGTACATTTATTTTCGTGAAACAGCAGCAAAGTGGGGTTTACATTGTGACTATGGCACTCTTGTTCACAATGTTTTCTCAAGTATAACGTCACAGTGGCAAGAAATTTCATGATTACACAGCAAAGGGTTAAGAAATAAGTGAAATTTGATGGAGACAAACTTATGAAAGAAGTTTTCTCAAGTGATATACTGTAACTAGGTTTAGCTAAATGATATTCATTTTTAGCTCACTGGAACACAACATACTGATGGTGAGCTATTGTGATCCTTGAATGTCTGACGTTTATAAGCTGTCTTGCGGCATCAATAATCTAATTGTTCACAGTCTAGAGGCAACGATTTTAGTCCAGTCCTTCTTAAAATGTGTTTGAATTTTATCAGATCAAAAAAAAAAAAAAAAAACATGCAAAAAAATCTAAGGGGTGTCAAAATTTGAAGTGTTATTGTCTGGGAACAGGTTAAATCATTGATCAAATTGAACAAGTTTTGTGTACTACTTGATATTTTACAATTAAAACCTCCTGTCAAGTTACAGTTTCATTCTTCACTGAAGTACTAAGGTCTGTAATCTAAACTCTTGTCATGCTGAACCCAGAATATTCCTAGTTTGGCAGGAGGTATAGACAAAGATCAGCCTGCACATATGTGCAGGCTTGATATTAGTCTAGAACTCCTGTTTGTCTATTTCAAGCCAGAAATGTGTAAGAGAAATACTGACTGGCAACTAGTGCTTCCATTGCTTTCATCCCTTTGATTTTAATACAATTTTGAACAAGGATTTAATTCAGCATGACAAGGGTTAAACTATCTAGGGCATCTTGTTTCAGTTTACAGTTTGTAAGATTTCATTTCTGTTCCTTTAGAAATCTGGTGTGATGCCAAATGTTTTAACAATGAGAGCATTCATCAGAGGTAGCTATCTTAACTTCACATACAAGACGTATCTATTGAAGCAGCTGACAAAGTATAACATAAAACCTGATCAACAACTTCTGGAACTTATTGAGGACCAGATTATTATGGGCCATAAAAGACTTAAACAAATGGTAAGCAAATGTGTGTCCTATTATCTGGGTTAGATTAGGTTACATTAGGTATATGAAATAGTGGTCAGATAATTGAACAATTGCTAGCCCTGCCAACTGATTAATTTGACCCCGCACATTGACTCGGATTGGAAGTTTGCTTCGTTTTATAACGGCATTATTTTGTAAAATGTATGGCCAGTAGCATTTAAGGAATAAGTAGAATGGCTTTTTGGCGACCTAAACGTCATAACTACAGCTTGAATAAGCTGTAGTTATGAAGTTTAAGTCGCCAAACCAACACAAATGATTCACCAAAATGGTGGCCAATGGCGGAGTTCAAACTGAACTTCCAGGCTTAATGAATGATTTGATTGGTCGACCTATAATTTGATTGACAGCTGTGATTGGTCAATTCACACCTCATATTGATTCAAAAGAAATTGAAAGGAAGATGGAATAACTATTTCACTTTTCCTTTATTAGCTGGCCAAGGACATAATATGTCTTGGAAGAGCTATTGTTGTACCCTGGGTGTCAGCATCCGACTTGGTTATAGATCTTGGATCTCTTATCATAACTGAGCATAGGGAGCTCATATTTTACACATGCACTCCTAAGGTGATAGATAATGACCTTGACCCTGTGACTTTGATCTTGACCTTTAACCTGTGATAAAAAACTTAATAATTGAAAACTTCAACAAAACTTTTCTATCTTGGTCATTTCTCAACCTAGGGGTCTCATATTTCACACATGCTCATATCAGGAGGAAGGCTTGCATGTGAGACAATGACCTTGACCCTGTGATATAAACCCTCTATCATTTATAAAAACTTAAACCAAAAAATTTAACTTGTTCTTTCTTGGTATGAGGGTGCTCATATTTCACACATGCATTTTTAAGGGGATAAACATGACTCTATGACTCTAAACCTTGTTTCAAATGGCTATGTTATCCACAGACAGCTCCTGTTTAGGATGCTTTCTTGAGGTTTGTGTTTGGTTGATTAGAATATGTGAGCATTTTTAGAAATCTGTGGTATTAAATTGTGTCTGTGATCAGGCTGTAATCAGGATTTGCAGAGTTGTTGTAGATATAAAACTATGACACTTTTTTAGCTCAGCTGAGCACAAAGTGCTCTGGATCAGCTATTGTGATCGGTGATTGTCTTGCATCTGTCAATCTTTCCTTCCGTTCACAATTACAAAAAATCTTCTCCTTCTAAACTAACCATGGCATTTTAACCAAACTTCACAGAAATGATCCATAGGTCATGCTCTTTCAAAATACTTCAAAGAATTGAAATCCATAAAGAACTTTGGTTGCCATGACAACCGAGTGGAAAAAACTTAGAAAATCTACCTCTCCCTAAACATAAGGCCCATACCTTAGATATTTTGTAAAAATCATAATCTACTGACCCTCTACCAAAATGCTTCAAAAAGGTACTGTATCTTGAAAATCAGCCCTTTACTGTGCAAGCCCTGATTTTACATAGAAATAACAAAGTAAATCTTTGAAAATCTTCTACTACCAAACCATAAGGCTTATAGCTATGATATATGGTATAAATCATCTTCTATTGACCCGCTACCAAAATACTTCAAAGAATTAACATACTCCAAAAGTGAGATTGTTTGTGTGCAATCCCTGATTTTACTTATGAATAAAGAAGGAAATCTTTGAAAATCTTATTCTGCCAAACAATTAGGCTTAAAGCTTTGATATTTTGTATAAATCATTAATTATTGACCCTTTACAAAAATACTTCAAAGAATTACCATATTGGCCTTTCTGTATGATCCCTGATTTTTACAGGAAAATAAAGAATGAAATCTCTGAAATCTTTTTCTCCAAAGTCATAAGGCTTAGAGCTTTAATATATTGTATGTATCAATGTCCATTGACCCTTTACCAAAACACTTCAAGGAATTACCATATTCTGAAATTAACCCTTTTCTGTGTGATCCCTTATTTTACATATGAATGAAGAAGAAAATCTTTGAAAACCTTCTCCCAAAACATGAGGCCTAGAGCTTTATATTTTGTGTGCATCAAAACCTATTGAACCTTTACCAAAATACTTTGTAGAACTACCATATTCTGAAAATAAACCCTTTTTTTTGTGCATCCCAGATTTTAGAAACGAATAAAGAAGGATATCTTTGAAAATCTTCTTCCCCTAAACCATAATGCCCAGAGTTTTGATATTTCGTTTGTATCAATGCCTATTGACTCTCTACCAAATATTAAGTTATATTAAGTTTGCCAAACAAAATAAAATGTGTCATAAAATTTATGGCCTGTGTCGGAGTAAATTTCACTTCTGATTGAAATGAATGATTTGATTTGCAAGTCTTCTTTTTATGAACAGCCGGGATTTGTTATTATTATGGATATACTTTTGAAAATTTCCTTTTTCTAGGGCATCATTTTCGTGCATAATTGTTCGACAAATGGAATCCTTTGTATTTTTTGTTATACTTCAGGATGAAGGTGAAATACCAAGACAGTCAGAGTTTATTACAGCATTTGACAAGTTTTTGACATTCTATGAAGACTGGGCTAGAAAATCAGATATAGTAAAAGAAGACCATCCTTGGGAAAAACTCAAAATGCAGAAAAATGGACAATCATAAATATACGTTCTTGCACACCAAGATTTAGATCTTCGAATGTCTTTAGAAGGACAGTCTATGATTGAATCCATGACTAGACAATATAACTTAACCCATTACCAGACAACATTTCCTGTGCAAGATATATGTCAGGAATTCATTGTTAGGTGATCCAGCCGACACAACCGGACTGAAAGATTTTAAAAGTGGCGTTAAACTCCATTCTAAAAAACGAACCAACTCACCAAAATTTAAAGATGTTTCATATGATAATAAAAGCTTGTACAACATGAAAAAAGGTTTGCTAGACAAGGTAAAAACACTCTGAGAGAAACCACTTAACAAGATTACTTGTAACCATTAAGTTCACTCTCTCACATTTTTACTACAATTTTATTACACTCGCCTGTCCATCTATGTTGATATATTGTTAACACATCTTTCCATACATCTCAAGATTTGAATGAAGTTTTTACAGAATGTTTCTAGTCACCTGAACTTGGGCATATTGTCAGGGTTTTGCCATGTTAGGCTGATTCACAGAAAAGGGGGGGCTTAACCAATTACCAGATAACAAAATTTTAGACTGGTCCAAATTGAAAGGAGTTGCAGATAACAATATAAAGTTTATGTAATTTTAAATTTTTTTGACTTTCAAAGAAAACGCTCAGAGAAAAGGAGAGGTTGCATGTTACAGACAATTTCTTAAATTCTCTAAATATTTTCTTCTTGGTTGATGCATACCATTTTATTCACTCAGAGTTTGACTCCAACCAGACAACAAAAAATTAAATTGGGCCATTGGTGTGAAACAATCAATTTAGTATGCTCACCTTTGTACTTGTATGTAAAAACTTTAATTCAGTTATCACTATACGATTAGCAAAATAATCCCCTCCATCAATCCATCATAAATCTATGTAAAGGCCCCAAAATAGAGTATATCATCTTAGCAATACATCAAAGAATGTCCCTGTATTATGCTTTCAATTACGATTTATTGTTAAAAAAATAAAACATTGACAATATATACATTAACACTTTCTTAAAACACAATTTCAAGAAAATTAAGTCCTTATGAAATCAAATCAAGTTTGGTAAACCAAGGTTATACCAAAGAAAAAAATAATTTTTACCCCACTCCAATAATTGTTTAATTAAATTCAATTTCTAATGACTCAAAATTGTCATTTATATAAAACTCAAAGATGAATATTCGTGATTTCATATGATTATCATAAGTCTTAAAAAATTATTTCATATATTGTGAGTCACAAAAAAACACACACATTTTTCATAATTATGGGGAGTTTGTCCACTTTTCAGATAAGGGCATGAGGTTTTTGTCCATGGGGTTTTTATTCTAGGGAGCTTTGTCCCATGGGGATTCTGTCAATGCTCTGTTTTCCTTGAGGTGCGTCAAAAAACATTATTTTATTGGGAATGGGATACGCATTTTATTGGTTGGGTGACTTAAGCAGCATAACTGCATAACTGGTTACTTAGTTTAGGTCACCAATCTTCTCAATTTGCCTTTAATTTTATATCCATGACCACAAATTTCACAAAATAATGTTGTTTGTCTCAGTCTAACTGCCATGTCAGAGGTTAGTGGTTTGCCCTGTGATCCATCTGTTGTCAAGAAATTTTACTATTGTAATTCACTTGATTGTAAGAGTGTATTGTTAGCTAATTGTGCATACTTGTAAAGGATTGTTATACATTTCTATGAGTAGCTTTTTATTTGCCAAATATAGAGAAACAAACACGAAGA
This sequence comes from Fragum fragum, assembly GCA_946902895.1. NCBI lineage: Eukaryota > Metazoa > Mollusca > Bivalvia > Cardiida > Cardiidae > Fragum > Fragum fragum. The sequence continues at coordinate 44,762,282 of OX336365.1, forward strand.
AAATAAAACTAGATAATAGCTCTAACCGATTTTGTTTTTCTTTTGACCTTACAATTTTTTTAAATCTCGTGATGTTTAGTTTTGCTGTTGCAAAGCAAACCTGTGGGATTACCATAACTCTATTATCATTGCTATTGTCGGGCAAAACATTTGCCATTTTCATAGGCACCATTTACCTCTGGTATCAATGAATGCATTCATTTGAAACTTTGAACATATGTTCACTACAGATAAAATAGCAGTCCATACTATCAATAGAGGAAATACATTTTTGTCAAAATTATGCCCCTCTTTGCATTAAATTGTATCCACTAAATCATCCAACAGCCGAGCGTCAGGTACCCGGTAGAACCCGCTTTAATCTTTATTATTTGTACTTAGAATTTAGTGCTTTAAATGGTGCACTTGAAAATTCACAATTTCGTTTGGAAATAAAAATTGTAATATAGACGCATAGAATCTAGATTTTAATGAGAATTTGACCAAATGATCAGTTCCTCATCTTTAAGTGATTGCCCTTGCACTAGAAAAGCATGCATTTGTGACATGAAATTGTTAAATTACAGCCGAAGGCAAGAAGGGGCTTATTCATGCAGAAATGAAATTTGTGTTATATCCCTTGACTTTTATTAGAGACTGGTTCGAATTGAAATACAAATTGAATATGTAGTTGCAGTCGATAATTTACAGTCTATGAAATTTTAGATTTTTTCAACTTTCTGGGTATAACACATTGAGTAAAATGAAGAAATTGCTTGTTACAAGCAATTTCTTCATTTTACACAATGTTTTCGAATTGTTTTTCTTGAGGGGCGTCCAAAAGCGTTATTCTGTTGGAATAGATTTATATATACGGTATTGAATTCTCTTTGAAAGGAAAATTGTTTTCCGAGTTTAAGGTAAGTATTCTAGCTTTAAAAAAAGATAATTTGTCAAATATACGCCTGACATTTTCTAACCATTTCTCATGTCCCTAAATTGAAGATACTGATCAGTCTGGTCAGCGATTTAGAAGCCTTAAGTGAGTATCTATGTATGTGGATACACAGGCTGAACTGAGCATTTACTTGGTGCACATGAGTAATGGTTTTAAGTGTCATGCCAAGGCTAAAAAATATGCAAATATTTCGCCAAAGGATGACGATGCTGATGACACCAAAGCTTGAACAGTACCAAGATGTTGCCTTGGCCCCGGATATGTCGATACTTGACTGGCGAGCCTGTCCTAATCTGACGATACAAGCCAATATCGGAGAGCACCGTTGATGGGACAGGTTCATCAGTCTATGTCGATACTAGACTCACAGGCAAGGACAAACAAGTTTACTCAGAAATCAATCTCAAAAAAGAAATCAATGGGGGAAACTGGTTAGGCATTCTATGGCTCACTAACAATTTTATAACCACTAAATTGAGCTAGATTGTTGTCATGACTGTATTGATTGTCTTTTGCGAATCTTTGAATTTGACTAGCCTCGATTTGTCGTTTGTTGAAGTATTAACTCTTCGGAGGTGATCTATCAACTGCCTGATATAGGAGTTGCACATATTTATGTGTGTCAATGTCTGTAATTAATGTCATGTTTGGGCTCTTGTTTAAAGTTGAATTCCAGTCTACAACCATTTGGCCCCATGTAAATTCTCCTTTGAATTCTACCGTTGCAAATACGTCAGATGATGTTTTTATGACGTTATCAGACAGTGCGCATGCAAGGAGGATTTCGTCTGCTGGTACAAATCCACCCCAATTATGCTGTTTTGAGTAGGTGACTGAATTCCTCTCAAGGTCTTCAAGAAAAAGTGACTTTTTGGTGTGTTCTGCTCGTAAACTGTTGTACATATCCTACAAGAAAAAGAACATTGTTTGTGCAGGGTTTATGTCGCTTTGAACCATCTTGTAGTATTTACATGTATAGTGGACTGATGTAAACTTATATCTGTGCTTTCCATGGCAGCAATAGAAAGCGGTTTCGGCAACAACAACACTAAATAGGGGAGCATATACGCCTTTTCCTACGGTAAAACCGCTTGAGCATCGAGATTTGAACCCATGTAAACGAAATCCACATTTTAAACTCTCAAACCACTCAACTGCGTTAAACATTTTTGAAAAAAATATAACAAACATAATAATATAACATAACAATTTTCGGTAGATCTTTATATGCCAGAACCAACATGTGTACAGTAGTTTCAAATATAAACTTGAATCATTTCTGAAACATACTACTCTGTTTTAAAAGGATACACACGCAGTTCAAAGAGAACACAATCATCCTGCATGTAAAATTTTCTTTTTCATGTGTCCTTTTGATTGGAAGAGACAATTACTTTTATTGCTATTGCTGTGTTCTGCTAATTTGTCCACTGAATACAGGAACATTCACGAATCGCGGCTGTCAATCAAAAATCCCACAGACCATTTAGACCGAAAGTAAACGTTAAACTTCGAAATTAGTTAATATCTATGTTAAGTATTTTTGTTGGTTTGGCGGCTTAAACGTCATCTCCTCAGCGTATTCAAGCTGTTTTAACGACGTATAAGTCGACAAACAACCACTTTACTCTTGTTATATATTACTGACCATAAAATTTACAAAATTTTGCATCGTACTTTTCTTCGGGGTCTCGTCAATATTTTAATGCAAAGCTTGTACGCCCTGTCGAGGAAAATCGGTTTGCCAAGTAACGAATGTAACCTGCCAGAGGGTTTAAAAATATCTAAGTTTCTGAGATTGCACGGATTTCACATGCTAACGTACGTCAAAACTTTACTGTATGTAGAGTGGCATTTAGCTAGGAAATGGACGAATCGCGATTGTCAATGAAAGAATCAATCGACAAATCACTGGAAGTGAATGTGGACTCCTAAAATGGCCGACATTTATGTGACGTACTTTTGTTGGTTGGACAACCTAAAGGTCTATCTACTCCTTATTGAAGCTGTAGCTACAACGTTTAGGTTGCCAACCAACCATTTTACTTTTTGTTAAATGTTACAGGCCATGTATTTTGAAAATAACGCCATTTAATATCGAAGTGAAATTTCCTGTCTTAGCTCAGTGAGCTTGACCAACGATCCTGAAAATGTGACCCTGATTAACATTTGCTAGAATATTTTTTCTTCAGATACCTTCAAGTTTATGACACAGCTCGTGTAAAATCACCTTTTCGCTCGTATATTATTAGAATTGACAAATCGCTGGCCCTTCCCACATAGTCAATTGGTTACGCCTATTGACTCCGATAGGAAGTTCCGCTTCGCAAAATTTGTGGCCAGTAGCATGTAACAAAAAGGTTAAATGGTTAGTTGGTGATATAAACATCGTAACTACAGCTTGAATAAGCTGTTGTTACGACATTTAAGTCACTAATCCAACAAAAATGTTAACAAAATGGCGGCAAATGTTGGAGTTGTCGGCTCAGGTCCGGGTTGAATTAATGGTTTGATTGGTTGGTTGATTCTTTGATTGACAGCCGCGATTGGTCAATTTCTTATAATATCTCATATTATCTGTATACATAATGAACTAATGTTTGAGGACCGGCTGTTATTGGAAGAATCCTCGAGGTGTTCATAAGCACTGCCTTCGTTTCGCATGTAAAATTGTAATAGGGGATGATGTCCTATCTGCAAAGGTTACTTTGGCACAAAAAAGAAAGTTGATTGATTGAATGGGGTTTAACGCCGCTTTTAACAGTATTTCAGTCATATCGCGGCGGCTGGAGCACCTTACAATGGATTACTGGTATTTCTCACAAGCACTACCACTACATCCTTTCCTAGCCTCCAGCTCTCACTTAGGTTTACGATTATCCACCCATTGGTGAGAGGCAAATGTCGGAAAGAATATGTGCCGCCGTCGGGGATCGAACCCATGACATCCCATGATTGAAGATTAGTCTGACGAGCTACCGACGGCGGCCACAAAAAAAGAAAGTAAGAACTTGTTCGTGATAGATAAGTTTTTAATGTCGTTTTCTCATTTCTCCTTTACGCACTTTCTAATAAATCAGATTTATACACCCCGAAAGAAAGGTTTGAGAAAAGTGGATAATGAAAGAAATCGCTTTTTACAAGCTCATTAATTTCTACCCAAGACTCCAAAGATCATATCATATGAACAACTATATCGGCACTTTCTTTGAGTTTTGACCAGTCTAATTTTTTTTCGTCTGGTAGTAGGTTAACGAAGATAAGTCTCTAAATATTGTTTCATTGATTCAGTGTCCAACTTGGTGATTAATTTCACATTTTTCTCGTGCTTCAATATGCCATCAAAATCCACGACCACTTGACCTAATGTTAGATTGGATTTCACCTCTACTGTGGCGTATACACTGACACAGTCTATAATTACGTCATCAAATAAGACTGTCGCTAACGCATACTGATCTACGATTTCATATCCTTTCTGTATGCCTCTATCTAAGATTGGTTTGTAAAATCGTTCTATTACATTCTTTTCAAGTTTTCCAAGGAACTTTCTCTTCTCGCTTCTTTTTTTATGAAACTTCTCGTACCATTCCTAGAAAAAAGTTTGCTTATGACGACTTCGCCTTGAAATCATTCCATTTTTTGTGGTGTATATGCATAATCTGGTAAATTTGTATTTTTGTTAATTTTTACTGGATCTATATAGATTTCAACTTTCGTTTAAATTTGAAATAGGAGAATCGTCACGTGTTCTGTTTGAAGGATGAATTTGTAATTGCATGATAATATTGATTTAGTCAGGAGACATTATTTCTGAACGATTGCACTGAATAGATTGATTTATTTGAATTTCCGAAAACCAAAGAATCAAATAACTATCAAATAATTCATTTAGACCTGAAGTGAACTTTGAACTCCGACTTTTTTCGATCTTTATTTGAGGCATACTTGTTGGTTTGGCGACATAAACGTCGTCGCTACAGCTTACTTATACTGTTTTACTTTTTCGTTCCAATTAGTTGCCATAAATTTTGAAAAACACGGTCGTTTAATGTTGAAGACGAAATTCCTGTTAGAGCTAAGTGGGCGGGCAATCGAGCCGTCAATCCGACGGGGAGTTTCGATTTAAGTGCTTAAGGAATTCTAGGGCCAAGGTTCTTAGAATTTCGTGTACGCGCTTCGAAACGACTAAACTCCAAATAAAACACCATGTGCATTTAAAATTTTCGATTCTAGCTAACCCACCACAGGCGGCCGTTTTTGGTTGATACAATACAACGTACAACGTATAGCAAGTTAAAAGTGTCTTACTAGCATAGTTGATAATGTTGATGACTTAGATCGAGAAACAAATGCTTTTTGTACATACTTTTATCAAGAAGCGGTCAACGCTGCAAATCAATCAATAATTGATTTTGCAGCATGAATTTGATCAAATACACAATCACAATAATAAGACCTTGTAGTTTGTTTTATGTTTGCAAATACATAAATAGGTAGATGGACATTCTTGTAAATTGTTTTCTGTTAACAAATATTTTAACAAATATATTGACGCTCTTGTAATTTATTTTTGTTAATAAATGCATAAATAGATTGAGGTTCTTGAAATTTGTTTTCTATTAACAAATATATAAACAAATATTTTGACGTTTTTGTAAAGTATTTTCTGTTTACAATACATAAATCTATAGACTGCCATTCTTGTATTTTTTTCTCTTTAAAAACACATAACACTTAAATCAGACTTTTTTGTAATGTATTTTTTGTTTTGACTTCTTTTAATTTGATTTCTGCTAACAAATACATAAACCTATGGATTGACATTGTTTTCTGTTTACAAATACATGAATACATAGATTGGAGATCTTGTCACAGTGAATAGTTTTCTGTTGACAGATGCATAAACACATGATTTGACCTTCTTGTAATTGCTTTTTGTCTGTTTGTGCGAATGACTTCGAAGATCGTGTTCTTATCTTTAACAATCCGTTTAGTTTTAAACTGGACTAGATTAGAATATAGTTTGTCGACTAGTTCTTTGTCTCAATTCCGATTAAAGTTTGTATCGGAACGGGTATAAATGTTGGAAAAGGAGAAAACATTCAGCTTTTTGATCATATGATAATTGACCACGTCCACTGACTCTGTTGGCCCAACCCATTGACTCAAACAAGGAAGTTCCGCTTTCAATTTAAAAGGCGTTTTCTGCCAAATTTAAAGCAATTATCAGGTAACAAAAACGAAAAATGGTTAGCGACCGAAACGTCGTAACTACAGCTTGAATAAGCTGTAGTTACAAAATATAAGTCGGCAACCAACAAAAAACTTAACGAAAACTGCGGCCAATGTTCAAAATTCACTTCCGGTCAAAATGAATCATTTCATTGATCGACAGCTTCTTTGATTGACAGCCGCGATTATTCAACTGGTTGATTTCAAAGATTTTCAAAAGAAGCAGTTCACCTACCCATGACAGCGTATGTTCATCACACACCTCCCAAGGAACAAGAGTTATTGGCGCTCTCAACTGGTTTAGGGTCACATAAGCTGCCTCTGGATCACAGTAAAAATTGAATTCTGCTGACGCAGTCATATTGCCTTTACCTGTTATATGGGAAATAAGTCTAGAGTTCATAATTCCAACATATCCGATTTTAACGTGTTTTTTTTTTAAAACGATAAAAAGCAGACGTTTAGATTTTCAATCAATTTGGTTACTTGTTCTGAAAAACTTAAACTAGCTAAGATTACACAGAATTTTAATCCATTCCCTAAATTCCGCCTTTTACGACTCCAAACGAAAGATTTTGGGTAAACAGTGTTAAAAATAAAGAAAACTACTTGTTACTAGACATTTCTCCATTTTTCACATTGTGTTACATAAATTAACAACAACAACAACAAAATCTCAACAGATATATTAGAAATTCTATCAACTTAAAATTGTCGTCTTCAATTCCTTTGATGATTGACCAGTTCATGATTTTGTCGCTGCTAATTAGTCATTTCATATGAATAAACCAATCTGTAACAGTGATAAAATAGGGTAAAAAACATGAGAGAGAAAACTACAAATTTCTTGATATCTGCTGTGTTGACATTTTTCATGTTTGTGTTGATTTGATGACTGAATGGGGTTTAACGCCACTTTTAACAGCACTTCAGTTATATCGCGGCGGCTGAAGCACCTAACAATGAATTCCTGGTATTTTTCACACCAGTACTACCACCACACCCTTTTATAGCCTCCAGCTGCTATTCCACTTAGGTTTACGATTATCCAGCCATTGGTGAGAGGCAAATGTCGGAAAGGATATGTGCCGCTGCCGGGGATCGAACCAATTACATCCCTCGGTAGAAGATTAGGAGTCTGATGCGCTACCGACTGTGCTATCACGGCGGCATATGTTTGTTTTGAATAACTGTTTTGTGTTGAAGCTTAATTGAGGTTAATGCCATTTTTAAGTGTCTTAGTCATATCGCGCGGCTGGAGCTCCTAACTATGGACTTCTGGCATTTCTTACACCAGTACTACCACTACATCCTTTCCGAGCCTACAGTTTCTCATCCAACATAGGTTTATGATTATCAGCACATTGGTGGGAAGGGTATATGCCGCGGCCGGGGATCGAACCGAGTCCCCTCGATTGGGTTTCCTACGCGCTTTATCAACTGCACTATCGCCGCAAAATCAGAGCTATTCCGTGTGAATTTTGCCTTTTCACAGCCGTCAATTACCTAGAGTCGAGTGAGACACCCGCATAGCGACAATTGTGTCTCACAGAGTTCACGAATGTGTCTTCAACAATTCAGGAGATGGCTACGAAGATCAAGAAAAATATGCACAGACACTAAACAATATCCCCAACTCAAAATGTTATCCTTTTCCAGTACAAACCCGGGATTTTATACTTAAGAAAACATTGTGGAAAAAGAGTACTTTTGTACTTTTCCCACAATATTTTCTATCACACAGAATTGTTTCATTGAAAATTGCATCCAACGTTCACTGTCGTCTGCAACCTCTTTTTAGACTTTGGACTAGCCTTAGATTAAAAAAAACACAAAAAAACGAGGATGGATTAGAGACAGGATATACTTTACAAGATAAATGTTTGAAGATATCAAAAACCGATTTACTCATCCTTATAAATATTTGAGGGATTACCTTTATAATTACCGCCCATGATGTAACAATGTTTTAACCTCTGTCCAAAGTTCGGGTCCATTCGTATTGACATCGCTATGTTTGTGAGGGGTCCTATACATACTAACGTCACGTCACCTTGAAGAAAATAAAACAGTAAAAGTTTGGGTCCATTCGTATTGACAGTAAAGAACTAAATTGTTATTCTAGTGATTCATTAATCAAGAGTAATAATTTGATTAATCGCTGATTTCTTAAATTCAATCAACATAAAATTGTCGTCTGCAACTTCTTTCAATTTGGACTGGTCTAAAATTCTGCTTTATTCAATTAATTTTGTTTAACTGAATGATACTTTGTCGCCCAAAGCTTGAAAACAGAGTAATTCAAACAAACAGAAATTGTGAGAGAAACAAGAGGTATTAATACCGATATGTTCTTTTGACATGCGTATGAGAGCCGGGACGGCATGTTCTTGTTGAATGTAACTCGCACCAGGGGCATTGGGGTCTGGTGCGTCACCAAATCCATCAGATCCGTGGTAGTCGGATTTCGGCTTCTTGTTTCCTAGCAAAGGCTCGTTACATCCTACATATACTGGAACCTACAATGTTAAAGGAAACAACTTCAAGTGTTTAATATGTCCTCCTATGAAAAATCGTACTTTATCGGATGAGATTGTTGGTCTACGGTTAATGTCGGTAACAATTGAATCGCTAGCGGAGGCGAATGACGTAAGTGATACGCCATGGAAACCCTAAATAAAGCCATTTTTGGTGCTATCAGATAACGTATGCTCGCGGTAAATTTCGTTTCCATTCGGGTCGTACTTTGTTGACTAATTTCGCGTTTCGTAACGCGAAACAATTTACTTTCTTTTCTTTCATTTTTAAGGTTTTGGTCTGTCATTTTCGTTACAAAACCAGCTTAATCACATTACATTTAGAACTTTTGAAAAACGAGATTCAATTCTTTTCTTCCATAATCTGTTCAAGAGCAGCTTTATTGTTTCGATTTCATTCCAATCAATCACTATCACTAACATTGCCGAGTCTATTCATTGCTAATGAGTTTGTGATAATGGATATTTATCGTATTTAATGAATCGGTGATTATTGTCAATAATATTGATAGATTTTGCATGCTTTATGATCTGTTATCTAAAATTCGCAATTCTTTCTAGTATCACAGACTCAAATTCCAACAGCACCACCTTTTTTTCGGAATAGGCCTACAACACAAACATAATATTGGATAAACCCCGTTAAACCAACTGGGATGATAACTGGAATATTGTTGTGGGCGACGTATACACCACAAATAACTGTATTTCCATATCGACTATGTGATCACTCACCTCTAGTCTGTTCGCCACTTGCAGAACCCGGAGAACATTCAAGCCAACCTGGGCAGCGTCTGCATTTCCAGCCACGCAAGTGATTCCAACGACCTCTACATCGGGGACACTCAGTGCCATCAAGATAGCTTGCGCGTCGTCCACCCCGGCATCAGTGTCAATGATCAACTTCCGTTTGGAAGTCATGCTATGAAATGTATTCAACATGCAAATTTGTTACAAGTATTAACGAATCGCCACTTAATCGATTGACCAATCGAACCGATAAATTGACCAATCGCTGACCCCGACCACTTACTCAATTTGCCACGCCAATCCGACAGGAAATTCAACTTCGTTTTCAAACGGCGTTACTTTGCAAAATTCATAACCATTAGCATGTTACAAAATAAGGATGTGGTTTGTTGGCGACCTAAATATTGAAAAAGACATGAGCCTAATTTAGCTTGAATTCTATATAAGTGCATCAAAATAGAACATTTTATTGGTGAATTATAATTCATAACATAAATTCTACAGTTACAATTGTAACAAAGCATTTTCTTAAGCGTGAAGTTTGAATGAATTCTCACCGAGGAAGAAAATGTTTTATAACCTCGGGCCCTGATGCAAATACTAATCAGTCTTGGAACCATATGTTGGCCATTATGAAGCTAGTAGGTATGCTAATGCCAAGAAGGGTCCCAAATATTACCATTAAAGGACCATAAGGTTCCATGATCGGCATAAATATATTATTCACCCCTTATTGGACCCACAGAGGTTGCTCAATAGAGTTCCTTATAAATCTCAATCGACCATTCTCTGGCCCCGCCCACTCACTCCCTAGGCCCCGCTCATTACCTCCGACAGGAAGTTCCGCTTTGATTTCTAACGGCGTTATTTTGCAAAATTTATGGCCAGTAGCATGTAACAAAATGGTGATCTAAATGTCGAAACTACACTTTGAATAAGCTGTAGTTTAGGCGTTTATGTCGCCAAACCAACAGAAGGTTAACAAGAGCACCGCCCACGGGTGCCAACGCTCGGCTGCAGGTGCTTGATAATGCAAAAATTCTAAGTCTAAAAGGGGACATAACTCTTACAAAAACGTTTTAAGAGTTATCCCCCTTGATTGTCTAGATATCTCTTGTGATGGTCAATAAACAAGTTTCATGAGGATATCTTCAATAACACCAGAGATATGACCAAGGTTAAAGTTTGTCACGCCAACGCCGATGAGAACGACGCCAAGGTGATCACAATACCTCGGGTTTTCTCCGAAAACAGACGAGCTAGAAATGGTGGTCATTGTAGGAGTTGACAGCTTAGGTCCGGACTGAATAAATTATTTGATTGGTCGGTTGATTCCTTGACTGACAGCCGCGATTGGTCAATTGCACATCCCAGCTGGGTCCCAGTTAGATTCGTCCATGCACGGCTACTAAATGAGTCCCGACTTAATCTAGAACAGACTTGATGGATGAATAATTTAAGCATTTGAACTTATTGCTTAAGGCAAGAGCGTACATTATACATTAGATTATCTCCTAGGGTGTCAGTTATATTAAGTGCAAGTGTTTGAAAATAATAGGTATATCACTCATGCTTCACATTTCATACACTGAAATTACTCCCCTTTCGTCTAAAGAGTCAGCAAAACAGAGAGTTAATCAGCTACAAAATGAAAATTTTCAACTTAATCGTACATACAGATAACAAAAAATAGACTTTCAATTAACGAGACATGATATTCCAGTCCATCATAACCGTGTTAAAACTAACTGAAACTGTACATATATACATCAAATAAGAAAACGATTTTACGAACATTGGTTTATATGTATTGTAAAGTAAAGAGCCTATATTAAGCAGATCTGCTTGTAACAGCTCTATTTCTATTGAACTGGCGCTCTTTAGTATAAAAATGCTACTTACATGAATCTCCCTAAAGATACATGTAGAGATCTAGTTTTTAACCACACGATATATACATGTCACCTGATAACGAGTGTGTAAACTTGTAAATACCCTGTATGCGATGAAACACGTGTTAAACACGGACTGAATAGTTTACAAAGGTCAACGAAATTCAACCGAGTTTAAGTACATGTGTATAAATTCATGTATAAGTGTATGGAGCACCATTCGGACCATCGCAATTTTCTTTACGGAAGATTTTTTTTAAAAAGTAGGTAGACTGGAAACCGTCTCTTTGGCTCTAACCAGATGATCACTTTTCAAATTGGTCAATATTGAAAGAGTTACAAAAGACATTTTTTTGTTTACGAAATTCTGAAAGTGTTTTGTAACATAGAAGAAAATTGAGAAATTGCTTGTTCTTTTTTTTTTTTTTTTTTTCTTTTTTTTTTTTTCTTTTTTTTTTTTTTTTTTTTTTGGGGGGGGGGATAAAAAGCGAGATTGTGCAGACACCGGTTAAAATGATCTATAAGATCTACTAAAATAGGAAAGATAAACTGTGACTTTTTACCAGACATTACAATTTTAAACTGTTCCGGGTTCATAGCTATAGTATTGAAACATGGTGAGAAATGGAGTAATTATTTTCTTTCAAGCAAATTCTACTTTCCCAACCATGCTTTTCTTTATACAATCAAAAATGTCGTAAAAACGAGATTATATTTGAATTGGATAATGTCAAGTGCCTAGACCTGTTTTGGAGGGTAGTTTTTTGTTGTTGTTTTTTCTGTTGATTCAACTTGCATACCTTAATTGTTTTCCGGGCCAAAAGTTCAAAAGCCTGGGCAAAAATACAAGGTTTACAACTGGGCTACGATGATAAGAGCGCTTGATTGTGAGAGTAGGCAAGTTTGGATTGTGAAAACTCTGATCAGAATTATTTTTATCACAATATGCCAAAGAGAGCTAAAACACTTGCAGGCAGAGTTTGCAATATTCCTTAAATACGTAAGAACTAGTTTTTATGGCGTAGACATTCATTAAATTCAGTGGTGAATCCTCCAGTGGTAGTTTGCACTCGTTGAACTCTATACACAAAATTTTGTCTGTTACCTTCAGTTATCAAAGCTGACGCTTTTCTAGATAAAAAAAAATAAAAAAAAATGAGATAACAATACAAATTAAATACGTTTACACTCGGGGAATAAAGACACGCACGGCTAAATCTGAACAATGGTATGAGCAATTGAAGTATTTATTATTTGTCTTTTATTAAACGGTATTGTAAAGTTGGTTGCTTTATGATGTCACATTCCAACTTAATTCGTTTCTTTTCAAAGAGTTGTTAAATGTATGAAATAACATGCGGTGTTGGTCTGTGCGTAATTTCAAAATCACTAGTTAATACACTATAGTCGCCCGGGAAAATAACAAACACTGGCCCCTAGCTGCTCACTCAACTTAGGTTTACGATTACCAACCCATTGGTGGGAGACAAATTTTCGGATGGGATATTCGCCGCGACCAGGAATAGAAGCCTATACCTCATGATGGAAAGTTCTACCCGCTACCAACTGTGCTATGGCCGCAGCGGTATGCCTAATAGTAGGGATTACGGGTCTAAAATCTAAAATGCATGGGGTAATTGTACTTCCTTTGTAATGAAAAAAGTGTATACTGATTGAATAAAGAAACGCATAGCTAAAACCATTCCTTCTTTCTGAACAAGTATATGAATTAATTAGCATTTATACCTATATTGATATGTGTAACGTTAGATGTCCATGTTGACACACATATATGTAGGACCGTAATTTGTCTGTTTTCAGAGTTTTGTTACATTTAAGCGGTAATAAGCGATGTTGGTCTGTGTGTTTCATATTTTTGCTTTTAAAGCTTGCTCCAATAGCCCATTCCGAAAATACTTTGATAGAGTTATTGCGCTTGAATACTCTCTCATGTGTTAAAACTACAAAACGGTCCCAGTTCTACTTCCGGGTAGCAAATTTAGATAAAAGAAATGGCAGATAATAAGGCAGTAATTAAATCGACTCAAAAAACATGAGTTTATTGTTCCGTATACTCAAATTATCGAAGGAAAGTAGTTGATGGCCAATCTATCATGACAGACGATGGACACGGCACCATCACTAAAGCTCGCCGCTAAAAAAGGCGAGTTTCAAACTCTAGTTCGGATGAGAGTAACCACTGGTTATAGGGACAAAGAGTATACATAATGAATAAAATATGTACAAAAAGATCTCCTCTTAGAATGACTTGTCTCTGAAAAGGAATATAAAGTAAATAACGCCTTAATAATGATTGGTCCCATGTCTTTTACCCATTACCAAATAACGCAATTTTAGACTGGTCAAAATTAATGTTACAGAAAACATTTTCAGATATAATATAGGTGAACTTCAAAAATGGTCCTAGGAAATACTTTCCTTTATATTGCATATAAATCTGTGTTTGAAGTTCACATTTCATTTGTGTACACCATATCTGTTTTGAATAACAAATCTTTTGCTTTCTTCGAAAAATGAAGAAATAAAGTAATTAATGTGTTGAAATGCTTTGAATTGCGCATGTTAGTAAAAAGTCAAAATTTTGCCTCGCATTTTATTAGAGGTATGATGCAGGTGAACGAGCCTTTGTAAGATACCAAATAAGAGCTGTCAGTAAACAGCAACACTAGATTCAACTCCAATGATTGCCTGGGTAATAAATCCTTGCTTTCCCTTTACAAAACAATATAACTGTTCCAAATTGAAAGAAGTTACAAATAACAGCTTTAAGTTGATAAAATCTCATGTACAGGGTAGGAAACATTGTTGAAAATGAAGAAATTGCTTGTTTCAAGCAATTTCTCCATTTTCTACAATGTTTTCCAAAGTTGTTTCCTTTAGGGGCGTAAATAAGCGGAAGCTAGTTAACACATTCCCACATAACAAAAGCAGGATGGTTTAGGGAACGGGTTAACCCATTCTCAGACAACAAATTATTAATATGCTGGTCCAAATTCAAAGGAGATGCAGATGACAAGTTAAAGCTGATTAAATTGAATAATTCTTCATTTATGGTAGAAAACATTATGGACAATGAAGGAATTGCTTCAACCTTGTAACAATTTGTTCATTATCCAAAATGTCTCCAAATCGCTTTTCTTGAAGGGTGTCAAAATTGTGTTGGATTAGGTTTACCCATTACCTCCTTATCTCTTTTTTTATACACACTAGAGATCATAAACTGTAGAAAACATAATGAGAAAAGGGGAAGTTTCTTGTAGCAAGGAATTCCTTTTCATCCCCAAGATTAATCGCCTTTTGCAACTTTCATTTAAGACCAGTCTAAGATTTTTGTAAGGGGTTAAAAGGTTGACTTACATTGTAAGACCCATTATACATGAGCGAATGTTCAAAACAAAACTTAAGTCATTGCAGAGATGTAGAAATTATTGCACATTAAACTTGAACAAAATGTTGTCAAAGTCTAGTGATGACTTTCTTTTGAATACCCCTTTAAATAATATACATCAAGTTATTTCTTTAACATTATTTCAAAATTTATGAGCACATAGTTATTCCAGAGAAATTTATAACATAATCCATCAAAGTAAACGAAAACAAATGAGAGATAAAATTTAGACCTTTGTCAAAATGAATTATCTTCGATAAAAGAGAAAAAATGAATAAATACAGTTTTGATGGAACTATTTTTGAAAAGAATCAACTTCTCATTCAAGTTTCCAAAATAATTTAAACGAAACTGAAACAAGAAAATATTAAAGGGTTTGCAATGATTATTTACCAAGAAAACTTAAATACAGCAGATGTGACAAAGAGATGACTTCTTGTGATCAAAGTAAAGTACACACATGACATACTGATAGGACACACGACCATGCTTCACAATGATATATATTGGTTTTAATTTGCAACCCCTTAACAATTTCCTGTTCAATCCCTGGTTTTTACGTCCCTGTGTTTTTACGTTTTTCCTTTCTTCCTTTTCCACAATATTTTCTATCCTACTTAGTTTTCAGTTTTCTTTCTGAATTACTGTCACGCAAGTATTTCTTCATGTAGGAAATTTAAAATTTGAAAAGTCGATGTTTTCGTCTAGTAGAAAGCCCTCATCCTCCGTGGTTCACGGAGTTCTATCAAAATTTGCTACCAGTATAAAGAGAATTCAATCTAACGACTTTGGGTCAAAGGGGAGTAAACCACGTTTTCGGAAAGGACTATACACTTATACTAGAATAAACAAATTCAGAAAAAAAGTGTGTTAGAAAGACTAATTCTAAATACAGTTTACCTTGTAATGTACGACCATTAAAGCCATGTTAACTAAAATAAAAAGGGAAACGCGATTGAGTTTAATGTCACTTGACATACTTCCGTCTTAATATTCAGAATCTGTCCACATTGACATACTTCCGTCTTAATATTCAGAATCTGTCCACATTGGTCTTCAATTCATGGCATAAACTTATGTTTTTGTGCTTGTTTGTCACTATTTATTTTTACATCGACTTAATTAAGCCGTCCTGATTCTGCTCCCTAGAGAAAACACAAACTCGTTAACAAAATGGCACTTTTTACTTTTTCGTTCAGTGCACAAACGGTATTCAAGTATGAAGCGTTTTTAATTGTTCTAAAATCCTGAACACAGCCCTAAGTGTTAAAATCGGAAGATAACTCGTCCATCGATGCTGCTCTGGGAATTTCCTCGCATCTCACCCAAGATGAATTATGGAACTATTTATAAATAAAATGTTTCAGAACTAGTCCGTTCTGTTTTTCTTTGTACTTTCAGAATAAACTGATAACGAGACAACGTGGCATTTATTTGTCCGAAATTACATCAGTTGCACACGTCTAAATTTTTTTTACGAATATACAATTATACTTGTTCGAATATAACAGTATTTTGGTCGCTCACCAAAGATATGTATTTTGCTAGTACCCCCTCTCATTAATGGGCCCCTACCGATATACGGAGTTCTCCCGAAAATTGCCCTTTAATTAACTCCCTTGATTCTACTGGGTAGTTCCGGTTTAAATTTCAACAAAGAGTATATAAGGGCTGAGACTAAAAGCGTCCGTTTTGGTCAGCCCGATTAGCTCAGTTGGTAGAGCACTTGACTTCAAACCTCAAGATCACGGGTTCGAGCCCTGGGCTGACCATATCAACTAACTCATTTAATTGTCTTATGGATGAGACGTTAAACCGAGGCCCCGTGTGACGATACTATCCATCGAGCACGTTAAAGAACCAGGCGGAGCTCTCAGCAGTTTCGTCCTGTATCCTTGCACTATCCCCTGTAACAACTAACCGTCTTCTGGGGGCGTCGCTCATATGGGCATGTGCTACGGTAGCGACGATAAATAAACGGAAATACACACACACGTCCGTTTTGGAGAGAATGAATTAATTGTTCGGTATTTCACGCATAAGAATATTGAGTACTGTTGTAATACTTATAGATTATGAAAATGTTTTGGTAGTTTTTATTTACGTTGACACGTTATAATCGTCTTCCCGTCCGAGTTTCATCCAGTTTTCATATTCTACTTCTCATTTTCGAAACAAAATTAGCAAAAGTGTCCTTCATGGTGAATTTTGCTTTTATTTGCTTGGCTTGAGAATATCTATTGAAACATGCAAACAGACAAAACAACAACGGGGGGGGGACAAAAGTATTGCGATAAAGGGAGTATTTTTACAAGGAATTTCTCCAAATCTGAGCGATCCGTTATTTTTGATACAAATGCTTTTTAATATTTCGTCTGTATCCTATTTCGTTCTACAAAGGTTTAAATGGTAAGTTAATCTTAAGAATTATCGATGTCCGTCCATAAACTCCTGTTTTAATCCAAGTAACTTACACGTTTTGAATCGGTATCTGATTACGTAATAGTCCACAGGTGGTATCCGGATATATCTCATTACGATCGGCTATTTGCTTTGATTTTCGCACGACTGCCCAGATGTCCTTCTTTTGACTAATTAACAAGGGAGTCGGTTGACTTATATTATTTGGAATTTATCTAGTTCTAAAGATTGATTAATGTTTTATCTTTCTGTCCATATATAATATGCAAAATGATGTGGTTGGGTCCCTAAGTAAAAGTACACTATCAGAGGTTAAAAATCCTATTTTGCGTTGAATTAGATATTTTTTCAGAATTTGATATAGTGGAATGTTGAGTACTCTTCTAATACTCTTAGAATATGGAATTGTTGTGGTAGTTTATATTAACGTTGACACGTTTTAATCGTTTTTCTCTCCCGACCTAGGAACCAATTTCATTCTCGTCCAGTTTTCATATTTTACTTCTCATTTTCGAAAAAAAAGCAAAAAAAAAAAAAAACATAGGCGTCCTTTGTAGGAAATCATTGCGTTTACTTCTTTAACTTGAAAAGACTTATTAAAACAAGGAAACCACACAACAACAACTAAGAATAACAATATTGCGATAAAGAGTACTTTTTACGCCGATCTTCTCCACATCTGAAAGATCCATTATTTTCGGTACACATGGCTATTAAAATTTCGTTCGTATCCTCTTTCGTTCTGAGATTTTTTTTTCTGTAAAGGGTTAAACGGTAAATCAAATTTAAAAGTTACCGATGTCCTCTCATAATCTGCTGTTTTAATCCAAGTAACTTACACGCTTCTGATCGGTATCTCTGATTGCGTAATAGACCACGGGTGGTATTTTTGATATACACTGGATATATATCTCATAATCATCGATTATTTGCTTTTGATTTTCACCCGATATCCCCTTATTACAAGTAACAAAGGAAGTCGTTTGCTATTCCCTCCAATTCTAAGGAAATTACGAGTTTGTACATTTTAAATAGGATTATAAATGCAAGAGGTAAAGGAAATCTATTTTAAAACGTTTCTCATTTAGAAAAATTTGGAAAAAATGTTAAAGTCAGAAAAATCTGAAGGAAAAAAAAACATGTTTAAGATGACTTTTTTACAACAAAAAGATTTGAATATTTAGTACCATATATGTCATTGCATGATATATCTCAATATAGTAATAAGAATTTGGTATCAACTAAATGGATTAATACGTTCAAAAAGATGTCTTAGTATCTTACGGTCATCTCTTTTATATTTCCACTTTTTTATTTCTCACTTTTTCTCAAATACTTAAATACACGAAATGATATATAAATCAATAAATAAATAAATAATAAAAAAAAAAAAAAACAACATTCAGCAGGGCAGAAATACTGTGAAAAAGGAAAACATTGCAACAAGTATATTCTTTTTCTGTGATGCATTCTCAATTTGATAGCCACATGGACGTATAAACCAGGGTTAACCAGAATACATTTTATATGAAAAATACAAATTTGTGCACACATCTAATATCAGATGCTAAAGCTTGATTGAATTAGTTTGCTTTACCAATTCCCAGACAATGACCTTATCATTTGCCGATTGGAAAGAAATTAATGATATATCTTACTTGCCATTGGTAAGAAAAGAATGATATATCTTAGGAGGACCTACAGAGGCAGCAATCATTTCCACAAGCCTCCAGACACTTTACAAAGCCTTTTGAGGATCATGCAGTGAATTCTGATTAAATTTATTTCATATTCATCAATGAAAAGGGTATTTGGTAAATTCCCAGGGTCATGAAATGAAGACGTATGGAGAGCTTCTTTGTAACAGTTCCCGTTTGTAAAATGACAGATATCTTATAAATTCAAAGCCCCGCCTGACATGTGAACCATTTTTTAAAAACAGGAAATAACGGAGTGTATTTCCGTGAGTATCATTGTATTTATTTCGATCAAAAAAGCTCATTTTGTGGTAATTAATACGCATATCCGGAATAAGGGTATATCCGAAAAATACACTTGCATACCGGCTCATTTACGATTATAAACACATAAAACGTCACTTAGCTTTAAGAATTAAGCTCAGCTGTTAAAATAAAGTAGCCTCTAGATCATCTAGGGTTTCAACAATAATGACACATAGTAAGAGCTAGCAAAACCTGTTAATGTTTTCGATACCGATATCATTGATTCTTTCACCGGAACTACCCAAAGATTTAAGGGAAGTCACTCTAATACTAAAACTAAGCGGAGTAACTCTGGATATCGGTAGGGGCCCATTAAGAAAATTGTGGTTTTTAACGGTTTTAATATTCAACTTGAAACCGGTATTTTAAATCGATCAAGCGGAAGCAATTTTTCACATTTCCTCGCATGCGTATATATTTAAAGCGGAAATCTACGTGGTTGCCTCCATCTAGTTTCATCGCTGATTATGAAGATGATTTACTCGCTGAATGCTCACAACATGCTTTGAGTCGTGTATAATAAGGGAAGTGGTTTAAAGCTTCGGCTTAATATATGCATGGTAAACTGTCTAACGCATCGTCTGAACGAGTGATGAATTACTCGCGTTCAAGATTGAATCTATGTTAGCGGTCATTCGAGTTAAGCGAATATATGTAAGCAAACTCCGAATATTGTCTGTTAGTTTTGACTTGGTATTGCAGAGTAAATTTACCTCCCATGTGCTAGATAGAGATAGGTATAGATATACACAGCCCTGTTATATTCACGGCTTATGCGCATACATTGTATGTCCAGTAATTCCACCAAATCAAAAAACATTTCTACTCGAATTCGAGCTATATCTTTGAAAAGAGCATGCAGTACTTCATTTGTAATGATAATGATATGCTCAGTACGAAGGAATCAACTATAAGTTTTGATTTTTCTTTTCCTTTTTTTATTTTATCCACTACAACAAAAAACCAAATTTCACACACCGATGAAATCATGTTAAGGAAAATATTTTGATAAAATCAAAATAGGGAATTCGGGTTGACCAGTAAATCTCGCATACAAAATGAAACACATTTTTTACAATCATGCATTTCATATTCTTTTGTAAATGGGGCCATAAAAGGAGTCTCCCTATATGTAAACGGCTTCTTTGAGAAGGTGGCGTAGAAATTTCCAAGATCAGCGTTTGATTTGCCACTTAATGACATTTTGATGTTTCTAATTCAGTTTTTTTGATTTCTGTCTCAAGTTGTCCTTTATAATATCTTTACGTCATCGTTCTCACCTTTTTATATCATAAGTATTACTTTTGGTGCGTATTTCTTATTTGAATAAACATTTCCATATAATACAAGGAATCTACACTATGAACGGTGGTTATTCTTTATGCAATTTTTGTTCGGAAAACGATGGTGGTCCTGCTTCTGTATCAATAAACTATTGCAAGGGCTTCATCTTTGATTTGAGCCCAAATTCTTACGATGTTTTGTTGCAAATTCGTGATTTGTTATACAAGAAATCTATATTAAATTATAAAAAAATGGTTCGTGTATCTTTACTGACTTCTCGTGATTTTTTCTCCGGAGCATAACTTCTACATTTATGGATGGACATGTAAATAACTTGGCACAGTTGTTCTTCTTGATGAGTGCTAGTTTCATGCGAAACGTTTGTTTTGATACTTCCAAGGTCAAGGTCACAGTTGCAGGTCAAACGACAAAATTGATCTTGTCCTTAGCATAACCTCTACATTATGGATTATCTGCTATATATTATCATATAAAAATAATAACTTCTGTTTTCCGCGATTTGATTGACTCTATTTCATTAAGAATTAGTCTACTGTTAACATTAAATTTCATTTGTTTTTACACTGCGATATTTTCAATTCTCTTTAAGAAAACAAGTTCTATCAAACAAAATCAAAGGCTTTATGATATTTCAAAATTCTATCGATCTATTACTTCAGAAGTGGATTGATTCCACGGTATCACTTATTAAAATTTAGCTATTTAAATTTTATTTTTGAATCACTAGTGATGCAATATATCTGTAGAGCACTGGTATAAATGATAACCCCTCTATGCAATAACTTATTTGTTGATTACAGTGGCTCGAGTCTAAATACAGCTTTGATAAATTTATGTTATTTAACTTTATATTGCTTTCTATGCGCACCTGTGTTAAATTTTATAAAGTTTTGTTTTTTTAACAGATGTAATCAAAATTATATGTCTACGTCGGTTTAATGTCTTTTGTTGTCGCGATATGATTTTCTGAGTATCTCTTTAGTCAGATTTCTTGATGCGAGGGATGCTGAAATATAAACTTGTCATTTTTCATACGAAGCCGATGTGTATTTGAATTTGATTGATATTAGAACAAATAGTTAATACGGCGACAATAGGATATAACTCAACCAAAAGATATCGAAGTCTGAAACTATCGCAAGATCATTTTGGAATCGGAATGTTTCTTACATAACCCATTCCCATACATGCCCTCCTTTTTACGCCCCTCAAGAATAAAAAAGCTTCGGGAAATGAATGTGGACATTGATGAAATTGCTTGATAAAAGCAATTTCTTAATTTGGCACAATTCTTTCTACCTTAACAGGCGAAAAAATCTATCGCCTTTAAACTGTCGTCCTAAACTTCTTTCAATTTGGACCAGTCTGAATATTTGTTGTGTACAAATTCAATGAGATCTATTTTCAAACCATTATAATTATGAAAAAAATAAGTATCCGAACGAAAAACTGATTTAATTTCGAATACAAAGTATTATTTAACTTACGTTCCAGATTCGTATAACTATGTCAGTACGCTCCGTCTAGTAATAATGAGGTTAAAAAGAAATATTATGTGACTGCTCGGTCAAAAACATATTGCAGTATCATTGAAGAAAGTCACTTCAAGCCATTTCTGGTTATTATGAAATAGTTCAATGTGCACTTGGTTTGTTTTTTCTCGCCTCGGCAAAACATTCAAGAAGAGATATTATGATCGATCATTGTCCGTCGTTCTTCCAACTGTCTGTTTGTCCTGCTGTCCGTCAACTATTTCTTTAATAGTCTTCTCCTCCCACGTTGGAACGTTGTGGGAATGCCCACCGGGTAAAGTTCTACAAAAGTGTTCAAAGAATTTGACACTGGTTGACAATGTATTTAGAATTGGGAAATTTTAGTAAATCTTTTCATTTACGAAGCAAATGACTCCAATTTTCATATAAAGCACAAACACAAAGCAATCTCCAAAACCACTAAATTAGAGCAAGTTCAAAAGGCTTCTTCTCCTAAACAATAAGGCCTAAGACACTTATATTTGTTGTGTATCATAATCCATATGTATAGCAAGAAAGAAATTCTACTGTTACAATTGGCTCCAGTTTGGGTCTTTTTTTAACTAGCAGGAGTCCAGCGGAAGACTCATATTATGAGCGATGTGGGTCCCAATGGTCATTTTGTTTCATAGATAATTTCAAAATCAATTGAAATCTTTACAGCCGCCGTTATAGCGCAGTCGGTAGCACATTAGACTCCCAATCTTCAATCTTGGGATGTCATGGGTTCGATCCCCGGCGGCGGTTCAAATTCTTTCCGACATTTGTTTCTCATCAATGGGTGGATAAGCGTTAAGCTAAGTGGGATAGCAGCTGATGTAGTGGTAGTACTGGTGTGAGAAATACCAGGAGTCCATTGTTAAGTGCTCCAGCTTTCGCGATATGACTGAAATACTGCTAAAAGTGGCGTTAAACCCCATTCAACTATATGTTCATTATTGAGGCTATGTGACGATATTCTGCCTATGAAGAAGTGTTTCGATAGGTAGTATTCCTTTTTTGTGTGATATGTAGACACTGGGCCACATAGACAGCCACTCGGAGCATTTTTAATACATGTATTCACAGATCAATTAACCGATCATTGGCCCCGTCCACATACCCCGTTGACCCTGCACATTGACTCCTACGGGAAGTTCCGCTTTGATATTTGACGGCGTTATTTTGCAAAATTCATGACCAGTAGCGTGTAACAAAAAGAAGAATGGTTGGCTGGTGACCTAATCATCGTTTCTATAGCTTGAATCAGCTTTAATTACGACGTTAAAATCGCCAAACCAACAAAAAAGTTGATCAAAATCGCGGCCAACGTCGGAGCTCAAAACTCACCTCTACTCAATATGAACGATTTCATTAGTTGACTGATTATTTGATTGACAGCAGCGTTTGGAAAATAATAGAAGTTGCAAGTTGATATCTTTCTATAGAGCGTAAAAAGAAGACTTTGGTCGGACAGTGCGGATGCACAGGCTTGTTTTAGTTTACTTTGCGTACAAGTGCTATGATTGAATTGTCACACACGTGCTCCTATTGATTTCAAGGATCAAAATATACACGTTATTGCAAAAATCTTAAGCTGATGATCTTCCATTCCGTTTTTTATTATTTTGTATATCTTATTGTTATATAGAGGGTTAGTAAGCAGGTGAACGGGTGAATTTTTGCAAATTAGCATTGCACATGTATTGCTTTGTCATTAATGAGTGCCTGCGACGATCTATGAGGTAGAAGGGGGAACGGCTATGAATAAAATGTTGAATCTTAAAAAAATATGAATAACGTATGGGGATCATGTACTCGTTCGAGGATGATTTATCACGGAGAACTGTCACCCTTTATCACTATATCACCTTTTTACTCAATGTGATAGGTGTAATACACAATGAAAACATACATCGCCAAACGCTATCAACCGAATTTAGAAAATGTAAAGATTACCCAATAGTATGAAAGAACTGTACTGTTATCACCCATCCATGTATAGTCATAAAGTAGATATAATTTGCATCTATTTAAAAGTAGTAATTAGTGATTTTGCATACTGACGTGAAAAAAGGACCGGTCCAAAAGCGCGAAAAACATCAACCTTTACTAGGGAAGAAGCTTGTCAAATCATTAAATGAACTTTTCCAATTTTACAAGATCATTCCTGGAAACTGCCTAATAACTCTAAGTATCATATGTTAAATCAGACAAGTTTCTAGCAGAGACTTCCCAGTATCTACGTCGGTTGAGTGTACTTTCGTTTACCTTTCCTGGCTATCAAAGCATTTACCATATTGGCGACCCTATCCCGCCAAGAAGACGGTTAGTCGTTAAGGGTGATAAGATAGACCCACAGGATCCCCGGCATTCAACGAGAAATATGTAACAGCTAGAGATATTGTTCTGTACTGATACAGTTTTTAGCTAGCAAAAACAGACAAGATTTTGAGGTCGACTCAAAGTTCAACGAGTGCAAACTGCCACCGGAGGCTTAACCACTAAATCTGTTAAATCCCAACGCCATAACAAATAGTTCTTATGTATTTCAAGAATATTGTAAACTCTGCATGCAAGTTCACCCCCTGGGTATTTTTAGCTCACTTGAGCGCATCATGTTCAAAATGACTCTGATCAGAGTCTTCAACGAAATTGCAGACGACAATTTCAAATTGTTGAAAAATCTAAATATTGTTCTCTTCCAAACAATTTCTTCATTTTCCACATTGTTTTCAACAACTATTTTCTTGGGGGCGTTAAAAGGAGGGATTGTGTTTTGTTGGAATGGTTTAAAATGCTTTGCTAGCTTACAGTACTTATCAGTACTTTGATTATACAAATACTATTACTGATTATCCTCTGGCAGCTTTGGTATGGTGTGTAGCGTCTTTCTAAACGAGAATCTACTGAGATCTGATTGACTTCTTCAGCAGTTAAACTTTTGATTTGGCTAAATTCAAAATTTTTGTACGAAGCTTACTGGTAGCTTTTTCTAGAATTTATAGAACATTCAATTTGTTCTTCCAAGTAATTGCTTGATATTTTCAGTTTAACTCCGTAAAAAGATAAAGAAACGAAAATATATAAATAAATAAATGAATAAGTAATTAGATAAATATAAATATATAAAAGGATAAATCGCCCTATCGTCAAATATTTTCCTAATGTTTGATAAAACTTGAGCAAGAACTATTCAGTCATAAAAATATTGCTAAAGTTGAGAGGGTGACTACCGTGATGGCGATTTAGGTAAACTATTTCTTTTCTTATATAGTCCCTGATCTTTTCCTTGGTCGTGGTTCTTTTCAAAACATTTTAGCATTGCGGAAAGAAACAAGGGTAGAAAAGGATACTACAATAAGGGTAGAAAAAGATACTACAATAAGAAAATGCGAGGTATGTAGTAAATACAAACATTGTATTTATATGTAAATATATAGCGACTTTTTGAAATTGCCACAAGGAAAGATTTAAAGATTTCTAATGAAAAGAGGGAAATGATGTAAAAACAAAGTTTCGATTTGTCTCATTTAAAAGAAAAAAGATATTGGCACTGCGACATTTCGTTATCTTTTACATTACTTTTCTATCCCGTTACATAGTGTCTTTTTAAACGGCCCTTTTATCGCTTATGGTAAATTCAGAATAGTAAATATGCCTTGACAAACATTTAGAATCGTTATCAAAACACTTGAGACCTCGTAACAGTTAACAATGACTGTGAAAGGCAGTGAAAAAGAAGATTTCAAGGAAGAAAACTATTCTTCCTCAGCTGTTTATGGTACTGTTGTTTTTACAAAATCTAATAACTTATCTGGTAGTACAAAAGAGGTGCACATTGAAGGATCGTATGACGAAAAAGCTCAGCTGTTGACTCCAGGGGACAGTAGAGGAAATGTGAGTAGAAAAAAATTGTCGTCGGCATGGAAGATAACCCTTCTGATATTTTCGATTTATACTGCCATTTTCTCAATTGGATTTGGATACAGCTTAAGTGTTTTGTATGCCGAATTGATACGTGCCTTCGATGAAAGTCGTGCGAATGTTGCGATGATCCAAAGTATTCACATGGGCATCGATTTCGGACTAGCAATACTCTGGGACTATCCGTTCAAACGATATGGACCTGGTCGATGTGTTGTTTTTGGAAGTATTTTATTTGGTATATCTATACTAATCAGTGCATTTTCCGTCAACATTGAGATGTTTATATGTTTCATAGGTGTGACAGCGGGTGTCGCTGGATCGGTGCTGAATCTAGCTCCATATATCATCATGGGTAAGATATTCGACAGACATAGAAATACAGTGATGGCAATTCTAACCTGCGGAGGAAGTATTGGCCAGATTGTGCTAACATACGCTCTAGAAGTTTTAATCGAAAAATATGGTTGGAGTGGTGCCCTGCTAATTGTTAGCGGTTTGGCGTTCAACGCAGTTCCATGTACTCTGATGTTACATCTGAAAACGGCATTAGTACCTGGCTTAACAGAAAATTCAGACGATAACAAATTGTTCAAACCTTATTTATTTCGGGACTGGAAATTCACTCTATTTATCACCAATGCTTTTATTTACTCAATATCAGTGCTACCAGAGAGCAAGTTTCTTGTCGATCTTACAGTTTTGAAAGGATTTGACTCAGAAAGGGGTTCATTATTTGTATCACTGATAGGAGTTACAAGTTTAATTGGGAGATTAATAGGTGTTTGCATAAATGCATCAACTAAGGGAAAGAGTACTCTATTCATTGGTGTTTTTATTATTCTGAGTGGATGTGCACATATCATTATTCTGTACAGTGATAACTATGTTGGGCTCCTGATAGGAGCATTGATGAGTGGACTAGCTATAGGATCGAGTGTTTCTCAACTAGTCGTTATATTCCTAGATGTGTTTCCTTTTGAACATTTTGCGGCTGGTGTTGTTTTCTGGAATCTTAGTGGCGGGGTTGGAAACATTGTCGGGGGTTATGTAGGTGGTATCATCCCTGATATAACTGGGGGCTATGATTTGGTATTTATCATATCTGCTTTGTGTTGCTTATTTAACACTGTGTGCTTTATTGTAGTATTTATCGCTCTACAGATTGACAAGGGCAACGAGCAGAACAGAAAATCTTGATTATGTATTAAAAAATGAACGGTTTTGGTAAAAGTTATGTGAAAGTAATCCTTTCAGGTTATCAAAATTTCTTTATATTAAAAGTTCATAGCTTCGATACATTACATTGGCTATCTATGAATATGAATTTAATAAAATTATAGTTTTCAAAAATGAGGCGCCAAGTTTTTGATATGAAGTACTTATTTGTAAAAAAAGGAATTTGAAATTGCTGGTGCAACTATATGTGTTCATATCGACAGTGATAACCATTTTTATGAACTATTTGCAACCGGATTACACAAAATCCAAAATGACCAAACATGGACGCTATCCACACGTTTTGAATGTCAAATTTTATCTCGTAGACGTTTTAACTTCATTTAGTGTTAAACGTTTCGAAAATGCAGTTGGATCTTAATATGTTATTTGAGTAAGTAGTACCAAATTAAGCTCGATTCGCTTCGCTTCCGCAATCTAGGAGGGTATTCTCATTCATTCATTGCTTAAACAAATTTTGTATTTATATAGAAAAAATGACATCTTCTCAAATCTTATACATGTAGCTTCAAACTTGTACACAAAATAAATTTGGTAATTTCCCGGCCGATTGTAAAGCTACAGCTCAATCCGCGGAGCGATTAGCCATACTGCCCTAACAGAAATGTATATTTCCTTAACGGACTCCATTCTCTCTAAGGACTAAACAACAAACAAAATCAATAAATGTTTTATTGAAATGCATAGGAGCACCCGGACTATGGCCTGTTTAGAACAACATACATTCATTGTATCTACCCTAATTCATACATGTATCATTAGATAATTTATCCGATCCATCGATTAGTTCAGGAATTTTGCCACGTCTAAATCGGCCAATCGTCCAGAGCTGAATGACAGCTCATCAATTAACAGCACGAAATAATCGTGCGTGATATACTCAACTTCTTGGTCATTACACAGTGAAGGGAAAGAAATTTTCTTCTTATTCATGTTCAATCAACCGAAGAAAATTCTATGACATGCAGACACAAATTCAGTACGTTGTACGTAGGGGCCGCCGTCATAGCGCAGTTGGTAGCGCGTCGGACTGTCAATCTAGAGGTCCCGGGTTCGATCCCCGACGGTGGCACTCATCCTTTCCGACTATTTGTCTCTCACCAATGGGATGATAATCGAAGACCTATGTGGGATAGCAGCTGGAGGCTAGGAAAGGATGTAATGGTAGTACTGGTGTGAGAAATACCAGGATTCCATTGTTAGGTGCTCCAGCCGCCGCGATATAACTGAAAGATTGTTGAAAGCGGCGTAAAACCCCATCCAAACAAACAAACAAACGTTGTGCGTATGTTTACAGATGTTTCTTGGGTGGTTTTAGCTTTAATAAGCTACTACTGAGATAGATATTTATAATGATTTGTTACTTATTTGTGGACTGTCATGGAAAATGATCATATCGGAAACAATGAAATTATTGACCTTGTTAGACTGCGATTATGCGATTTAGTTTAATGTCTCTTTCAATAGCATTTGGTGCAACCGCGGTTGATAGATACTCCTAACAATGGCTTCTTGTCATTTTTTACACTGGAACATGTACATGTACAACAACAACATTGAATTTAAGCACTAGCTGTTCAGCCGACTTTATAAGCATATGACTCATTGCTGAGAGAAAAATGACGCGTATTGCAATATGTTATGTACTCTATGTAGATGACGACGAGGCGATTATTTGTGAAAAAAATTAAAACGCTATATCTATGTCAAACGGTTAAGAAAGAATATTTAAAGCTTTTATTAAAATGGCCTTAAATAACTTTGGCATCACGAGTCAGTTATAAACTCCAATTCTTTGAAATATCAACCAAGGATGATTTCCGCGAAGTTTCATAAAATTTCGATGGATAGTTCGGGAGTAGAAGTTATTGTTTCTTAAGAATGTACATTTTATTTGTAAGAAACATAAACTAACCATAAGTGTGAGTACCGTAACACAATTCAGCTCGTAAATATTAAACGCTTTTAGAAAAACAGTTGAGGATAAGTCGAATTCTAAAGAATCCGATTTTTGTAATTTTAAGTACACCCTCAACATAGCGTTTAACTAAATCTTATGGTTTTTGTTTTAATTATCTTGGAAGAGGATATGTGTGTCAAGTTATAAAGCATAAAAATTAAGAAGGAAAAGGTTTTCAGATATTTTCTAGAAAGAGTTGCAATGGCATCAGAGTTCAAGTCATTGAAACACTTTTAATGAAGTACATGACCCATCAAAATGGCTTAGGCGCTCTTTTGAGCTAAAATATTGGCGCGACCATAGCGTAGTGGTAGCCGTTAGGAATCCTGATCTCAGGGTCCCGGGCTCGATCCCCTGCCGCGGTGAACACCATTCCCTACATTTGTTTCCCGCCAATGGGTTGATAATCGTAAACCTAAGTGGGATGAGCAGCCGGAGGCTCTGAAAGGATGTCATGGTAGTACTGATGTGAGAAATACCTGGAATCCATGGTTAGGTGCTCCAGCAGCCGCGACATGACTGATATACTGTTAAAAGTGGCGTTAAACCACATTCAATCAATAAACCAATGAGTTTAGATACACAAGTATTTTGGCATCTCCGTGATAGACTGACTTTTGTTACCTTTCTAAGAAGTTTTTTATTAAATAGCTATGGGCTATTGTTAAATCGTTTCATGGGCATAGACGTTTGAAACTTTGATTGACATCTTATAAGAATTACACAAGAGCGATTGACATCTTATAACAATTACACAAGTGCGACAAGACAGATAAGACTTGCATAATCTATGCATTATCACCTTTAATTTTGTCTAAACTCTTTACTCGCCAGGGCCAGGCAAAGGGGGTTTCCTAATGTCTATAATTGAAAAATAGAACTATATATACATTATGGCATTATTCTTAAGTTGGCATAAAACTGAACTATTGAAAGGAACAGATTCATTGTTTCAGATGCGCATACCAGGGTTAATGACATTTGTGTTTTGATATACATTCTATATGTGGTTGGCGAAGAAAGGCACTGGGAGAAGATACGATCGGCTTCATTAGTCACAACTAATATCAATATTTCATAGACCATAGCAAGCACGATGCTGGATTTTCAAAATGTACTTGTACGGAGGACTATAAACATTCTTTATCTTAAATAAATGTCTATCGCAATCGATATCTCAGACCATACAAGTCTGTTATATCAAAAGTAATGATAATGACCAAGTATCATTGAGTATTTCTTCAATTTCCCCTTTCCTTTAAAAATCAAAGTACTGGAAGTACTGTAAGCTAGCAACTCATAGTTTTGTTAAGTAATCTTCTTTGTCAAGGGTTATCATGATAAACAAGCGTGGTTAAAGTAACCAAGGAGTTAACCCATCACATGAAAAAATCTTAGACTGGTTCAAATTTAAAGAAGTTGGTTGAATTTAGAAAACCTTTTCCCATGTTGGGTAGAAAACATTGTTGACAATGAAGGAATTGCTTGTTACATGCAATTTCTTCATTGTCCACAATGTTTACCAAAGATTTTTTTTCTTGGGATGCTTAAAAAGCGGAATTGAGTGGGAATGGGGTAAATAGCGTACTTATGAGAGTTCTCTACAATTTGAATAGAGTTTGCAATATTCCTTAAATGCATTTAAATACATAACTACTTTTTATGACGTAGGCATTCAATGGATTTAGTGTTTCAGCCTGTAGTGGCAGTTTACACTCGTTGAACTCTGGGAAGACCTTAAAATTTTGTCTGTTAACTTAAGCTATCAAATCTGACGCTTTGCTAGCTAAAAAGCTCAATATTTAAAAAAGAAATAGCGATTATGACACCATAGCCGGCTCTTAAAGTTAAGCCGGCTACAGTCATGTTTCCTTTGCACTACCTCAGTAATTCTGTCGATCCATAAATTTTTATAATGATGGTTATCGTATTTTATGTATGAAAAATGAAGTATTTTAAGTGAGAAAACCATGGGAAATAATCTGAATAAAAAAAACAAAAAAACACGAACGCATGGAGTATTTTTCTTTAGTACTGTTATTCTCCAAACATGGTTCTTTTTGCCCTTAAAATTCAATTTGTATTATATCAAGTTTACAGTGCACACCAATTCAAGAAAAATTCAGAAGAAAAGGTGGTTGATAAAAGGCTAGATATTTCAATTTGGCTTAAAATGCGGGTAATTTATCTCGTATGCAAGGGTAAATAGGAAATACACGGAAACATAATCTTATTTGCAGTTTAAGGCTGAATGAAATAGATAACATTAACCCGATTCAAGTCTACGAAAGCTAAATTCAAGAATGCAATGAGATATAAAAAGGCCGCCTTAAAAACCCTCAATTGAAATATTCATAGCCTTACGTACGATTTGTGTAAGTCAAGTGGAGTCCCGCCTTTGGTTGAAATCTCTGTATACAATAGTTCAGTTGTGACCCTAAGAACTTCTTAATACTTGATGAACTCACTTGTTCATTTTTGAACGAAAATTGATCTTGATAGAAGTAGAATACAACATGTTTAATTTTGTGTAGATAATGTGTTAACTTTATATAAACTAACTTTTTATACAACATAATCGGAACACAAGCAAATATTTCGAGTCTTCAGCTAAACCATCATTAGGACGAATTTGAGCGCTTTTGCCCCCTTTATTTTAACATCAAATTGCATTAAACATTTCGATAAACTTGGTTCTTTTATACGTTCTTCAAACTTAACGTCCTTTTCGCTATCGATCCTTTTATACAAGTGTTGCATTTAATAGATAGTGTATCAAACGTAATTAGAGATATCATAAAATCGAGTAATGGAAAAGTATTACATGGTACGAGGAAAAGCTATGGACAAGACAGCTGTATGGTAATTTGATACAATTTCATTCTATCGCAGTAAGTTACTATGCTGAAAGTAATAAGGATTTGCCCTTTCGTACTTCCACAAGCTCAAAACTGACGTATGTAACAAAGAATTTCCATATAAATTACTTTAAAATGGCAAAAACTTAGTAAGCGATTTGACTTAATTATAGGTTTCGTAGATAAAATTGGTTTAAAACGCTTACAGCTACTTGCAACTCGAAATCAAAGACTTCATTTTAATATAAACATGTAAAATATATTTGCTTCAAGGTAATGACAGAACTACTTATT
The DNA here is from genome assembly GCA_946902895.1 of Fragum fragum. NCBI lineage: Eukaryota > Metazoa > Mollusca > Bivalvia > Cardiida > Cardiidae > Fragum > Fragum fragum. Next base: position 44,794,560 of record OX336365.1, read on the forward strand.
GGCTAGTAAAGCGTCAGCTTTGATAGCTTAAGTTAACAGACGAAAATTTTAGGTCTTCTAAAAGGTTCAACGTGCAAACTGCCACTGGAGGCTTAACAACTAAATCTATTGAATGCCTATGCTATAAAAAGTAGTTCTACTTTTTATGGCCTCGTGAATTAACTTCATTCAAATTTTGGACGACTCTTAAAAAAGCATGCTATTTAACCAAATCCCACTCAATTGCGCTTTTGGAGCACTTCAAGAAAATAGCCTTTGAAAACATTGTGGACAATAGAAATTGCTTGCAACACTTTCTTCATTGTTCTCACTATTTTCTACCCTACAAAGTAAATGCTTTCTAAATTCCACTAATCATGATAACATTTGACAAAGAAGATAAAATCATGCTTTGCTAGTACTTACAGTACTTTCAGTACTTTGATATCTAAACGCTATAGTTACTCATACTTTAGGGCACCTGAAGGGCGATGCTATATACCACCAATTGAAACGCCATGAAGTTTATCATTCAATACAAAATCACTTAAACCTTGCGATATTAATAACGTGTAGATGTCGTATTAAGCTCAAATAGCGAAATGCTAAATGGGTTTTATTTCATAGCTTAGTGCCTGTCGTGAGTCAGTACAACTTTTGAATTACATGTAATCTGAAAACGAAATTCCCCTGCCGAGCTATTGTGTTTGCAGCGAATAAATTCGGCTACCGGCGACGTATACCGTTTACACGTCGTACATCCTAGAAACAAACAGACAGAGTTTGTTTTGTTAACCCAGAAAGCCTAGAGAACTTAATCATTATTATTTAGTTATATGGCATCTTCTCTTTAAAGTTAGTAATTTTGTGTCATGATATTTGGACTCTGCTCGAGCACACCTTAAAATAATTGACATTTACTGCGAATGTTAAAACACGTTTCAGTCGGTTAGAGCTTGTGAAAGGCAATCAATTGTTTTAAAGTTGTCTGTTCCATTTCACAATAAAAATGTAACATTTTAAACATTCTGAAGCTTGTCTTTAAATGCTGCATTTAACTTGGCTATTTGTCCATAACTAATTACTAGAAAAAGTATTTAGACTGATCTTAATTTTTAACTGAAAGAGTTTGTAAGTAGTAGACTAGAAAATTTTGAAAATACCATTTCTTCCTTTTCACGGTGTTTCGTCAACATACAGTAGAACCTCGTTAATTCGAACGTCACTGGTTCGTAGGTATGTGTTGTTCGTATACTTTACGCGGTCCCGATCTATTTCCTTCTTTAGCTTTGTTAGAAAACCCTGTCTAATTCGAACGTCAGTGGTTCGTATTTCGTAGGCCATTCCAAGTCCCAAAAGTATAATCAAAGCACAAACTACTATGTTTAATTCTTAGGTGTGATAAACTAATTGTCACCAATCACAACTTACCTTGATTTTCACACCTGCTGATAATGTGTTACCATGTACCTTTAGTTAAAAGGGGCTGTTTGGTTTGCAAGGCTGGTTATTAATCGAATAAAGATTCCGTAATTTTCGCCGAAAATTTACTTAAAATTGACACAGCCTCATAAGTATTAGTGTTATTCGTCATTTAAAAAACTCTAACCACTTTATTTTGTTTGCGGTTGCTTTCTTCACAATCGTAGGTCCTTAATTTTATGTGTCGATAATAGAATACTCGTAGTTATTTGATCCAAAACTCTCTGATGGAGTCTACCATTTGATTCAAACACAGTGTTTAAAAAATGCCAAAAATTAATACAGAGGTTAAAGCATAAAAATACAAGATGGGTAGTTCTTAACTAATGTTTTCCTCAATTAACATCTGCAGGTCTTTTTTTAGAAAAAATATCCAATTTAGAATCAATTCCTAAATGGAGGGGGGAGGCAGAACAGACCATGTCAGATTCTGTTTATCTCAAAGAGCCGACCTCTTGCCCACCGTTTTGTTCGTACTACGCTTAATTCGTATAAATTTCCCCAGTCCCTTGCGCTACGAACTACCGAGGTTTTACTGTAGTTCTTTCACGTCATTAAAGTTGCCTACCGAACCCTAATACAATTTCTTCTTTCTAAATGTACCATTAGCCGCTATGCACGCTGTGAAAAAAACATTGAGAAAAAAAAAAAAAAAAAAAACAAGAATCTTGTGTAGATTTGATAGTAATGACACATCTGACATTCACCAACGAAAATAAGTTTTAACCGTAAAAAGGTTCTATTAAAGTTCTAAATTTCTTACAATATTTGCTGATTTGAATATTAACTGCAGTAACTCTTTCATTATTATTATCATTTGTTCTTTTTTAAAGCAAATTTGAGTTAAAATTTGGTTAGGGAAACGCAGATAATGCTATTCATATACTGATAAGTGTGCAAACAACACAAGTCACTGTCAAGGAACTTTTAGACAAGGTGACAAGGTTTACCTGACCGCGGGGGTAATCAAAGTGCTGTTAGCACTATAATCGCTCGCTGAAAAATTGAGAAATGCTGTTGTTGTGATGACTTCTAACGTTTTGTATATCTTTGAAAAAAAAAACAACATTGTTCGCTGTGTTCGCATATGTTTTAGATCATTTAGAATTTATTCACAATCATTTATGTAAACAATAGATACGTTTCTTATAGGCTAGTAAATGCGGGCCAACCTTAGAAATCATTTCTTAAAACTATATGCATATGGCGAAATAAGACTGCTTTATCAGAATTCTTAAATCAATCATGGCTTCACCATACAATAAACAATCCATTGTTTCAGCTTTTAGGGTATCATTTTTGAAGATATTAATGAAAGATATTAGTAAAGCGCTGTGGCCCCAGGGGAGTAAATACAAAGCATAAAGTCCATAATGATAGCTTTCGGACGAATCTAAGATAGGCATTTGGGAAGGCATTGCGTTAATTGAAGACATTGCTCTAGACAAATATCATCAAATTTGAATAGTCGTTTGTAACTCCTTGCAACTTGGATCAGTCTTAAATTGTGCTGTCTTGTGAGAGGTCAAGCCGCATTAAATCTAAGCAAAGTAATAGTAGTAAAATTCTACTCGAATTCACTCATCAGACCACAACTGTAGCCCTCGTTCTAAATGCACCAACCGGTTTATTACATAATACTCTGCTTGATGTACGTTCCAGGTGCTCGAAGGGCACCAACAATTACTGTCAAACCAGTTCCGTGCTTACGCGCGTTTAAGTAGACAATTCAATCAAAGCGTTCTTTAAATTTAGCTTATAACGGGGTTTTCCACACCCTGGGACCTCCATTTCCTTTTACCCTCCGTTGGAAATTTCTTTCCTTGTAATTCTGATTATTCAACATAACTTTAAATGAATCTAGTTTTTACAGCCTTATGACATGCTCTGAAAAAGATATTCCAGACTCAACATTCAAAGAAATTTAATGCTCCTTCACTGATAGCTATTCAAACTGCTTATTACCAAGAATGTTCAAAATTGTATTCGTCTAGTAGGCTAAAAGGAAGACATGGGAAATAGGGTCACCGACTCAATGTAATCGAAAACTCGGACATTAATCAACCCCAAAAGGTCGCGATTAAAAATGAGTGCTCGTAAAATGCCACATTGAACCAATCTTTGGTCACATGGTCGAAAGTTTCTAGATTTGACTAGTCTTACCCTTAATGCAAAAACCGTGATAAGTCCTGGCTGACCGGCCTTTAACAAAATAGATGTGTTTAAGAACGATTCCAATATTTGCAAACAATGCTGCAGTGACCTACCTTTATATCCATCACAATCTGTTATCTACATATAAAAACATCGTAAACAAAGTAGAAAATGATACATTTAATTTCGGAATACTATAGGTGTACCACGCATATTATAAGATTCACACCTCTAGAGGTTTACCATCTGTCTGATCTTTTGGTAGTAGCACAGTCAACAATTGACCGATCGCTTTTTTAAATAAAGAAATCGTTCAATTAGACCAGAAGGGACATTTAAGTAACGAGTTAATGTTGATTTTATGACTTAAACGACGTAACTATATAGTTAACTAAAAACAAAGGTACTTCGTTGAAGACCGACCAAATGGTGTCGGTTTTTAATCAAATACAGACCTGCTTAGGCGGGTATTTGTAATTTTTTGGTGAAATCATCTCCTGAAACAAAAAGACATAAATATTGACAGACGTTATTGTTTGAGAATAACATGCAGCTCTGAAACGCCTTTTCAATCCTGTTTTTAATGTTAGAATTTAAATATGTTAACGAAAATGTATTTAACTTAGATTTTGAGTGATTGGTTGATTAGTTGATAGATTGAATGGGGTTTAACGCCGCTTTTAACTGTTTTTCAGTCAAATCGCGGCGGCTGGAGTACCCAGTAATGGATTCTTGGCATTTCTCACATCGTTACTACCTCTACATTCTTTCCTAGCCTACAGCTGCTATCCCACTTAGGGTTACGATTATCCACCCATTGGTGAGAGACAAATGTCGAAAAGAATATGTTCCACCGCCGGAATCGAACTCATGACATCCCATGATTGAAGATTGTGAGTCTGATGCGCTACCGACTGCACTATGTCGACGAAGGTTAGATTTTGACGAACTTAGATTTTGACGAACTGTCTAAGTATATAAATTCGCTTTCGAACAAGTAATCAAGATATTTTCTTGTTCCCGAGCGAAAGGCGGTGTCTCTCACCGACTGTTGCTTATTTTACAGCCTGGTCGCCAGCTAAAAAGTGTCATTTCCATGAACACATCCCGGTGACGGTAGGGTTGAGGTCCTGACCCCAATATCAATACCAAAACATATTTATACCTCGGCTACCGAGAACTTGAATTTGTCAGAATTTGATTTTTCCGGGCACTAAACGTAATACATTCTAGAAGCTACTGATCCTTGTCAAAGTGAAGATAACCAACAGCTAGACAAAATCTTAAAGATAAAGGTGTGTTTCAATATAAATCGGTATATAATCAAATTCTCCTGAGAATCTTAGAAACATTTTCAATTCCTGACTACAGAACGTCGTCTGATGTACAAAATGGCGAGAATGTTTTTCTTACCGGGGTATATGACGACGAATTCCCGACTGGAGAAAAAATACAACTACCCTGGATAACGTCATGATAATCCCGCCCTTTGGGGTTTAAACGGATGGTAATACGATACAGCAAGCCAAAAGCACAACAATTCAGAATTAATGAATATAGTAGGAGGGTAGGAAGTCGAACGTAATAAGCGAGTCCACAGGAAAGAACCATGTTTCCATCAATTTATATATAGAAGGTACAAAAACAAACTAATTGCGATTGCATAAATATACTACCTAATATTTCATTAGTAAGCGACCAAAACTTCGCAACCACATCCCATTGAGCTTTAGTTACGAAACCCCGACGATCTTCCGATAATGCAATTAGTCACGTATAAAAGGATATACCTACCAAATCATTCATTTTCACCGGGATTGAATTTTGAACTCCGACATGCGTTCAACACCATTGTTAGTTGTATTATAACCATTTCACGCGACAAAAACTGTACCAAACTTTTAAAATAAGTCTTGATTAAGTTGCGTAAAAACGGGGACTGCTGTTTTACTGTAAGAAAAATTTCAACGAGTCCATCATGAGATACCACGAATAAGACCAAATATAAATGGTAAAATGTTTAAAGAAGCCTTGAACATGTTACGAGAAAGGATGAACACGTTTTTACATTTTCTTTTTTTCCCTGAATGCTTTTAAAACAATGCGCGAGAAACCATATTTATTTGAGAAAGGTTCAGATAAATATCTATTTCCCCATAGAGTTTTATTATATATAAACAATTAGAGGAGAATTGATGGACAGTGGCTGTCAATCAAAGAATCAATCGGCCAATCAAGTCAATCATTTAGACAGAAATGAACTTTGAACCCCAACATTGACCAACTTCTACTTGAAGTAATTATGTTAGTTTAGAGAAGGCCTTAACGTCGCAACCACAGCTTATCCACTGTGAAGATACGAAGTCCAGATCGCCAACTAATCATTTAACCCATTCCCGCACAACAAAATTTTAGACTGGTCTATATTGAAAGAAGCTGCAGACGACAATTTCAAATTGAGGGAATTTTTCAAATTTTTTCGTCGTTTTTGATAGAAAACATTGTGGATAACGAAGAAATTGCTTGATACAAGCAATTTCTTCATTTTCCACAATGTTTTTCAATTTTCTTTTTCTTAAGGGGCGTAAAAAGGAGGGATTGAATGGGAATGGGTTAAATCATTTGTTGCATATTACTAAACATGACTGCTACCATATACCGCCAATTAATGTCGGAGTGGAACGTCCTGTCGGACCTCCTTGGTTACGGCCAACGGATCGTGGCTGTCAATTAAGAATAAATCGACAATCTCATCATTGATTTACACTGGAATTGAACTTTAAAATCATACGTTTATGTGAAACAATCTTGTTTATTTTGTGACTTAAACTTATTCCTTATCTAAAAAGCATTTTTTTATACAAAATTCAATGGACATATCTACGATTAGCCGCTTTGCTGGGTGAAAACTCAGTTTTGCAACTGACGAAGCGAGAGTTGATTGACCGCCATAAAAATCGTTTAAATCGCCGGCGAGGCTCCTTGTGGAAAAAGGGTATATACTTAAAGTCAGGTCTTTATTAAACAACGGAATTGTGACAATTTTCTTTGCAGTTTGATGATAACCTGCAATTATTTTTTATACGGTTTTCGTGTACTCTAACCTTTTCCTGGTACATTTAATAAACTTTGAGGTTACATGGTCATATAATGCTTTTTTAGAGATCACATCTAAAACATGGCATTGGTGATATATTCAGAACGGTAACAGATACATTCTTCATATTGCACTCGTTTTCGCTGCGGTTTGACCTTTTCATTCAATCATGGGATGTCATGGGTTCGATCCCCGGCGGCGTCACATATCCTTTCCGACATTTGTCTCCCACCAATGGATGGATTATCTTAAACCTAAGTGGACAGCAGTTGGAGGCTAGGTAAGGATGTAATGGTAGCACCGGTGTGACAAATACCAGGAATCCTTTGGTAGGTGCACCAGCCTCCGCGATATGACTGAAATACTATTAAAAGTGCCGTTAAACAAAATTCAATAAATCAATCAATCGTATTGGGGTAAAATTATCATTCAGGATCAATGTCAAATTTCAAGGTAGAGATTAATGATAGATATGGGTCATATCTTTTGCATGGTAATTAATTTCACATTAATTTCTTTATGCGATCTTGCGCATTAAAATTCAAGGTCATCTGATAGTTTCAAACACACTTTTGAAGGTCAAGTGACTCTTTCAAAATAACTATAATATTTACAATCTCATGAATGTTAGTTAAGAGGAACATCATATGTGATGCGTTGTATTTAGTCCTTTTTGCGGTACCAGTAATTTAATTATTTTGAATAAAAAGACCATTTTCACAATTTTTCTTTTGGTGTATTTAACATATTTTATTCTACTTATTAATTAGAATATTTGTTGGAAAGTTTCTTGTCACACATGAGTGAATTTCACAGATTCAAGTACTTTGCGATGAAGTTAGTTCGTCAACAAAGAATGTATATTTGGCAATTGAATGGTCGTGAGTAATTTTCTTGGTGAGTTTTCGCTAAATATTTGCAAGTTCGATAAACAACAGTATGGAAAGATCTACCGCACTCGGCTAGTTCAGAGAATGTATTTGTTTTTTAGTGCCGAGTATAAGATTGATATTTGTTTATCATTAACTATATTGCTTTGTCCTATATATACTTAATTGGATATACGCCGTATCCTTTCATAGCAGGAGTGTGTACAATGTGACCCCTGAAGTCAAAGCATGGAAATGCCAAAGAGAAATGGCGAAATTGATCAAAATAAACCATCAACCACTAAATCCGAATTCGGATTTACGGTTAAAAAGGATTTATTATTAATACCGTGTTGTTTTTATCTCAACTTGTTTTGTTTTGGATTTCCAGCAAGTTTAGGAGTGTTGTATGCAGAATTGACTAACCAGTTTAATGCTTCACATGCCGAAATCGCAATGATACAAAGTGTGGCAATAGGTTCCGTATCTCTCACCATTGTATGGAATTACCCGGTCAACAAATGTGGTTTGATGCCGTGTGCTATTGCTGCAAGTGTTGCGTGTCCGGTTTCAATCTTTGTAAGTACATTTTCAAGAAATATAACCATGATGATTTGCTTTCTAGGAGCACTCAATGGACTCACGTCTGCTATACTGAACTCCGTATCATATTTCATCATGAACAAATACGTTGCAAGTGAGAGAAGCAAGTTAATTGCATTAGCAACAGTTGGTGGTGCTTTAGGACAATTGATATTTACCGTTCTATTTGAAGCCATGATTCAATCTTACGGCTGGAGAGGAGCAACTCTTTTATGTAGTGGACTTGGTCTACATATGTTACCGTGCACTATTTTCCTTTACAGTAGGACTCGAGTTTTATCTTTCAATAAAGCGGATGATAAGATGGACAAACTATGGAAACCCTTTATGCTCAAAAACTGGAAGTTTGCTATGACATTAGTAAACGCTTTTTTATTTGCAGTTTCAACTCTTACACCAACGAAGTTTCTGGTAGACTATGCAATAGAGAAAGGTTTCGACAGAGCCACTGGAGCTTTGTTTGTATCTGTTATCGGGGTATCTAACCTAGTCGGTAGATTGACAAGCGTCTTCATGCAGATTTGTATAGCAGAAAGCAGCTTCCTACTTTTATCGATTTTCACAAGTTTTAGTGGAATCTCTGGATTAATATTGATGTATACAGACACCTGCTGGGGCTTATTGATTGGTTCAGTAATCAACGGACTTACATTAGGATTATGTACATCTCAAATTGCCATATGCCCCCTGGATATCTATCCAATGGAACATTATGCTTCCGGATTGACCATGGTTCTCTTTTGGTATGGTATTGGTAACATCCTGGGAGGCTATACTGGTGGTTTACTAGATGATTTTACGGGGACCTATGGTGGAATGTTCCTTACTGCGTTTGTAGTCGGAGTGTTTTCTAGTATTACCCATTTAATGGTACATGTCGATACAAAATGTAGAGGAAGTAAAGGTTATATAAAAATGTAGACCAAGAACTAAGAAACGTTTTTCTGAAAAATAAAAAAGCTGTAGTCAGGCGTTATGCGCTCTAAACTGTGAATCTGTGCCTTGGCGAGTGATATTAGTTTCTTCATGGATTAACAAATTTTCCCTATTGCAACCGACTTAGGTCAAACTTCATCAGGTATGGCCGTTGATGTTTACCAAAACCAATGATGAATAATTGGGGATTTCGGAGTTGTGAAGTTCGTTGAAATAGTTTTTCAGAAGGTCATTAGGCGATCATATGCAACAAAGATCAAAACTTTACGGTTTGGAAGAAGATTTTAGAATGCCCCTTCTTTATCTATTATTAAAGTCCAGGGACTCACGACGTAGGGCTACTTTTCTAGGTCGAGTAATCAATTCATTGAAGTTTGTCAAGCTCTAGCACATCATTTGGGTGAAGATTTTTTTACTCGGAGTAACCAGAGTCCCTCGTGTACTTTTATTTCTTTGAAGTATTTTGAAAGAAGATGACTTAAGAATCATTTCGTTGAAGGTATGTTGTATAACATGGTTCGTTTAGGTGGAGAAGATTTTTTTGTAAATGGACGGATGGACAGATAGACGGTCGGACGCCGGACGATGACCGCTTACACCGCTCATAATAACTCATCGGGTACTTCATGCACAGAAGGGCGAAATATGTTATAAATAAATGTCGGCAAATTTTGCAGTTCAAAGTTAACTTCATGTCTAAAAGAATTGTTTGATTCCTCATTGACTGTTTGATTAACAGCGGCGGATCGTCAATTTGGCATTGGACGATTTGAAATAAAACAGCACTCAATCATTTTAAGAAAAACGCAGAGTTAAAAACTCAAAAGAGATTTGAAAGAACAATTGGTCAAATGGTATTAATTAATTAGACAAATACGTAGAAAACAAAGGGAGATCAAAGACGTCAACATATTTTTAATTTCGGACTGAGGCGATCTTCATAAATCTTGTTGTTTTATTTCTCTCGATCAATCGGAGATTCAAAAAAATATGTTCAAATAATTTGTTAATAGAAGTGTCCATGCATCGTTCGTATTGCACTCTTACATACCAAAATATTATATGCCCTTACGATCATCTTTACATTCAAATACACACACGCACACACACACGCACACACACAATACACCTTACACAGACAGATGCACTGTGCGCGCTTAGGTGATCACTTTAACGGGGGTGCATTACCTATCATTCGATTGTATAATATCATATTGCAATGTAACATTAATCCTCTACATTTTTACGCACAGTAATGTATCTTATTTTCGATCAAAAGGTTGGGTGAGGACAAGACATTGTTAACTTTAGCAGCTTACACTTCCTGTACCTTAATAATCTATTTATTTGATTGAGTTTATTCAATTTTATTGTGTTGTGAATATGCCGTAGATAAAAGCATATCTAATGCGGAAGGATATAAGAGATGCATGTGTATTCTACCAGTAGCTTTTAAATTAATAATCCCTTCGTCTTTTTCAGTTATAAATATATTATATGACCACATATGAATTCAAGAAATTGCAGTCGCAAGGACATTTCTGCATGGCAACTCGTATTTTGTTCGAGGAAAGCTCGTGATGAATGTCGTTTAAAAAGATCCCATTTCTGGCGTTGTTTATGGTAGTGAATAGGTAGGACGTTTTACCAAGAGTGTACGAGTATAGGACGTCGAGTGTTGAAGGTCTCTGGTGGTCTTTGTGGATATCCATTTTATGGCGGTAGTTAAATATGAGAGCGCGTATAATCCGTGGCGTATTGAAATATATGTTGGAGGATTCTGTTCTCATACATTTGTATTACGCCGAGTGTTTTCTTTTTTCCGGTATACTTTTGTTGGAATTGTTATGAAAAATTCAACCACGCCTCTAAGTGGATTATTCATTGAGGTCTTATAAATCAGAAAAGTGGTTATAGTTTAGTTTCCCTTGTTTTTATACACTCTTCCAGGTTTTTTATATAACCGAATCCATACTGCTGGTTGATAAATACAGAAATAAAACTGATTTTCACCAATGAAAATAAGTACAGGACGAATGTTATTTAATATATAGGATTAAATAAGCAACGTGCTTAAAACTTTATCTTGAAATATTGAAGCGATTTAAAACTATCCTAAACTGTCGAAGGGCATACCGAATGCTGACTGGTACCAAACTTTACCGGCTAGTGTTTATTTTGAACAATACTTTCTTGTGCAAATTCTTTCCTAATTATAGAAACATATCAAATCAAAACACGTGCAAAACTAAGTATTGATTATTTTATACCTCAGAGTTCTACCGTAATCTTCTACTTTGTCCAGAATCTCTATATCGCTTACGGTTATTTCATATTTGGTGACTTTACATTCCCGGTGGTTTTGCATTATAGACAATAAAAACCCTTATTTCTGAATTTATCCGAAGTCCTTTTTTGCGGGCGAGATTGACGGGTCGTTAGTCATGCGCAATAAGTCCGTTGGCCACGCTCTAAGAGCTCCGACAGTAAGTTCCACTTCGATACTAAACAGCATTATTTTGGAAAATTTATGACTAGTAGCTTGTAACAATCAAAGTACTGAAAGTAATGTAAGCTAGCAAAGCATAGTTTTTTGGTTTTTTTAAGTAAATAATCTTCTTAGTCAAAGCTTATTATTATAAATAAAACCCACTTCGATACTAAACAGCATTATTTTGGAAAATTTATTACTAGTAGCTTGTAACAATCAAAGCACTGAAAGTAATGTAAGCTAGCAATGCATAGTTTTTTTTTTTTTTGTTTTTTTTTTTAAGTAAATAATCTTCTTAGTCAAAGCTTATATTATAAATAAAACCGATTACATTACAACTTGACCAATCATAAACTGGTTCAAATTGATAGAAGTTGCAGACAACAATTGCAAGTTGGTTCGAATTTAGAAAATATTTGCCTTGTATGGTAGAAAAAGTTGAGTACATGGAATTTCTTCATTATCAACTACTTTACTTTTTATGGCGTAGGAGTTCAATGGTTTTAGTAGTCAAGCCTCCAATGGCAGTTTGCACTAGCTGGACTCTGATAAAACTTCAAAATTTTGTCTGTTAACTTTAGCTATCAAAGCTGGCGCTTTGCTAGCTTAAAATGTAAAGTGGTTGGTTCAAGACTTAAACGACGTAACTACAGCTTGATGTTTAAGTCGCCAAAATAACAAACATACTTTAAATGAATGTCGGTCAATATTGGAGTTCAAAGTTCATTTCCTGTCTATGTGAATGATTTGAAAGGTCGATTGATTCTTTGATTTATAACTGCGATCCGTCAGATTTCAGCAAGCGATACACACTTCTGCACATAAAATAGGAATAACGCCGTTATCGTGTTCTCGAGTCTTGTGTAGCTATTTTTTTTAAATGTTCGACCTTCAATCTCACCCAATAAAAATTACTTACACACTTATCTTGAACACGCTAATAACAAATAGAAAAACCACTGTTGTAAATGTCTTTATCTAAGAAAAGCAAAACTGATTATCCTTGAAGAGTACAGTTCCTTATTTCTGGTTGAAATGCTTCGAACAGAAATTCTCAGATTGTTTGGTTTATCTATGACACACTCCTTGTCTCCTGATTTTCATCTTTGCAAGCGTCACTTCATGAACTATTTACATATATTCTGAATGCCTCAAAGATCCTGACCTTCTCAGAGCGTCCTTGTCATGATGTAGACCCTCGGCCTCGTGATCAAAAGATCCTATGATCCATTCCCCGGAGCGGCTATCGACTTTGTTCTTTTAATAACCTTTACTGCTGAACGAGTTCTGAGGAATGTTCTTTTCGTCGAGATTCTTAATACACTTACCTAGATTTTTAAAGTAAATCGTTCTTTAGATTAAGACTTTTAAGCCGCTAAAAAACAATAATCTTAAGAATTCTTATTAATCTAAGCGTACTCTGTATTGGCTTAAAGGAGTAGTCGTGACGCCGTCAAATAATATCAATAATCGTTATGCAGGACAACTCAAAATCTTATTTAGTGGGATTTATCTTCTCGATGAAAAAAACAATTTTTCAATATTTCGTAGATTAAAGTATGCTTAACCTAAAAAAGAGAGTAAGTATATATATGTTTAACAGAAGTAATGAGAAAATCGGCATGCCACCGTGTTTCCTGTAGGTTTGGGGAAAATCTCATCTTTTTCAACACACAACTTGGGTTGTCGAAATGGTTAGAAATTTTTCTTTTTTGATATCTGATAATCTCCAGTAATAAAACTTAAAATTTTATTTTGTAAAGTAATTAGCTGTCGAATATTCAAATAACAAATGGACATTGTACTAGTTTCATTGTTTTGTCTAAAGCGTTGATTAACCCTTTCCTATACAATCACTTGTTTATACCTCCTAATGATTTTATACTTAAGAAAATATTGTGGGAAAAGAAGAAATTGCTTGTAACAAGCAATTTCTTCTTTTTCCCACAATATTTTCTACCCTTTAGGTTGGTTGCTTTTCAAATTTCATTCACTTTTATTTGCCGTCTGCAACTTCTTTCAATTTGGACTGGTGTAAAATTTTTGAAAACAGGAAAGGGTTAAGGGGTAATAAAAGCGGCACGCGGATTCGACGATATGAACCGTTAAATAACGTTATGACGTCGATATATCATCCGAGTTGCGTGACAACTATTGTGAAAATATAGATAGAAAACACTTTTTTTTTAAATCAATTTCTTATCAATTTATTTAAAAAAATTACACTCACATATATATGCATATTTATTATGAGTCTCAAATTTGTGAGGATTTTAGGATTATTAGTCTCCTCTTTTTTAAGATTTTCAGTGCTGCGCAAACTATAAATGCCCTAAGCTTAATAACCGAAATCGTCATTATCGAAAAAAAAAAAAAAAAAAAAAAAAACATAGAGGCGTTATACTTATTTAATGTTAGGAAATATCGGCGTTTGAAAACATTTGAATACATTCGGAATGTGTTAACGGAAATGGAGACGTCACTAATACACCAGAAAATCCGGCCAATATTTGCTCAATGGCTAGTTATACCGATATCAGGCTGTTATCAGACAGCTTTTTCTTTTCGTTTCAAAATAATTCTTAAAAACTGCTTAACTAGTTTCTGTGTTTGCTTTCACTACTAAGTTATGTTTTGTTTGTTAATAAGATAATTAATCTCTGTTTAAATAATTAGATATACGAAGTGCCGACATCGGACTAGTATAGGTATTTTCAATGATTTTTCTTTAGTAAGATGTGCTTCTATTTTGCATAACTTTTCAGTCCAACACCCGCATACTATTTATTGATATCAGACTGATATATAGACCCGGTATTGTGACGTTTTCGGCAACCATCAATGCTATTTGGATTACTGCATCATCAAGGAAAACGTAGAAAACTTTTTTTTGTATGAATTACTTCGAAATAATTAATGAAATAAGTGCTCTATCTACCTGTTTTGTTAATATCCTTATTCTTAATCGAACCCTATAATTGACCGACCGCGGCTGTCAATCAAGCAATCAATCGAACATTCAGCCCGGAATTAAGCTTTGAATACCGACATTGGCTGTCATTTTTGTGTAACGTTTTCAAATAACGCCGTTAAAAATCGAAGCGAAACTTTCTTTCTGAGTCAATTGGCAGGGCCAATGGAGTAAGTGGGCGGGGCCAGCGATTGTTCATTTAGCTCGGATTATGAACAACTGAACTAGGATCAAACCAAGTCAGGTTCGAATTTGCGCACAAAACATTAGTTAACACACAACGCAAGCTACTCCAATTTTCTTCAGTATACCCTTTTAAGTTTTTTTTCTGATTTCGTGTCATGTTAAACATTGCAATGACAACCTGAAAGCTCAACTTATTTTCTATTTCTAAATGCATTCTGGGGTAGTTTCTGTTCCCTTTTCCTGATAAGCAAAGAGACCATATACGACTCCATGTAAAGTAATAGTTTACAACTCGAAAAATAGCTTAAGACCAGCAAGCTGTTACAGAAACCAACAAATCACTAATTTCAGTTGCATATATAAAGTACCCACAAAAACACCTAAAATATCAAAATAGGCTCAAATAATTATTAAAGGACAGACGATATCGGTCCTATATTGATTGTCATAATAGGTCCTATAACGTTTGTCCGCAGCGGCCCTACGTCAAAACTGTTGAATTTTCGCCATCAGTCATAATGTATACCTAGAGGACAAAGGGGACTCATTAACGAGAGAAAGAGATTACTGTCGTCAATTATGAGAATCCGGTGATGGTTTGAATTACTGTCGTAAGAATCTGATCGTTTGACAGTCCCCCCCCGTCATTTTAAAGTCTGTTTTAATGTCAAAACATTTTCTGAAACGATATAAACCTGTCTTACTTGTAGATAAGGTTGTTAAAGATGGTCCATGTCGTTTTTAATTCATTGATTGATTGATTGAATGGGGTTTAATATTACTTTAAAAGTATTTCGGTCATATCGCGGCGGCTGGAGCACCTAACAATGGATTCCTGGTATTTCTCGAACCAGATCTACAACTACATCCTTTCCTAGTCTCCAGCTGCTATCCCACTTAGATTTACGATTATCCACCAACTTGTGAGAGACAAATGTCGAAAAGGATATGTGCCGTCGCCAGGGATCGAACCCAAGACATCCCGTGATTGAAGATTAGGAGTCTGTTGCGCTACCGACTGAGCTATGACGGAGGCGTTTTAAATCAAGTAATAGGCTTTCGGTTACTTATTGGCAGCACATAAAGGTCCTAAAAAGTTGAGCCACGATATAGATTTTTCTGGGAAATACTTGCGGTAAATCGGCTTAATCAAAGTACTGAATGTACTATTGGAGAGCAAATTTGATTATAATGCTTTCCGGCTGTCTAAAAAGAAGTACCAATTATTTGTTTTTTTTTTGTTGTTTATTTATCATTTGATTATATAAAGCGCTGTATAAGAATTTGGTTAGTTTTTTCTATCCAGAAAATAGAAGGTATTCCTGCAGTCTGTATATACAATGAGACTATTTCTATAATCTAACTTTTGTTAAAGTTTCAATATTCGTTCAGAAATTCTATTGCTAAACCTTTTCCTACACTCCTTCTGAAGAAAAAGAAAATTCCTCATTACCCACACCTTTGTTCTACCAGTAAGTGAAGGATTCTAATTTTACACCAACTTCAAAAAGTTGGCTTTAATTCGAATAAATCTAAACTTTTTTCATCGGATCATGGATAATGGGTTGTTGATAACTTTACACTTTATTGCCTTATTTCACCTGTAAAGGGATTAACTGTATAAACATTCTAAAAGACATAATGTATTACCTCCATTCAACACATTCCCACACTATTACACTTATTGGCGCCCCTCAAGAAAAGTAAATGGGAAAACATTGTGGATGATTAAGAAATTGCTTGTAACAAGTGTCTTCCGAAGATTTCTTCTTGGGGGCGTTAAAAGCGTCATTGTGTGGGAATGGATTAACCATGGAAACACGTGAATAAGAAACATTCTTATCTATTTCTAGAATATGCCTCGACGCACATATCTATTTTTAGAATTACAGATAAGTGAACTCGATTTTCAATGAAATTCAATGAAATTCAATGAACCATAGTAAAGTGCAAAAAGCTACAATGCTTTCTTTTTGTTTTCAGACCTGTTTGATTAAAAACATATGGGACGAAAAGCAAATGCATTCTCTATCAAAACATACTTGAAACGAGAGAATATTGTATTGTTATGCGTCTAAATTTCCTGCTTTCCCCGTACTATTTTCTAAGAGTAGTTAAAGAATTGTTTGTCCAACACCAGTTTACATACTAGTTATGCAATAGGAGAGCTATTTCCTTCCAAAAAAGACCCCCACCCCCCCGAATGTATGAGTTTCTTTACTATATGAGCTGCATGGCTACACTCTATCTCTCTCTATCTATCTATCTCTCTTTATCTCTCTCTCTCTCTGTCTCTCGCTTTGTCACTGTCTCTGTCTTTATCTATTAATTTGTATCTCTCTTTGTCTCTATATCTGTTTTTTTTTGTGTGTGTGTGTTTATCTTTGACTGAATTGAATGTATTTCTACCATTCTCTTTACTACTTTCTCTTTCGTTCTCTTACATCCTCTCTTTGGTGACAATGATTACACGGCGATTGTTTTAAAGCTTTACCTTTTAATTGTTTAGTTAAGATATGATTTCTGATTGATACGTAGATTAGAGGGCAGAAACAGGAAATTGAGGACGTGGTGTGAAACGTCATTGTCAAGCCTACAACCTGAATAATCTATAGTTACGACGTGAAAGTCACAATGACAATGGCAATGCGTCAATTTAAAATGACACAGTGTTATGTCGAGAGATAAAAGATGTAATAAGTTTTTATTGCAGATTTAATCCAGGTTGTGGCAAATGAAATGGAAAATATATAATTATATCAGATAATAAAATAACAATTAGTGGATCGGATGCACGTTTTACATTCATGTTAGATACTGACACGATGCGTGAAAATTTCGACTGTGATTATTCTACCATAAATGCTAAAGAATGGTTAAGCCAAGCACAAGTTGTGATGGCAAAATTGCCGAAACTGTTTTTGAGGAAGGCTTAACTGTAAAGAATGATCTTATATTGATTCCTTGCTGTTTCTTCTCAAACTTATTCAGTTTTGGATTCACGGCAAGTCTTGGTGTTCTTTACGCAGAACTCACGAATCAGTTCGATGCTCAACATACCCAAATTGCGATGATACAAAGTGTAGCTATGGGGTTACTTGGACTTGTCATTTTTTGGAACTACCCAGTCAATAAATATGGAATGATGCAGTGTGCAGTCGTTGCCAGCATCATAAACCCCCTTTCAATTGTCATTAGTTCATTTTCCAAAAATATAGCAATTCTTATTTGTCTTTTAGGAGTTCTAAACGGAATAACATCTTCTATTTTGAACTCCTTGTCGTTTTTCGTTATGAGTAAATATATTTCAAGAGAAAGTAATAAGTTGATAGCTTTTACATCAGTTGGCGGTGCCTCAGGACAGATTCTTTTTTCAGTGCTACAAAATGCCTTGATTTGTGTTTACGGCTGGCGAGGAGCACTTTTCATTTGTGGAGGAATTGGTCTTAATATGCTACCCGTTACAATATTAATGCATTGCAGGAGCAAACGATGCTCATTTCAAAACAAACAACGTGGAAGCGCCGACAAAATGTGGAAACCATTTCTATTAAAAGACATGAGGTTTCTAGTGGTTGTAGTGAATGCTTTTATTTTTGCGTTTTCCATTCTTACACCAACTAGATTTCTCGTTGATTATACAATAGAGAAGGGCATTGACAGGGCCTCTGGAGCTATATTGGTATCAGCAATAGGAATTTCAAATTTAATTGCCAGAATTGCAAGTGTCATTTTGCAGATGCATGTGTCCGAGTGCAGTTTTATCCTTTTATCATTATTCACATTTATGGGTGGCATTTCCCAGTTAATCATAACACTGACAAATGACTACTGGTTCCTTTTGTTAGGATCTATCACAAATGGACTTGCACTAGGGTTATGCACATCCCAGTTAAACATTTGTGTGTTAGAAATCTATTCGTCTGAACATTACACATCAGGGCTTACAATGATGCTGGTTTGGATTGGAGCTGGAAGCTTAATCGGAGGCTTTGCGGGTGGCCAACTGGAGGATTTTACTGGAAACTATACCCAAATCTTT
The DNA here is from genome assembly GCA_946902895.1 of Fragum fragum. NCBI lineage: Eukaryota > Metazoa > Mollusca > Bivalvia > Cardiida > Cardiidae > Fragum > Fragum fragum. The sequence continues at coordinate 44,813,370 of OX336365.1, forward strand.
CAGATTGGTTATGGATCTTGTTTCATTTCGAGCTTAATGTATTTCATTGTACACATTGATATCAAAATTATAAAACGGAAGGTAGAATATACCGAAATGTAGATAGTATATTCAGATTAATTACGATCATTTGTCAGAAACAAACATTAATCTTCTAAAATCGCATTTGTTTCGGTTGTTAACTTCGTGTATTCTTAATATACAAATATCGTCAAAGAGCATATCCGAAGCAAAATCCGACATTGGTCGCCAAATATGTTAAGCATTTTTTTTCGGTTTGGTGACCGAAGCCAAGCTGTAAGTCCGTCGTTTAGATCGTCAACCAATCATTCTACTATTTTGTTACATGCTACTGGCCAAACAATTAGCAAAATAACACCGTTTTGACGCCGTTTTAAATGGAAGTCCTATTGGAGTAATTGGGAGTGAGTTGTCGGGGCTAGCGACTGGTCATTGATCACATGTTAAGGTTATTTATGGTATGTGCTACGTATTCCAGGTAGATAATATATAAATATTTTCATCAGTCGTCCGTTTCACGTCTTTTATGATGATTATCATATAGGACATACATGCTTCAACTTAACCCTTTCCTGTTCAATCCCTGGGTTTTACATCCGTGTGATTTTATAATTGAGAAAACATTGAAGAAAAAGAAGAAATTACTTGTGACAAGCGATGTTATCGTTCCTCAATATTACCTCTCTATATAAGATGTTTAACCCATCCCAACACAATCCCGCTTGTTGAAGTTGAAGGAATTGGCACGGTTTTTGAAAGAGTTGTTTTTGAAGATAAGTAAAATGATCCTTCGAAATGCAATGCAATTGACATTTGTATTTAAAATGCTTGTTATTAAGCTTCTATGGGTATGTTATTCAAAAACTGGTGAGCATCCTGGACAGCCATTCGGGGCATTTAGAACATTCGCTGATTGTTTAAAGAAGGGTCAGTATCTATTTACAGAGCGCAGAGTGAAGACTCTGGTCAGACTGTGCGGATGCATAGGCTGATCTGAGTTTTTACCATGGCGCACATCTGTAATGGTTGGAAATGTCACGCATGCGCTCATATATAACGGCGTTTATCTTCAAAACATATAGTTAGTAACATGCAGTGATAAAGTTAACTGGTTGGTTAGCTAATAATCTACGTTTTGGCGAATAAGCTGTGGTTACGACTTTCCGCCGACAAAAAAAATTATAAAATTGCGTTGCACAAATTACGAAACTCAACGTCAAGTTCCGGTCTAAACGAATGCTTTGATTGGTCCATCGCTATTTCATTTGACAGCGGAGATCCATCAAGTTTCGTAAGATTCATTTTGGGAAACGAACATGCTATATTATACTGGCCACCATTCATTTATATAATCAGAGAGATAAATATTCAATTTTGCTATTGTCTACGTCGCTACCAAACTCCCCTCTATGTAAAATGTGAACTAGATTAGTAACGTACTTGTTTTACTACATGAAATCAAGTTTCATCTTTAGGGTATTATCTTTTTGCATGTTTTCATCGAGCGTGCATCGTGTCAATGATTTGAACTATCGTGATATCGTCGGTATATGACTTTATAATTAAAAATACACCATAATTACTAAGATACAAGGCCGTACTTCAGAATGAATTTTTCATGATAAAACATGAATATAATTTTACGATAAAGGACTTTTCAATCAGTTTTTATTTTATACTGTATAGTTTTTATTCGTGACGATATTGGATAGATCTAATTAAGTCGAGACGTTCATCACATAACTAATTTCAAAACACCCAAAGTGTGTATTTCTTTTGACAGCAACGTTTCCGGCACGTATGTCAAGATGAAGTGACGGATCTCTAGCGACGCCTACTCGTGAAATACGACTAAAATATTTAACGTCGTTATTATTTAGCAAAGTTTATACTCAGTTATATGTAACAACACCAAATGGAATAACAAGGGTAGATTGCGACTAAGACGTCTTATCCACATCTTAAATAAACTTTAGCCAAACAAAATAAATAAATAAACATAAAAATAAGCATGAATGTTGAAATTCGCAATTTCTCTTTCGGTCATGTATCCTTCGACTGAGCCATCGATTTTAAATTCAAACCATTTTACCCTTTTCTGTACAAACCAAGGATTTTACGTCGCTACGATTTTATACCTGAGAAAACATTGTGGAAAAAGCAGAAATTACTTTTAGTTAGCAATTTCTTTTTTTTGATAGTTACCGATCGGTGCTTTCGATATGAAATGGTATCAGCTTCTTGAAAGTACCATTATTATTTATTTGATGGAACTAGCATACTAAACAAAGAATACAGATTTCAAAGAATATATATAATAAATTGTCAAAAATATTAAGAAAGGTAAAATAATTTGATTTGAAGGCAATCATTAGTAAAAATATGTACACGTAAGTACATTCGAGTCACGTTAGCCCTTTTCTGTTTTTAAAAAAAATTTAGACTGGTCCAAATTGAAAGAGGATGCAGACGACAATCAAAATTGGATGCATTTTGGAATGAAACCATCCTATGTGTTAGAAAATATTGTGGGAAAAGGAGAATTTGCATGTTACAAGCAATTTCTTCTTTTCCCACAATATTTTCTCAAGTATAAAATCACAGTAACGAAAATCCAAGGTTTTACAGGAAAGGGTTAAAATCCCACCTACTCAGGCATACCGTGGCATTCTCGTACTAAACGATTTGGTCACAATATCTTATCAACATTGGAGGATCAGTGTCAATTTCAGAGAGGTCAATCCTTTGTGGCGGTTTACGATACCACTGAAATAAAATCAGCGTCTTAAAAAAGGTGTGATTATTTGTCAGCCCGATTAGCTCAGTTGGTAGAGCACTTGACTTCAAACCTCAAGATCACGGGTCCGAGCCCTGGCCTGACCATATCAACTAACTAACCAATTGTCTTTCGGATGAGACGTTAAACCGAGGCCCCGTGTGACGATGCCATCTATCGAGCACGTAAAAGAACCAGGCGGGGGTCTCAGTAGTTTCATCCTGTATCCTTGCACTATCCCCCGTAACAACTAACCGTCTTCTGGGGGCGTCGCTCATATGGGCATGTGCTACGGTAGCGACAATAAATAAACGGAAATACAACGAGGAAATCTAATTGAAGGATCGACCATTAAGATTTAAGCGGGTCTTTTTTGCTGAATTAACTTTTCAGACTTCCTTGAACAAAATTTTGAGCCCACAAATATTTTGTAAACTTGCGCAAAAAGTAGATCCATAAAAACTTTGGTCAAAACCAGTGATTGTTTTGTTTTGCCTGATTGCATTTAATCAACCCATTCCCAAACAGTGAAATTTTAGAATGGTCCAATTGAAAGAAGTTGCAGACTACAAGTTTAAGTTAATGAAATTCTAGATATTTTCATCTTTCTGCATGGAAAACATTGTGAAAAAAATGGAGAAATTGTTTGATTCAAGCAATTTCTTCGTTTTACATAATGTTTTTCCAATTGTTTTTCTTGAGGGGCGTCCAAAAGCGTCACTCTGTGGGAATGGGTTAAAAGAATTGAAGAGAGAAATGGGTTTTTTTTTTGTTGTTTATTATTATTGAGGTTTGAACATGAAAACGCAATTAAACTGTATGAATCGCTTTCGCGTTTACAGGTTCATACGAAAATGATCTCTTCATATTATGACAAAAGGTAACAGATTGTAAATGACACACGGAAAGAGAAACATGACCCAATGAAAACACCCACGAAATGTACAGGATGTCACCAGGTCATACATTTTGAACAGATTATTGATGTTTTAATCCTTTCCCTATTTGAAATGAATTATTACGCACCATGGCCGTGATGGAACACATGTCCGATTTTACAGTGGTGACAAAAAAATGTGAAAGAGTAATAATTAGTTATACATTGAGGTGATGGGGTGCCCCTACTGACTTCCAATAATTCAGAATGGAATGATAATCGTGGCTTTTAAGAAAAGGAAACTTTCTAAATGAAAATCTGAATCCTACTTTTCGAGTAAAAAATTACCAATCTTCATATAGGACTGCAAGTAAACTATATAAGCAATCCAATATTGTTAGGGATACAACCTAATCGGAGGGGGGGGGGGCAGTGCCTAATTTTGCCAAATCGCTGGCCCCGCCCACTCCTCTGTTGGCATCCCGGTTGACTCCAACAGGAATTCCCGGTTTGATTCTAAACGGCGTTATTTTTCCAAATTTATGACCAGTAGCAAGTGATACAAAGTAGTATAGCTGGTTGGCGACCTAAACGTCATTACTACAGCTTGAATAAGCTGTAGTTGCGACGTCTAAGACGCCAAACGAACAAAAAAGGTTAACTTAAATGGCGGCTTATGTCAGAGTTCAAAACTGTATTAATGATTTAATTACGCGACTGGTTATTTGATTGACATCTACGATCGATCAATTTGATAAGCCTTACGTACATATCCACCGCTTGTATCATATATTTTACCAAAAGAAATAGAAGATTTTTATTGTCTATCTCATACTTTATTTAGAGAAATCCAGAGCGGCCAGGCGAACATCGGTTGTACTTAAGTCAGAATCTATTAGTCTTTTCAAATTTATTAAAAGATCGCACCCGTAAAGGGCATTTGAAGGGCGAATAGACTTATAAAACTTCGAGAAGTATCATTCACTTTAACTCCGATATTAGAAAATCTGAGTAGATTTAAAAATCCTGCAAGATTCGTTGAGACTTATCACATACCATGCCAACTTGAGTACAATTTTCCACTTCATCTAATATACTATTGCCTAAATGCCGGATGCGGTTAGTAATTGAAGGATAGCGATGTCAATCAAAGAAAAAAAAAACGCCCATTAAAATCATCCATTTAAACCGAAATGTGGTTAATAACAACACATTCCCACACAAGCCCTTTTTACCCCCCCCCCACCCCCCAAAAAAAAGAAGAAGAAAAAAATATTTAGAAAATATTATGGAAAATTATAATATTACATGTATCAAGCTTAATTATCCATCACATTAGAAGAAAGGAAAAGAAATCCACCAACTTAAAATTGTCGTCTGCAGATAGTTTCAATTTTTTCAAATTCGTTCTATTTGGACTAGTTTAAAATGTTCTTGTGTAGGAATTGGTTAAGAAATTCACACACACACGTAGTACTTTCAACAGTAATTCAACAGTCCACAGTGATATGATGTTTGTTTGAATGGAGTTAAACGGCTACCGCCGCTTTAACAATTTTTCCGTCATACCGCGCCGGATGGACACCTAACAATGGATTCTTGGTATATATATTGTGAGAGACAAATGTCGAATCACCGCTCGGTGTAATATTAGTAGCATATACCCATTTTTTTTTGTAAAAGCATGGACAAAGAAATAAGATTGACAACCTACATGGTAGAGATACTTGACTCGTGGTCTGAAGTTAACGGCTTCGAACCCCACCGTCGCCAACGTGTGTTCATCGAAACAAAACTTAATAGCCATCCTCATGCTACCCTGATGTATGATTGGGAAGCAGTTGGTTTTCCCTGCCGCCCTTCTATCAGGAACGTGAAAACATCCGGATTACTATAGAGAACGACTCTATGTACTTGAAGTTTCGAAGTAAATCAAATTAATACTATAAACTAAGTTAAGGTAGGGTCTTCGAGACTGTCAACGAAGGGCCTTTTCGGCTTGTTCTAACGTTCTAAACATTCTCACTACTATCTCGGTCGAACAAGTAAAGAAGCTACCAAAATGACGTAACTTAACCTTAAAGCCATTCTAAACTCTAATTAGATCCGTAGCATTGATCAAGGGGATCCTATTGCATCTACTATAGTAGGAACGTTAGAACCAGTCGAAAACGGCCATGACCAAGTATACAGGAACGAACTGGTTGTCTCCCTTAACTCGTACCTTGTATTGTAGAGAAAGACAGGTTTGATTTGATTTTTCTATGGCGAACTGGGCTGGGCAAGTTTGTAAACATGGTGAACAACTTTGATGTTGTCAGTTTACGGAACAGAACAAAACAGAAAATTTATTAATCGACGAGAACCAAAAAGTACATAGCCATACATAGGGAGTGTTATTACAGTGTGATTTTCTATTTGTTGTTATCGTGTTCGAGAAACGTGTGAAGGTATTTTTATTGGATGAGACCGAAGGTCCAAACCCAAATTCGCAACTACAGCGAAATCCGCCATTTTACCCCCAATTAGGATCGAACTTTTTTCCGGCCCTATGGCAGCTGGGGCTCCGATTTTTTGCATGATTGTAGGGACCTCAAATGGCTACCTCAGTACCAAGTTTGAGCTCAATCGGAGCCATAGGGGCGGAGCAAGGTCCAAACCCAACCTGCTCTTTGTGTATATGCATTTGACCCAATTCTAGGATCGAACTTTTCTCCGGCCCTATGGCAGCCGCGGCTCCAATTTTTTGCATGCGCGTAGGGACCTCGAATGCCTACCTACATACCAGGTTTGAGCTCAATCGGTTCCATAGGGGCGGAGCTAGGTCCAAACCCAAATTCGCAACTACAGCGAAATCCGCCATTTTACCCCCAATTAGGATCGAACTTTTTTCCGGCCCTATGGCAGCTAGGGCTCCGATTTTTTGAATGCCTGTAGGGACCTCAAATGGCTACCTCAGTACCAAGTTTGAGCTCAATCGGAGCCATAGGGGCGGAGCAAGGTCCAAACCCAACCTGCTCTTTGTGTATATGCATTTGACCAAATTCTGGGATCGAACTTTTCTCCGGCCCTATGGCAGCCGCGGCTCCAATTTTTTGCATGCGCGTAGGGACCTCGAATGCCTACCTCCATACCAAGTTTGAGCTCAATCGGTTCCATAGGGGCGGAGTTAGGTCCAAACCCAAATTCGCAAATACAGCCAAATCCGCCATTTTACCCCCAATTAGGATCGAAGTTTTTCCGGCCCTATGGCAGCTAGGGCTCCGATTTTTTGCATGCCTGTAGGGACCTCAAATGGCTACCTCAGTACCAAGTTTGAGCTCAATCGGAGCCATAGGGGCGGAGCAAGGTCCAAACCCAACCTGCTGTGTGTGTATATGCATTTGACCCAATTCTAGGATCGAACTTTTCTCCGGCCCTATGGCAGCCGCGGCTCCAACTTTTTGCATGCGCGTAGGGACCTCGAATGCCTACCTCCATACCAAGTTTGAGCTCAATCGGTTCCATAGGGGCGGAGCTAGGTCCAAACCCAAATTCGCAACTACAGCGAAATCCGCCATTTTACCCCGAATTAGGATCGAACTTTTTTCCGGCCCTATGGCAGCTGGGGCTCCGATTTTTTGCATGCCTGTAGGGACATCAAATGGCTACCTCTGTACCAAGTTTGAGCTCAATCGGAGCCATAGGGGCGGAGCAAGGTCCAAACCCAACCTGCTCTTTGTGTATATGCATTTGACCCAATTCTAGGATCGAACTTTTCTCCGGCCCTATGGCAGCCGCGGCTCGAACTTTTTGCAGGCGCGTAGGGACCTCGAATGCCTACCTCCATACCAAGTTTGAGCTCAATCGGTTCCACAGGGGCGGAGCTAGGTCCAAACCCAAATTCGCAACTACAGCCAAATCCGCCATTTTACCCCAAATTAGGATCGAAGTTTTTCCGGCCCTATGGCAGCTAGGGCTCCGATTTTTTGAATGCCTGTAGGGACATCAAATGGCTACCTCAGTACCAAGTTTGAGCTCAATCGGAGCCATAGGGGCGGAGCAAGGTCCAAACCCAACCTGCTCTTTGTGTATATGCATTTGACCAAATTCTGGGATCGAACTTTTCTCCGGCCCTATGGCAGCCGCGGCTCCAATTTTTTGCATGCGCGTAGGGACCTCGAATGCCTACCTCCATACCAAGTTTGAGCTCAATCGGTTCCATAGGGGCGGAGCTAATTTCAAACCCAAATTCGCAAATACAGCCAAATCCGCCATTTTACCCCAAATTAGGATCGAAGTTTTTCCGGCCCTATGGCAGCTAGGGCTCCGATTTTTTGCATGCCTGTAGGGACCTCAAATGGCTACCTCAGTACCAAGTTTGAGCTCAATCGGAGCCATAGGGGCGGAGCAAGGTCCAAACCAAACCTGCTCTTTGTGTATATGCATTTGACCCAATTCTAGGATCGAACTTTTCTCCGGCCCTATGGCAGCCGCGGCTCCAACTTTTTGCATGCGCGTAGGGACCTCGAATGCCTACCTCCATACCAAGTTTGAGCTCAATCGGTTCCATAGGGGCGGAGCTAGGTCCAAACCCAAATTCGCAACTACAGCGAAATCCGCCATTTTACCCCCAATTAGGATCGAACTTTTTTCCGGCCCTATGGCAGCTGGGGCTCCGATTTTTTGCATGCCTGTAGGGACATCAAATGGCTACCTCTGTACCAAGTTTGAGCTCAATCGGAGCCATAGGGGCGGAGCAAGGTCCAAACCCAACCTGCTCTTTGTGTATATGCATTTGACCCAATTCTAGGATCGAACTTTTCTCCGGCCCTATGGCAGCCGCGGCTCCAACTTTTTGCAGGCGCGTAGGGACCTCGAATGCCTACCTCCATACCAAGTTTGAGCTCAATCGGTTCCACAGGGGCGGAGCTAGGTCCAAACCCAAATTCGCAACTACAGCCAAATCCGCCATTTTACCCCAAATTAGGATCGAAGTTTTTCAGGCCCTATGGCAGCTGGGGCTCCGATTTTTTGCATGCCTGTAGGGACCTCAAATGGCTACCTCAGTACCAAGTTTGAGCTCAATCGGAGCCATAGGGGCGGAGCAAGGTCCAAACCCAACCTGCTCTTTGTGTATATGCATTTGACCCAATTCTAGGATCGAACTTTTCTCCGGCCCTATGGCAGCCGCGGCTCCAATTTTTTGCATGCGCGTAGGGACCTCGAATGCCTACCTCCATACCAAGTTTGAGCTCAATCGGTTCCATAGGGGCGGAGCTAGGTCCAAACCCAAATTCGCAACTACAGCCAAATCCGCCATTTTAACCTCAATTAGGATCGAAGTTTTTCCGGCCCTATGGCAGCTAGGGCTCCGATTTTTTGCATGCCTGTAGGGACCTCAAATGGCTACCTCAGTACCAAGTTTGAGCTCAATCGGAGCAATAGGGGCGGAGCAAGGTCCAAACCCAACCTGCTCTTTGTGTATATGCATTTGACCCAATTCTAGAATCGAACTTTTCTCCGGCCCTATGGCAGCCGCGGCTCCAACTTTTTGCATGCGCGTAGGGACCTCGAATGCCTACCTCCATACCAAGTTTGAGCTCATTCGGTTCCATAGGGGCGGAGCTAGGTCCAAACCCAAATTCGCAACTACAGCGAAATCCGCCATTTTACCCCCAATTAGGATCGAAGTTTTTCCGGCCCTATGGCAGCTAGGGCTCCGATTTTTTGCATGCCTGTAGGGACATCAAATGGCTACCTCAGTACCAAGTTTGAGCTCAATCGGAGCCATAGGGGCGGAGCAAGGTCCAAACCCAACCTGCTCTTTGTGTATATGCATTTGACCCAATTCTAGGATCGAACTTTTCTCCGGCCCTATTGCAGCCGCGGCTCCAATTTTTTGCATGCGCGTTGGGACCTCGAATGCCTACCACCATACCAAGTTTGAGCTCAATTGGTTCCATAGGGGCGGAGCTAGGTCCAAACCAAAATTCGCAACTACAGCGAAATCCGCCATTTTACCCCCAATTAGGATTGAACTTTTTTCCGGCCCTACGGCAGCTAGGGCTCCGATTTTTTGCATGCCTGTAGGGACCTCATATGGCTACCTCAGTACCAAGTTTGAGCTATAGGAGCCATAGGGGCGGAGCAAGGTCCAAACCCAACCTGCTCTTTGTGTATATGCATTTGACCCAATTCTAGGATCGAACTTTTCTCCGGCCCTATGGCAGCCGCGGCTCCAATTTTTTGCATGCGCGTAGGGACCTCGAATGCCTACCTCCATACCAAGTTTGAGCTCAATCGGTTCCATAGGGGCGGAGCTAGGTCCAAACTCAAATTCGCAACTACAGCCAAATCCGCCATTTTACCCCCAATTAGGATCGAAGTTTTTCCGGCCCTATGGCAGCTGGGGCTCCGATTTTTTGCATGCCTGTAGGGACATCAAATGGCTACCGCAGTACCAAGTTTGAGCTCAATCGGAGCCATAGGGGCGGAGCAAGGTCCAAACCCAACCTGCTCTTTGTGTATATGCATTTGACCCAATTCTAGGATCGAACTTTTCTCCGGGCCTATGGCAGCCGCGGCTCCAATTCTTTGCATGCGCGTAGGGACCTCGAATGCCTACCTCCATACCAAGTTTGAGCTCAATCGGTTCCATAGGGGCGGAGCTAGGTCCAACCCAAATTCGCAACTACAGCGAAATCCGCCATTTTACCCCCAATTAGGATCGAACTTTTTTCCGGCCCTATGGCAGCTGGGGCTCCGATTTTTTGCATGCCTGTAGGGACCTCGAATGGCTACCTCAGTACCAAGTTAAAGCTCAATCAAGCTGGGGCTCCGAATTTTTGCATGCCTGTAGGGACCTCGAATGGCTACCTCAGTACCAAGTTTGAGCTCAATCGAAGCCATAGAGGCGGAGCAAGGTCCAAACCCAACCTGCTCTTTGTGTATATGCATTTGACCCAATTCTAGGATCGAACTTTTCTCCGGCCCTTTGGCAGCCGCGGCTCTAATTTTTTTGCATGCGCGTAGGGACCTCGAATGCCTACCTCCATACCAAGTTTGAGCTCAATCGGTTCAATAGGGGCGGAGCTAGGTCCAAACCCAAATTCGCAACTACAGCGAAATCCGCCATTTTACCCCCAATTAGGATCGAACTTTTTTCCGGCCCTATGGCAGCTGGGGCTCCGTTTTTTTTGCATGCCTGTAGGGACCTCAAATGGCTACCTCAGTACCAAGTTTGAGCTCAATCAGAGCATTAGGGGCGGAGCAAGGTCCAAACCCAACCTGCTCTTTGTGTATATGCATTTGACCCAATTCTAGGATCGAACTTTTCTCCGGCCCTATGGCAGCCGCGGCTCGAATTTTTTGCATGCGCGTAGGGACCTCGAATGCCTACCTCCATACCAAGTTTGAGCTCAATCGGTTCCATAGGGGCGGAGCTAGGTCCAAACCCAAATTCGCAACTACAGCGAAATCCGCCATTTTAACCCCAATTAGGATCGAACTTTTTTCCGGACCTATGGCAGCTAGGGCTCCGATTTTTTGCATGCCTGTAGGGACCTCAAATGGCTACCTCAGTACCAAGTTTGAGCTCAATCGGAGCCATAGGGGCGGAGCAAGGTAAAAACTAAACCTGCTCTTTGTGTTTATGCATTTGACCCAATTCTAGGATCGAAGTTTTCTCCGGCCCTATGGCAGCCGCGGCTCCAATTTTTTGCATGCGCGTAGGGACCTCGAATGCCTACCTCCATACCAAGTTTGAGCTCAATCGGTTCCATAGTGGCGGAGCTAGGTCCAAACCAAAATTCGCAACTACAGCCAAATCCGCCATTTTACCCGTAATTAGGATCGAAGTTTTTCCGGCCCTATGGCAGCTGGGGCTCCGATTTTTTGCATGCCTGTAGGGACATCAAATGGCTACCTCAGTACCAGGTTTGAGCTCAATCGGAGCCATTGGGGCTGAGCAAGGTCCAAACGCAACCTGTTCTTTGTGTATATGCATTTGACCCAATTCTAGGATCGAACTTTTCTCCGGCCCTATGGCAGCCGCGGCTCCAATTTTTTGCATGCGCGTATGGACCTCGAATGCCTACCTCCATACCAAGTTTGCGCTCAATCGGTTCCATAGGGGAAGAGCTAGATCCAAACCCAAATTCGCAACTACAGCGAAATCCGCCATTTTACCCCCAATTAGGATCGCACTTTTTTCCGGCCCTATGGCAGCTGGGGCTCCGATTTTTTGCATGCCTGTAGGGACCTCAAATGGCTACCTCAGTACCAAGTTTGAGCTCAATCGAAGCCATAGGGGCGGAGCAAGGTCCAAACGCAACCTGCTCTTTGTGTATATGCATTTGACCCAATTCTAGGATCGAACTTTTCTCCGGCCCTATGGCAGCCGCGGCTCCAATTTTTTGCATGCGCGTAGGGACCTCGAATGCCTACCTCCATACCAAGTTTGAGCTCAATCGATTCCATAGGGGCGGAGCTAGGTCCAAACCCAAATTCGCAACTACAGCGAAATCCGCCATTTTACCCCCAATTAGGATCGAACTTTTTTCCGGCCCTAGGCCAGCTGGGGCTCCGATTTTTTGCATGCCTGTAGGGACATCAAATGGCTACCTCAGTACCAAGTTTGAGCTCAATCGGAGCCATAGGGTCGGAGCAAGATCCAAACCCAACCTGCTCTTTGTGTATATGCATTTGACCCAATTCTAGGATCGAACTTTTCTCCGGCCCTATGTCAGCCGCGGCTCCAATTTTTTTGCATGCGCATAGGGACCTCGAATGCCTACCTCCATACCAAGTTTGAGCTCAATCGGTTCCATAGGGGTGGAGCTAGGTCCAAACCCAAATTCGCAACTACAGCGAAATCCGCCATTTTACCCCCAATTAGGATCGAACTTTTTTCCGGCCCTATGGCAGCTGGGGCCCCGATTTTTTGAATGCCTGTAGGGACATCAAATGGCTACCTCAGTACCCAGTTTGAGCTCAATCGGAGCAATAGGGGCGGAGCAAGATCCAAACGCAACCTGCTCTTTGTGTATATGCATTTGACCCAATTCTAGGATCGAACTTTTCTCCGGCCCTATGGCAGCCGCGGCTCCAATTTTTTGCATGCGCATAGGGACCTCGAATGCCTACCTCCATACCAAGTTTGCGCTCAATCGGTTCCATAGGGGCTGAGCTAAGTCCAAACCCAAATTCGCAACTACAGCGAAATCCGCCATTTTACCCCCAATTAGGATCGAAATTTTTCCCGGCCCTAGGCCAGCTGGGGCTCCGATTTTTTGCATGCCTGTAGGGACCTCAAATGGCTACGTCAGTACTAAGTTTGAGCTCAATCGGAGCCATAGGGGCGGAGCAAGGTCCAAACCCAACCTGCTCTTTGTGTATATGCATTTGACCCAATTCTAGGATCGAACTTTTCTCCGGCCCTATGGCAGCCGCGGCTCCAATTTTTTGCATGCGCGTAGAGACCTCGAATACCTACCTCCATACCAAGTTTGAGCTCAATCGGTTCCATAGGGGCGGAGCTAGGTCCAAACCCAAATTCGCAACTACAGCGAAATCCGCCATTTTACCCCCAATAAGGATCGAACTTTTTTCCGGCCCTATGGCAGCAGGGGCTCCGATTTTTTGCATGCCTGTAGGGACATCAAATGGCTACCTCAGTACCAAGTTTGAGCTCAATCGGAGCCTTAGGGGCGGAGCAAGGTCCAAACCCAACATGCTCTTTGTGTATATGCATTTGACCCAATTCTAGGATCGAACTTTTCTCCGGCCCTATGGCAGCCGCGGCTCCAATTTTTTGCATGCGCGTAGAGACGTCGAATGCCTACCTCCATACCAAGTTTGAGCTCAATCGGTTCCTTAGGGGCGGAGCTATTTCCAAACCCAAATTCGCAACTACAGCGAAATCCGCCATTTTACCCCTAATTAGGATCGAATTTTTTACCGGCCCTATGGCAGCTATGGCTCCGATTTTTTGCATGCCTGTAGCGACCTCAAATGGCTTCCTCAGTACCAAGTTTGAGCTCAATCGGAGCTATAGGGGCGGAGCAAGGTCCAAACCCAACCTGCTCTTTGTGTAAATGCATTTGACCCAATTAGGATCGAATTTTTTTACCGGCCGTATGGCAGCTGGGGCCCCGATTTTTTGCATGCCTGTAGGGACCTCAAATGGCTACCTCAGTACCAAGTTTGAGCTCAATCGGAGCCATAGGGGCGGAGCAAGGTCCAAACCCAAGCTGCTCTTTGTGTATATGCATTTGACCCAATTCTAGGATCGAACTTTTCTCCGGCCCTATGGCAGCCGCGGCTCCAATTTTTTGCATGCGTGTAGGGACCCTGAATGCCTACCTCCATACCAAGATTGAGCTCAATCGGTTCCATAGGGGCGGAGCTAGGTCCAAACCCAAATTCGCAACTACAGCGAAATCCGCCATTTTCCCCCCAATTAGGATCGAACTTTTTTCCGGCCCTATGGCAGCTGGGGCTCCGATTTTTTGCATGCCTGTAGGGACCTCAAATGGCTACCTCAGTACCAAGTTTGAGCTCAATCGGAGCCATAGGGGCGGAGCAAGGTCCAAACCCGACCTGCTCTTTGTGTATATACATTTGACCAAATTCTAGGATCGAACTTTTCTCCGGCCCTATGGCAGCCGCGGCTCCAATTTTTTGCATGCGTGTAGGGACCCTTAATGCCTACCTCCATACCAAGTTTGAGCTCAATCGGTTCTATAGGGGCGGAGCTAGGTCCAAACCCAAATTCGCAACTACAGCGAAATCCGCCATTTTACCCCCAATTAGGATCGAACTTTTTTCCGGCCCTATGGCAGCTGGGGCTCCGATTTTTTGCATGCCTGTAGGGACCTCAAATGGCTACCTCAGTACCAGTTTTGAGCTCAATCGGAGCCATAGGGGCGGAGCAAGGTCCAAACCCAACCTGCTCTTTGTGTATATGCATTTGACCCAATTAGGATCGAATTTTTTTACCGGCCCTATGGCAGCTGGGGCCCCGATTTTCTGCATGCCTGTAGGGACCTCAAATGGATACCTCAGTACCAAGTTTGAGCTCAATCGGAGCCATAGGGGCGGAGCAAGGTCCAAACCCAACTGCTCTTTGTGTATATGCATTTGACCCAATTCTAGGATCGAACTTTTCTCCGGCCCTATGGCAGCCGCGGCTCCAATTTTTTGCATGCGCGTAGGATCTCGAATGCCTACCTCCATACCAAGATTGAGCTCAATCGGTTCCATAGGGGCGGAGCTAGGTCCAAACCCAAATTCGCAACTACAGCGAAATCCGCCATTTTCCCCCCATTTAGGATCGAACTTTTTTCCGGCCCTATGGCAGCTGGGGCTCCGATTTTTTGCATGACTCTAGGGACCTCAAATGGCTACCTCAGTACCAAGTTAGAGCTCAATCGGAGCCATAGGGGCGGAGCAAGGTCCAAACCCGACCTGCTCTTTGTGTATATGCATTTGACCAAATTCTAGGATCGAACTTTTCTCCGGCCCTATGGCAGCCGCGGCTCCAATTTTTTGCATGCGCGTAGGGACCCTTAATGCCTACCTCCATACCAAGTTTGAGCTCAATCGGTTCTATAGGGGCGGAGCTAGGTCCAAACCCAAATTCGCAACTACAGCCAAATACGCCATTTTACCCCCAATTAGGATCGAATTTTTTTCCGGCCCTATGGCAGCTGGGGCTCCGATTTTTTGCATGCCTGTAGGGACCTCAAATGGCTACCTCAGTACCAAGTTTGAGCTCAATCGGAGCCATAGGGGCGGAGCAAGGTAAAAACTAAACCTGCTCTTTGTGTTTATGCATTTGACCCAATTCTAGGATCGAACTTTTCTCCGGCCCTATGGCAGCCGCGGCTCCAATTTTTTTGCATGCGCTTAGGGACCTCGAATGCCTTACTCCATACCAAGTTTGAGCTCAATCGGTTCCATAGGGGCGGAGCTAGGTCCAAACCCAAATTCGCAACTACAGCCAAATCCGCCATTTTACCCCCAATTAGGATCGAATTTTTTTCCGGCCCTATGGCAGCTGGGGCTCCGATTTTTTGCATGCCTGTAGGGACCTCAAATGGCTACCTCAGTACCAAGTTTGAGCTCAATCGGAGCCATAGGGGCGGAGCAAGGTCCAAACCCAACCTGCTCTTCGTGTATATGCATTTGACCCTATTCTAGGATCGAACTTTTTTCCGGCCCTATGGCAGCCGCGGCTCCAATTTTTTGCATGCGCGTAGGGACCTCTATGCCTACTTCCATGCCAAGTTTGAGCTCAATCGGTTCCTTAGGGGCGGAGCCAGGTCCAAACCCAAATTCGCAACTACAGCGAAATCCGCCATTTTACCCCCAATTTGGATCGAACTTTTTTCCGGGTCTATGGTAGCTGGGACTCCGATTTTTGCATGCCTGTAGGGACCTCAAACGGCTACCTCAGTACCAAGTTTGAGCTCAATCGGAGCCATAGGGGCGGAGCAAGGTCCAAACCCAACCTGCTCTTTGTGTATATGCATTTGACCCAATTCTAGGATCGAACTTTTCTCCGGCCCTATGGCAGCCGCGGCTCCAATTTTTTGCATGCGCGTAGAGACCTCGAATACCTACCTCCATACCAAGTTTGAGCTCAATCGGTTCCATAGGGGCGGAGCTAGGTCCAAACCCAAATTCGCAACTACAGCGAAATCCGCCATTTTACCCCCAATAAGGATCGAACTTTTTTCCGGCCCTATGGCAGCAGGGGCTCCGATTTTTTGCATGCCTGTAGGGACATCAAATGGCTACCTCAGTACCAAGTTTGAGCTCAATCGGAGCCTTAGGGGCGGAGCAAGGTCCAAACCCAACATGCTCTTTGTGTATATGCATTTGACCCAATTCTAGGATCGAACTTTTCTCCGGCCCTATGGCAGCCGCGGCTCCAATTTTTTGCATGCGCGTAGAGACGTCGAATGCCTACCTCCATACCAAGTTTGAGCTCAATCGGTTCCTTAGGGGCGGAGCTATTTCCAAACCCAAATTCGCAACTACAGCGAAATCCGCCATTTTACCCCTAATTAGGATCGAATTTTTTACCGGCCCTATGGCAGCTATGGCTCCGATTTTTTGCATGCCTGTAGCGACCTCAAATGGCTTCCTCAGTACCAAGTTTGAGCTCAATCGGAGCTATAGGGGCGGAGCAAGGTCCAAACCCAACCTGCTCTTTGTGTAAATGCATTTGACCCAATTAGGATCGAATTTTTTTACCGGCCGTATGGCAGCTGGGGCCCCGATTTTTTGCATGCCTGTAGGGACCTCAAATGGCTACCTCAGTACCAAGTTTGAGCTCAATCGGAGCCATAGGGGCGGAGCAAGGTCCAAACCCAACCTGCTCTTTGTGTATATGCATTTGACCCAATTCTAGGATCGAACTTTTCTCCGGCCCTATGGCAGCCGCGGCTCCAATTTTTTGCATGCGTGTAGGGACCCTGAATGCCTACCTCCATACCAAGATTGAGCTCAATCGGTTCCATAGGGGCGGAGCTAGGTCCAAACCCAAATTCGCAACTACAGCGAAATCCGCCATTTTCCCCCCAATTAGGATCGAACTTTTTTCCGGCCCTATGGCAGCTGGGGCTCCGATTTTTTGCATGCCTGTAGGGACCTCAAATGGCTACCTCAGTACCAAGTTTGAGCTCAATCGGAGCCATAGGGGCGGAGCAAGGTCCAAACCCGACCTGCTCTTTGTGTATATACATTTGACCAAATTCTAGGATCGAACTTTTCTCCGGCCCTATGGCAGCCGCGGCTCCAATTTTTTGCATGCGTGTAGGGACCCTTAATGCCTACCTCCATACCAAGTTTGAGCTCAATCGGTTCTATAGGGGCGGAGCTAGGTCCAAACCCAAATTCGCAACTACAGCGAAATCCGCCATTTTACCCCCAATTAGGATCGAACTTTTTTCCGGCCCTATGGCAGCTGGGGCTCCGATTTTTTGCATGCCTGTAGGGACCTCAAATGGCTACCTCAGTACCAGTTTTGAGCTCAATCGGAGCCATAGGGGCGGAGCAAGGTCCAAACCCAACCTGCTCTTTGTGTATATGCATTTGACCCAATTAGGATCGAATTTTTTTACCGGCCCTATGGCAGCTGGGGCCCCGATTTTCTGCATGCCTGTAGGGACCTCAAATGGATACCTCAGTACCAAGTTTGAGCTCAATCGGAGCCATAGGGGCGGAGCAAGGTCCAAACCCAACTGCTCTTTGTGTATATGCATTTGACCCAATTCTAGGATCGAACTTTTCTCCGGCCCTATGGCAGCCGCGGCTCCAATTTTTTGCATGCGCGTAGGATCTCGAATGCCTACCTCCATACCAAGATTGAGCTCAATCGGTTCCATAGGGGCGGAGCTAGGTCCAAACCCAAATTCGCAACTACAGCGAAATCCGCCATTTTCCCCCCATTTAGGATCGAACTTTTTTCCGGCCCTATGGCAGCTGGGGCTCCGATTTTTTGCATGACTCTAGGGACCTCAAATGGCTACCTCAGTACCAAGTTAGAGCTCAATCGGAGCCATAGGGGCGGAGCAAGGTCCAAACCCGACCTGCTCTTTGTGTATATGCATTTGACCAAATTCTAGGATCGAACTTTTCTCCGGCCCTATGGCAGCCGCGGCTCCAATTTTTTGCATGCGCGTAGGGACCCTTAATGCCTACCTCCATACCAAGTTTGAGCTCAATCGGTTCTATAGGGGCGGAGCTAGGTCCAAACCCAAATTCGCAACTACAGCCAAATACGCCATTTTACCCCCAATTAGGATCGAATTTTTTTCCGGCCCTATGGCAGCTGGGGCTCCGATTTTTTGCATGCCTGTAGGGACCTCAAATGGCTACCTCAGTACCAAGTTTGAGCTCAATCGGAGCCATAGGGGCGGAGCAAGGTAAAAACTAAACCTGCTCTTTGTGTTTATGCATTTGACCCAATTCTAGGATCGAACTTTTCTCCGGCCCTATGGCAGCCGCGGCTCCAATTTTTTTGCATGCGCTTAGGGACCTCGAATGCCTTACTCCATACCAAGTTTGAGCTCAATCGGTTCCATAGGGGCGGAGCTAGGTCCAAACCCAAATTCGCAACTACAGCCAAATCCGCCATTTTACCCCCAATTAGGATCGAATTTTTTTCCGGCCCTATGGCAGCTGGGGCTCCGATTTTTTGCATGCCTGTAGGGACCTCAAATGGCTACCTCAGTACCAAGTTTGAGCTCAATCGGAGCCATAGGGGCGGAGCAAGGTCCAAACCCAACCTGCTCTTCGTGTATATGCATTTGACCCTATTCTAGGATCGAACTTTTTTCCGGCCCTATGGCAGCCGCGGCTCCAATTTTTTGCATGCGCGTAGGGACCTCTATGCCTACTTCCATGCCAAGTTTGAGCTCAATCGGTTCCTTAGGGGCGGAGCCAGGTCCAAACCCAAATTCGCAACTACAGCGAAATCCGCCATTTTACCCCCAATTTGGATCGAACTTTTTTCCGGGTCTATGGTAGCTGGGACTCCGATTTTTGCATGCCTGTAGGGACCTCAAACGGCTACCTCAGTACCAAGTTTGAGCTCAATCGGAGCCATAGGGGCGGAGCAAGGTCCAAACCCAACCTGCTCTTTGTGTATTTGCATTTGACCCAATTCTAGGATCGAACTTTTCTCCGGCACTATGGCAGCCGCGGCTCCATTTTTTTGCATGTGCGTAGGGACCTCGAATGCCTACCTCCATACCAAGTTTGAGCTCAATCGGTTCCATAGGGGCGGAGCTAGGTCCAAACCCAAATTCGCACCTACAGCGAAATCCGCCGTTTTGACCCCAATTAGGATCGAACTTTTTTCCGACCCTATGGCAGCCAGGGCTCCAATTTTTTGCATGCCTGTAGGGACCTCAAATGGCTACCTCAGTACCAAGTCTGAGCTCAGTCGGAGCCATAGGGGCGGAGCTAGGTCCAAACCCAACCTGCTCTTCGTGTATATGCATTTGACCCTATTCTACGATCGAACTTTTCTCCGGCCTAATGGCAGCCGCGGCTCCAATTTTTTGCATGCGCGTAGGGACCTCGAATGCCTACTTCCATGCCAAGTTTGAGCTCAATCGGTTCCTTTTTGGCGGAGCTAGGTCCAAACAAAATTCGCAACTACAGCGAAATCCGCCATTTTACCCCAAATTTGGATCGAACTTTTTTCCGGCCCTATGGCAGCTGGGACTCCGATTTTTGCATGCCTGTAGGGACCTCAAATGGATACCTCAGTACCAAGTTTGAGCTCAATCGGAGCCATAGGGGCGGAGCAAGGTCCAAACCCAACCTGCTCTTTGTTTATTTGCATTTGACCCAATTCTAGGATCGAACTTTTCTCCGGCCCTATGGCAGCCGCGGCTCCGTTTTTTTGCATGTGCGTAGGGTCTTCAAATGCCTACCTCCATACCAAGTTTGAGCTCAATCGGTTCCATAGGGGCGGAGCTAGGTCCAAACCCAAATTCGCACCTACAGCGAAATCCGCCATTTTACCCCCAATTAGGATCGAACTTTTTTCCGACCCTATGGCAGCCAGGGCTCCAATTTTTTGCATGCCTGTAGGGACCTCAAATGGCTACCTCAGTACCAAGTTTGAGCTCAATCGGAGCCATAGGGGCGGAGCAAGGTCCAAACCCAACCTGCTCTTTGTGTATATGCATTTGACCCAATTCTAGGATCGAACTTTTCCCCGGCCCTATGGCAGCCGCGGCTCCAATTTTTTTGCATGCGCGTAGGGACCTCGAATGCCTACCTCCATACCAAGTTTGAGCTCAATCGGTTACATAGGGGCGGAGCTAGGTCCAAACCCAAATTCGCACCTACAGCGAAATCCGCCATTTTACCCCCAATTAGGATTGAACTTTTTTCCGGCCCTATGGCAGCCAGGGCTCCAATTTTTTGCATGCCTGTAGGGACCTCAAATGACTACCTCAGTACCAAGTTTGAGCTCAATCGGAGCCATAGGGGCGGAGCAAGGTCCAAACCCAACCTGCTCTTTGTGTATATGCATTTGACCAAATTCTAGGATCGATCTTTTCTCCGGCCCTATGGCAGCCGCGGCTCCATTTTTTTGCATGCGCGTAGGGACCTAGAGCATACCTCCATACCCAGTTTGAGCTCAATCGGTTCCATAGGGGCGGAGCTAGGTCCAAACCCAAATTCGCACCTACAGCGAAATCCGTCATTTTACCCCCAATTAGGATCGAATTTTTTTCCGGCCCTATGGCAGCCAGGGCTCCAATTTTTTGCATGCCTGTAGGGACCTCAAATGGCTACCACAGTACCAAGTTTGACTTCTATCGGAGCCATAGGGGCGGAGCAAGGTCCAAACCCAACCTGCTCTTTGTGTATATGCATTTGACCCGATTCTTGGATCGAACTTTTCACCGGCCCTATGGCAGCCGCGGCTCCAATTTTTTGCATGCGCGTAGGGACCTCGAATGCCTACCTCCATACCAAGTTTGAGAATAATCTGTTCCTTTTTGGCGGAGCTAGGTCCAAACCCAAATTCGCACCTACAGCGAAATCCGCCATTTTACCCCCAATTAGGATCGAACTTTTTTCCGGCCCTATGGCAGCCAGGGCTCCAATTTTTTGCATGCCTGTAGGGACCTCAAATGGCTACCTCAGTACCAAGTTTGAGCTCAATCGGAGACACAGGGGCGGAGCAAGGTCCAAACCCAACCTGCTCTTTGTGTATATGCATTTGACCCAATTCTAGGATCGAACTTTTCTCAGGCCCTATGGCAGCCGCGGCTCCAATTTTTAGCATGCGCGTAGGGACCTCGAATGCCTACCTCCATTCCAAGTTTGAGCTCAATCGGTTCCATAGGGTCGGAGCTAGGAACAAACCCAAATTCGCACCTACAGCCAAATCCGCCATTTTACCCCCAATTAGGATCGAACTTTTTTCCGGTCCTATGGCAGCCAGGGCTCCAATTTTTTGCATGCCTGTAGGGACCTCTAATGGCTACCTCAGTACCAAGTTTGACCTCAATCGGTGCCATAGGGGCGGAGCAAGGTCCAAACCCAACCTGCTCTTTATGTATATGCATTTGACCCAATTCTAGGATCGAACTTTTCTCCGGCCCTATGGCAGCCGCGGCTCCAATTTTTTGCATGCGCGTAGGGACCTCGAATGCCTACCTCAATACCAAGTTTGAGCTCAATCGGTGCCATAGGGGCGGAGCTAGGTCCAAACCCAAATTCGCATCTACAGCGAAATCCGCCATTTTACCCCCAATTAGGATCGAACTTTTTTCCGGCCCTATGGCAGCCAGGGCCCCAATTTTTTGCATGCGCGTAGGGACCTCAAATGCCTACCTCCATACCAAGTTTGAGCTCAATCGGTTCCATAGTATTGGAGCTAGGTCCAAACCCAAATTCGCACCTACAGCGAATTCCGCCATTTTACCCCCAATTAGGATCGAACTTTTTTCCGGCCCTATGGCAGCCAGGGCTCCAATTTTTTGCATGCCTGTAGGGACCTCAAATGGCTACCTCAGTACCAAGTTTGAGCTCAATCGGAGCAATAGGGGCGGAGCAAGGTCCAAACCCAACCTGCTCTTTGTGTATATGCATTTGACCCAATTCTAGGATCGAACTTTTCTCCGGCCCTATGGCAGCCGCCATTTTACCCCCAATTAGGATCGAAATTTTTCCCGGCCCTATGGCAGCTGCGGCTCCAATTTTTTGCATGCCTGTAGGGACCTCAAATGGCTACCTCAGTACCAAGTTTGAGCTCAATCGGAGCCATAGGGGCGGAGCAAGGTCCAAACCCAACCTGCTCTTTGTGTATATGCATTTGACCCTATTCTAGGATCGAACTTTTCTCCAGCCCTATGGCAGCTGGGGCTCCAATCTTTTGCATGCGCGTAGGGACCTCGAATGCCTACCTCCATACCAAGTTTGAGCTCAATCGGTTCCATAGGGGCGGAGCTAGGTCCAAACCCAAATTCGCACCTACAGCGAAATCCGCCATTTTACCCCCAATTAGGATCGAACTTTTTTCCGGCCCTATGGCAGCCAGGGCTCTAATTTTTTGCATGCTTGTAGGGACCTCAAATGGCTACCTCAGTACCAAGTTTGAGCTCAATCGGTTCCATAGGGGCGGAGCAAGGTCCAAACCCAACCTGCTCTTTGTGTATATGCATTTGACCCAATTCTAGGATCGAACTTTTCTCAGGCCCTATGGCAGCCGAGGCTCCAATTTTTTGCATGCGCGTAGGGACCTCGAATGCCTACCTCCATACCAAGTTTGAGCTCAATCGGTTCCATAGGGGCGGAGCTAGGTCCAAACCCAAATTCGCACCTACAGCGAAATCCGCCATTTTACCCCCAATTAGGATCGAACTTTTCCGGCCCTATGGCAGCCAGATCTCCAATTTTTTGCATGCCTGTAGGGACCTCAAATGGCTACCTCAGTACCAAGCTTGAGCTCAATCGGAGCCATAGGGGCGGAGCAAGGTCCAAACCCAACCTGCTCTTTGTGTATATGCATTTGACCCAATTCTAGGATCGAACTTTTTTCCGGCCCTATGGCAGCCGTTGCTCCAATCTTTTGCATGCGCGTAGGGACCTCGAATGCCTACCTCCATACCAAGGTTGAGCTCAATCGGTTCCATAGGGGCGGAGCTAGGTCCAAACCCAAATTCGCACCTACAGCGAAATCCGCCATTTTACCCCCAATTAGGATCGAACTTTTTTCCGGCCCTATGGCAGCCAGGGCTCCAATTTTTTGCATGCCTGTAGGGACCTCAAATGGCTACCTCAGTACCAAGTTTGAGCTCAATCGGTTCCATGGGGGCGGAGCAAGGTCTAAACCGAACCTGCTCTTTGTGTATATGCATTTGACCCAATTCTAGGATCGAACTTTTCTCCGGCCCTATGGCAGCCGCGGCTCCAATTTTTGCATGCGCGTAGAGACCTCGAATACCTACCCCCATACCAAGTTTGAGCTCAATCGGTTCCATAGGGGCGGAGCTAGGTCCAAACCCAAATTCGCAACTACAGCGAAATCCGCCATTTTACCCCCAATTATGATCGAATTTTTTACCGGCCCTATGGCAGCAGGGGCTCCGATTTTTTGCATGCCTGTAGGGACCTCAAATGGCTACCTCAGTTCCAAGTTTGAGCTCAATCGGAGCCATAGGGGCGGAGCAAGGTCCAAACCGAACCTGCTCTTTGTGTATATGCATTTGACCCAATAAGGATCGAATTTTTTTACCGACCCTATGGCAGCTGGGGCCCCGATTTTTTGTATGCCTGTAGGGACCTCAAATGGCTACCTCAGTACCAAGTTTGAGCTCAATCAGTTCCTTAGGGGCGGAGCTAGGTCCAAACCCAAATTCGCACCTACAGCGAAATCCGCCATTTTACCCCCAATTAGGATCGAAAGTTTTTCCGGCCCTATGGCAGCTGGGGCTCCGATTTTTTGCATGCCTGTAGGGACCTCAAATGGCTACCTCAGTACCAAGTTTGAGCTCAATCGGTTTCATAGGGGCGGAGCTAGGTCCAAACCCAAAATCGCAACTACAGCGAAATCCGCCATTTTACCCCCAATTAGGATCGAAATTTTTCCCGGCCCTATGGCAGCTGGGGCTCCGATTTTTTGCATGCCTGTAGGGACCTCAAATGGCTACGTCAGTACTAAGTTTGAGCTCAATCGGAGCCATAGGGGCGGAGCAAGGTCCAAACCCAACCTGCTCTTTGTGTATATGCATTTGACCCAATTCTAGGATCGAACTTTTCTCCGGCCCTATGGCAGCCGCGGCTCCAATTTTTTGCATGCGCGTAGAGACCTCGAATACCTACCTCCATACCAAGTCTGAGCTCAATCGGTTCCATAGGGGCGGAGCTAGGTCCAAACCCAAATTCGCAACTACAGCGAAATCCGCCATTTTACCCCCAATAAGGATCGAACTTTTTTCCGGCCCTATGGCAGCAGGGGCTCCGATTTTTTGCATGCCTGTAGGGACCTCAAATGGCTACCTCAGTACCAAGTTTGAGCTCAATCGGAGCCATAGGGGCGGAGCAAGGTCCAAACCCAACCTGCTCTTTGTGTATATGCATTTGACCCAATAAGGATCGAATATTTTTACCGGCCCTATGGCAGCTGGGTCCCCGACTTTTTGCATGCGTGTAGGGACCTCAAATGGCTACCTCAGTACCAAGTTTGAGCTCAATCGGAGCCTTAGGGGCGGAGCAAGGTCCAAACCCAACATGCTCTTTGTGTATATGCATTTGACCCAATTCTAGGATCGAACTTTTCTCCGGCCCAATGGCAGCCGCGGCTCCAATTTTTTGCATGCGCGTAGAGACGTCGAATGGCTACCTCAATACCAAGTTTGAGCTCAATCGGATCGTTAGGGGGGGAGCTAGGTCCAAACCCAAATTCGCAACTACAGCGAAATCCGCCATTTTACCCCCAATTAGGATCGAATTTTTTACCGGCCCTATGGCAGCTATGGCTCCGATTTTTTCCATGCCTGTAGCGACCTCAAATGGCTTCCTCAGTACCAAGTTTGAGCTCAATCGGAGCCATAGGGGCGGAGCAAGGTCCAAACCCAACCTGCTCTTTGTGTATATGCATTTGACCCAATTCTAGGATCGAACTTTTCTCCGGCCCTATGGCAGCCGCGGCTCCAATTTTTTGCATGCGTGTAGGGACCCTGAATGCCTACCTCCATACCAAGATTGAGCTCAATCGGTTCCATAGGGGCGGAGCTAGGTCCAAACCCAAATTCGCAACTACAGCGAAATCCGCCATTTTACCCCCAATTAGGATCGAACTTTTTTCCGGCCCTATGGCAGCTGGGGCTCCAATTTTTTGCATGCCTGTAGGGACCTCAAATGGCTACCTCAGTACCAAGTTTGAGCTCAATCGGAGCCTTAGGGGCGGAGCAAGGTCCAAACCCAACCTGCTCTTTGTGTATATACATTTGACCCAATTCTAATATCGAACTTTTCTCCGGCCCTATGGCAGCCGCGGCTCCAATTTTTTGCATGCGTGTAGGGACCCTGAATGCCTACCTCCATACCAAGATTGAGCTCAATCGGTTCCATAGGGGCGGAGCTAGGTCCAAACCCAAATTCGCAACTACAGCGAAATCCGCCATTTTACCCCCAATTAGGATCGAACTTTTTTCCGGCCCTATGGCAGCTGGGGCTCCGATTTTTTGCATGCCTGTAGGGACCTCAAATGGCTACCTCAGTACCAGTTTTGAGCTCAATCGGAGCCATAGGGGCGGAGCTAGGTCCAAACCCAACCTGCTCTTTGTGTATATGCATTTGACCCAATTAGGATCGAATTTTTTGACCGGCCCTATGGCAGCTGGGGCCCCGATTTTTTGCATGCCTGTAGGGACCTCAAATGGCTACCTCAGTACCAAGTTTGAGCTCAATCGGAGCCATAGGGGTGGAGCAAGGTCCAAACCCAACTGCCTCTTTGTGTATATGCATTTGACCCAATTCTAGGATCGAACTTTTCTCCGGCCCTATGGCAGCCGCGGCTCCAATTTTTTGCATGCGCGTAGGACCTCGAATGCCTACCTCCATACCAAGATTGAGCTCAATCGGTTCCATAGGGGCGGAGCTAGGTCCAAACCCAAATTCGCAACTACAGCGAAATCCGCCATTTTCCCCCCATTTAGGATCGAACTTGTTTCCGGCCCTATGGCAGCTGGGGCTCCGATTTTTTGCATGCCTCTAGGGACCTCAAATGGCTACCTCAGTACCAAGTTTGAGCTCAATCGGAGCCATAGGGGCGGAGCAAGGTCCAAACCCAACCTGCTCTTTGTGTATATGCATTTGACCGAATTCTAGGATCGAACTTTTTCCGGCCCTATGGCAGCCGCGGCTCCAATTTTTTGCATGCGCGTAGGGACCCTTAATGCCTACCTCCATACCAAGTTTGAGCTCAATCGGTTCTATAGGGGCGGAGCTAGGTCCAAACCCAAATTCGCAACTACAGCCGAATACGCCATTTTACCCCCAATTAGGATCGAATTTTTTTCCGGCCCTATGGCAGCTGGGGCTCTGATTTTTTGCATGCCTGTAGGGACATCAAATGGCTACCTCAGTACCAAGTTTGAGCTCAATCGGAGCCATAGGGGCGGAGCAAGGTAAAAACTAAACCTGCTCTTTGTGTTTATGCATTTGACCCAATTCTAGGATCGAACTTTTCTCCGGCCCTATGGCAGCCGCGGCTCCAATTTTTTTGCATGCGTGTAGGGACCTCGAATGCCTTACTCCATACCAAGTTTGAGCTCAATCGGTTCCATAGGGGCGGAGCTAGGTCCAAACCCAAAATCGCAACTACAGCGAAATCCGCCATTTTACCCCCAATTAGGATTGAACTTTTTTCCGGCCCTATGGCAGCCAGGGCTCCAATTTTTTGCATGCCTGTAGGGACCTCAAATGACTACCTCAGTACCAAGTTTGAGCTCAATCGGAGCCATAGGGGCGGATCAAGGTCCAAACCAAACCTGTTTTTTGTGTATATGCAATTGCCCCAATTCTAGGATCGAACTTCTCTCCGGCCCTATGGCAGCCGCTGCTTCAATTTTTTGCATGCGCGTAGGGGCCTCGAATGCCTACCTCCATACCAAGTTTGAGCTCAATCGGTTCCATAGGGGCGGAGCTAGGTCCACACCCAAATTCGCATCTACAGCGAAATCCGCCATTTTACCCCCAATTAGGATCGAACTTTTTTCCGGCCCTATGGCAGCCAGGGCTCCAATTTTTTGCATGCCTGTAGGGACCTCAAATGGCTACCTTAGTACCAAGTTTGAGCTCAATCGGAGCCATAGGGGCGGAGCAAGGTCCAAACCCAACCTGCTCTTTGTGTATATGCATTTAACCCAATTCTAGGATCGAACTTTTATCCGGCCCTATGGCAGCCACGGCTCCATTTTTTTGCATGCGCGTAGGGACCTCGAATGCCTACCTCCATACAAAGTTTGAGCTCAATCGGTTCCATAGGGGCGGAGCTAGGTCCAAACCCAAATTCGCACCTACAGCGAAATCCGCCATTTTACCCCCAATTAGGATCGAACTTTTTTCCGGCCCTATGGCAGCCAGGGCTCCAATTTTTTGCATGCCGGTAGGGACCTCAAATGGCTACCTCAGTACCAAGTTTGAGCTCAATCGGAGCCATAGGGGCGGAGCAAGGTCCAAACCCAACCTGCTCTTTGTGTATATGCATTTGACCAAATTCTAGGATCGAACTTTTCTTCGGCCCTATGGCAGCCGCGGCTCCAATTTTTTGCATGCCCGTAGGGACCTCAAATGAATACTTCAGTACCAAGTTTGAGCTCAATCCGAGCCTAGGGGCGGAGCAAGGTGCAAACCCAACCTGCTCTTTGTGTATATGCATTTTTCCCAATTCTAGGATCGAACTTTTCTCCGGACCTATGACAGCAGCGGCTCCAATTTTTAGCATGCGCGTAGGGACCTCGAATGCCTACCTCCATACCAAGTTTGAGCTCAATCTGTTCCATAGGGGCGGAGCTAGGTCCAAACCCAAATTCGCACCTACAGCGAAATCCGCCATTTTACCCCCGATTAGGATCGAACTTTTTTCCGGCCCTATGGCAGCCAGGGCTCCAATTTTTTGCATGCCTGTAGGGACCTCAAATGGCTACCTCAGTACCAAGTTTGAGCTCAATCGGAGCCATAGAGGCGGAGCAAGGTCCGAACCCAACCTGCTCTTTGTGTATATGCATTTGACCCAATTCTAGGATCGAAATTCTCTCCGGCCCTATGGCAGCTGCGGCTCCAATTTTTTGCATACGCGTAGGGACCTCGAATGCCTACCTCCATACCAAGTTTGAGCTCAATCGGTTCCATAGGGGCGGAGCTAGGTCCAAACCCAAATTCGCACCTACAGCGAAATCCGCCGTTTTGACCCCAATTAGGATCGAACTTTTTTCCGACCCTATGGCAGCCAGGGCTCCAATTTTTTGCATGCCTGTAGGGACCTCAAATGGCTACCTCAGTACCAAGTCTGAGCTCAATCGGAGCCATCGGGGCGGAGCTAGGTCCAAACCCAACCTGCTCTTTGTGTATATGCATTTGACCCTATTCTAGGATCGAACTTTTCTCCGGCCCTATGGCAGCCGCGGCTCCAATTTTTTGCATGCGCGTAGGGACCTCGAATGCCTACTTCCATGCCAAGTTTGAGCTCAATCGGTTCCTTTTTGGCGGAGCTAGGTCCAAACCAAAATTCGCAACTACAGCGAAATCCGCCATTTTACCCCAAATTTGGATCGAACTTTTTTCCGGCCCTATGGCAGCTGGGACTCCGATTTTTGCATGCCTGTAGGGACCTCAAATGGCTACCTCAGTACCAAGTTTGAGCTCAATCGGAGCCATAGGGGCGGAGCAAGGTCCAAACCCAACCTGCTCTTTGTTTATTTGCATTTGACCCAATTCTAGGATCGAACTTTTCTCCGGCCCTATGGCAGCCGCGGCTCCGTTTTTTTGCATGTGCGTAGGGACCTCAAATGCCTACCTCCATACCAAGTTTGAACTCAATCGGTTCCATAGGGGCGGAGCTAGGTCCAAACCCAAATTCGCACCTACAGCGAAATCCGCCATTTTACCCCCAATTAGGATCGAACTTTTTTCCGACCCTATGGCAGCCAGGGCTCCAATTTTTTGCATGCCTGTAGGGACCTCAAATGGCTACCTCAGTACCAAGTTTGAGCTCAATCGGAGCCATAGGGGCGGAGCAAGGTCCAAACCCAACCTGCTCTTTGTGTATATGCATTTGACCGAATTCTAGGATCGAACTTTTCTCCGGCCCTATGGCAGCCGCGGCTCCAATTTTTTGCATGTGCGTAGGGACCTCGAATGCCTACCTCCATACCAAGTTTGAGCTCAATCGGTTCCATAGGGGCGGAGCTAGGTCCAAACCCAAATTCGCAACTTCAGCGAAATCCGCCATTTTACCCCCAATTAGGATTGAACTTTTTTCCGGCCCTATGGCAGCCAGGGCTCCAATTTTTTGCATGCCTCTAGGGACCTCAAATGACTACCTCAGTACCAAGTTTGAGCTCAATCGGAGCCATAGGGGCGGAGCAAGGTCCAAACCAAACCTGTTTTTTGTGTATATGCAATTGCCCCAATTCTAGGATCGAACTTCTCTCCGGCCCTATGGCATCCGCTGCTTCAATTTTTTGCATGCGCGTAGGGGCCTCGAATGCCTACCTCCATACCAAGTTTGAGCTCAATCGGTTCCATAGGGGCGGAGCTAGGTCCACACCCAAATTCGCATCTACAGCGAAATCCGCCATTTTACCCCCAATTAGGATCGAACTTTTTTCCGACCCTATGGCAGCCAGGGCTCCAATTTTTTGCATGCCTGTAGGGACCTCAAATGGCTACCTCAGTACCAAGTTTGAGCTCAATCGGAGCCATAGGGGCGGAGCAAGGTCCAAACCCAACCTGCTTTTTGTGTATATGCATTTGACCGAATTCTAGGATCGAACTTTTCTCCGGCCCTATGGCAGCCGCGGCTCCAATTTTTTGCATGCGCGTAGGGACCTCGAATGCCTACCTCCATACCAAGTTTGAGCTCAATCGGTTCCATAGGGGCGGAGCTAGGTCCAAACCCAAATTCGCACCTACAGCGAAATCCGCCATTTTACCCCCAATTAGGATTGAACTTTTTTCCGGCCCTATGGCAGCCAGGGCTCCAATTTTTTGCATGCCTGTAGGGACCTCAAATGACTACCTCAGTACCAAGTTTGAGCTCAATCGGAGCCATAGGGGCGGATCAAGGTCCAAACCAAACCTGTTTTTTGTGTATATGCAAATGCCCCAATTCTAGGATCGAACTTCTCTCCGGCCCTATGGCAGCCGCTGCTTCAATTTTTTGCATGCGCGTAGGGGCCTCGAATGCCTACCTCCATACCAAGTTTGAGCTCAATCGGTTCCATAGGGGCGGAGCTAGGTCCACACCCAAATTCGCATCTACAGCGAAATCCGCCATTTTACCCCCAATTAGGATCGAACTTTTTTCCGGCCCTATGGCAGCCAGGGCTCCAATTTTTTGCATGCCTGTAGGGACCTCAAATGGCTACCTTAGTACCAAGTTTGAGCTCAATCGGAGCCATAGGGGCGGAGCAAGGTCCAAACCCAACCTGCTCTTTGTGTATATGCATTTAACCCAATTCTAGGATCGAACTTTTATCCGGCCCTATGGCAGCCACGGCTCCATTTTTTTGCATGCGCGTAGGGACCTCGAATGCCTACCTCCATACAAAGTTTGAGCTCAATCGGTTCCATAGGGGCGGAGCTAGGTCCAAACCCAAATTCGCACCTACAGCGAAATCCGCCATTTTACCCCCAATTAGGATCGAACTTTTTTCCGGCCCTATGGCAGCCAGGGCTCCAATTTTTTGCATGCCGGTAGGGACCTCAAATGGCTACCTCAGTACCAAGTTTGAGCTCAATCGGAGCCATAGGGGCGGAGCAAGGTCCAAACCCAACCTGCTCTTTGTGTATATGCATTTGACCAAATTCTAGGATCGAACTTTTCTTCGGCCCTATGGCAGCCGCGGCTCCAATTTTTTGCATGCCCGTAGGGACCTCAAATGAATACTTCAGTACCAAGTTTGAGCTCAATCCGAGCCTAGGGGCGGAGCAAGGTGCAAACCCAACCTGCTCTTTGTGTATATGCATTTTTCCCAATTCTAGGATCGAACTTTTCTCCGGACCTATGACAGCAGCGGCTCCAATTTTTAGCATGCGCGTAGGGACCTCGAATGCCTACCTCCATACCAAGTTTGAGCTCAATCTGTTCCATAGGGGCGGAGCTAGGTCCAAACCCAAATTCGCACCTACAGCGAAATCCGCCATTTTACCCCCGATTAGGATCGAACTTTTTTCCGGCCCTATGGCAGTCAGGGCTCCAATTTTTTGCATGCCTGTAGGGACCTCAAATGGCTACCTCAGTACCAAGTTTGAGCTCAATCGGAGCCATAGAGGCGGAGCAAGGTCCGAACCCAACCTGCTCTTTGTGTATATGCATTTGACCCAATTCTAGGATCGAAATTCTCTCCGGCCCTATGGCAGCTGCGGCTCCAATTTTTTGCATACGCGTAGGGACCTCGAATGCCTACCTCCATACCAAGTTTGAGCTCAATCGGTTCCATAGGGGCGGAGCTAGGTCCAAACCCAAATTCGCACCTACAGCGAAATCCGCCATTTTATCCCCAATTAGGATCGAACCTTTTTCCGGCCCTATGGCAGCCAGGGCTCCAATTTTTTGCATGCCTGTAGGGACCTCAAATGGCTACCTCAGTACCAAATTTGACCTCAATCGGAGCCATAGGGGCGGAGCAAGGTCCAAACCCAACCTGCTCTTTGTGTATATGCATTTGACCCAATTCTAGGATCGAACTTTTCTCCGGCCCTATGGCAGCCGCGGCTCCAATTTTTAGCATGCGCGTAGGGACCTCGAATGCCTACCTCCATACCAAGTTTGAGCTCAATCGGTTCCATAGGGTCGGAGCTAGGAACAAACCCAAATTCGCATCTACAGCCAAATCCGCCATTTTACCCCCAATTAGGATCGAACTTTTTTCCGGTCCTATGGCAGCCAGGGCTCCAATTTTTTGCATGCCTGTAGGGACCTCAAATGGCTACCTCAGTACCAAATTTGAGCTCAATCGGAGCCATAGGGGCGGAGCAAGGTCCAAACCCAACCTGCTCTTTGTGTATATGCATTTGACCAAATTCTAGAATCGAACTTTTCTCCGGCCCTATGGCAGCCTCGGCTCCATTTTTTTGCATGCGCGTAGGGACCTCGAATGCATACCTCCATACCTAGTTTGAGCTCAATCGGTTCCATAGGGGCGGAGCTAGGTCCAAACCCAAATTCGCACCTACAGCGAAATCCGTCATTTTACCCCCAATTAGGATCGAATTTTTTTTCCGGCCCTATGGCAGCCAGGGCTCCAATTTTTTGCATGCCTGTAGGGACCTCAAATGGCTACCACAGTACCAAGTTTGACTTCTATCGGAGCCATAGGGGCGGAGCAAGGTCCAAACCCAACCTGCTCTTTGTGTATATGCATTTGACCCGATTCTTGGATCGAACTTTTCACCGGCCCTATGGCAGCCGCGGCTCCATTTTTTTGCATGCGCGTAGGGACCTCGAATGCCTACCTCCATACCAAGTTTGAGAATAATCTGTTCCATAGGGGCGGGGCTAGGTCCAAACCCAAATTCGCACCTACAGCGAAATCCGCCATTTTACCCCCAATTAGGATCGAACTTTTTCCGGCCCTATTGCAGCCAGGGCTCCAATTTTTTGCATGCCTGTAGGGACCTCAAATGGCTACCTCAGTACCAAGTTTGAGCTCAATCGGAGACACAGGGGCGGAGCAAGGTCCAAACCCAACCTGCTCTTTGTGTATATGCATTTGACCAAATTCTAGGATCGAACTTTTCTCAGGCCCTATGGCAGCCGCGGCTCCAATTTTTAGCATGCGCGTAGGGACCTCGAATGCCTACCTCCATACCAAGTTTGAGCTCAATCGGTTCCATAGGGTCGGAGCTAGGAACAAACCCAAATTCGCACCTACAGCCAAATCCGCAATTTTACCCCCAATTAGGATCGAACTTTTTTCCGGTCCTATGGCAGCCAGGGCTCCAATTTTTTGCATGCCTGTAGGGACCTCAAATGGCTACCTCAGTACCAAGTTTGAGCTCAATCGGAGCCATAGGGGCGGAGCAAGGTCCAAACCCAACCTGCTCTTTGTGTATATGCATTTGACCCAATTCTAGGATCGAACTTTTCTCAGGCCCTATGGCAGCCGCGGCTCCAATTTTTTGCATGCGCGTAGGGACCTCGAATGCCTACCTCAATACCAAGTTTGAGCTCAATCGGTGCCATAGGGGCGGAGCTAGGTCCAAACCCAAATTCGCATCTACAGCGAAATCCGCCATTTTACCCCCAATTAGGATCGAACTTTTTTCCGGCCCTATGGCAGCCAGGGCCCCAATTTTTTGCATGCCTGTAGGGACCTTAAATGGCTACCTCAGTACCAAGTTTGACCTCAATCGGAGCCATAGGGGCGGAGCAAGGTCCAA